>CM047810.1:32084150-32551650 GCA_026214975.1 Gentiana macrophylla | reverse complement strand
GATTATATCACAAGGTAACACCTGTAAGTGTGGATTTGGGAGAGCAGTGTGCAAATATGGGCATTATGAAACAAAGACAAATAAAGGAAGAATTCTAACAAGAAAGCCAAAAATAGGATATGATGAAGGAACTGCTTGACGAGATGTTGAAGCCAAATATAGGATATGATAATATATCAAAGAGCAGTCTACATTGAGACTTTTTGAAGCCAAATTAACGCCAATAACAAGGCTGAAAACCGGGGATTTCGGAGCAGAAAATCAAGTATTTCGGAGCTGAAAAACGAGTTGAACATTGAGTGTATGTTATATGTGATGCTACTAAATAAGAGCATTTTTTGTACTTTGTATGCAATAGTGATTAAAATGTTAATCAATTCTTATATAGCAGCGACTGATTCATATCCAAGACTAATTTGTCATTTTTCTATGTTACTCATTTGTTTAATTGTGTTTTACTTATGATCAGGTATCAAGATCATTGGTGGAACAAATTTTGGAAAAAAACAAGTTGTATTTCTTAGTGTTATTCAAGCTAGAACAAGCTGTTTGCTTGAACTAAAACAACGAATCTGAGCTGAAGCTATGATGAGAACTGGAGCAGCTTTTTGGGTGTAAAATCCACTGCAAGATGAGCCATAACATGTGATGGAAATGAACAAGAATTAAGGCTAAATGTGGAACACCTTTGTGTTGTTTGGAAGCTGTGAATTAATGATGTTATTGAGCAGATTTTGAAGCTGAAATAAAGACATATTTGGGTTGAATACGGACAGTTCGAGACTTCATTTGGTGATGTTCAACACACCAATAACAAATGCCTGACATCTTGTAATCACGATACCGTATTCCGATATTGTGATCACGATATCGATCTTTGTGATATCGATATCGATCGTCGCGTCGTATTCGATATTATGATATCGATACTTCTTCGTGTTTAGTGTAAACGCTAATGATGAGGAATAAAAAGATAAGAGTTCACGTTAAAAAAGGTAAACATCGGAAGGTATGTGCTTGTTAGATATTTTTTCATAAATAAATATTTTATTATTGTCTGCATGCGATATGCCGTACAAATTAATGTTATCGCAACGAAAACTAATCAGATACATGCATCAGTTCATGAAGGGTTTCAAGCATTTTTGAATCCATGCTTCTTTTCGGATTCAGGATTTCGAACTGATGCTACTTTTCGGATTCAGGATTTCGAACTGATGCACCTCTACATGAGAATGATGATAACTCTTACCCCTTCGTGAAGGAATACCTCAGTTCGTTTAAGGGTTTCCTTCAGCCTATAAAAGGCACGGATATGCAAACGAATTTATTCATTCCGCATAAGCATCACCAGTACAAATTTCGAGTGTCCTCTGGTTTGGTTAGACGAGTCACCGTCTGATCAAACACCTCCATTGTATCCTCAGTTCAATGAGGAAGCAATTGAAGTAAATGGAGAAAATGCAGCTCTATTGTTTGAGTTTATGAAGAAAGGCAACAAGTTCAATGGACTTTTGCATAGTTCCTAGCAGTTGATATATAAGAATGGGCAGCGTGTTCCCCATCAGAACTTCCGTTTTGAGGGAGTGCAAAGAGCTTGGGAAATGATGTACTTGATGTTGTTGCAGCTAATAGACTTTTTCTTGGTGCTTTAGTTTATTTTCAGAGCTTTTATTTTGTCTTGTTGATGCTTCTTCCCACATGTTGGTGGTTTTTTTGCAGAAGATGAGACAAGTATATGTTCATTATAAACATATTTTTTCATTCTGAAAACCACTAGTATTATATTTAAATGTTTTAGATTAGACGTGATGCTATTTAACAGTGAACTATATATGTTACTGTTACTGTGATACTGATATTGTGTTGATGTAAACGATGCGATTATATCCGGTTTTCAAAAACTACGTCGAAAGGGCATCGCATTAGATTTTAAAATGAAGAGAAAAAAAATATAAACTTTGGTGAAAGAATTTTGATAATAGGTGTTCTAAATCAAAAGTTACGGTTGTTAATAAGAAAAACGCTCCGATTAATGCAAATGTTTTTTCGGCTTTCAAAATTTATGTCGGAAGGGTATCGTATGAAATCTCAAAATAAAGAGCAAATAAAATATGAATTTTGGTGAAAATATTTTGATGATTGGAGTATTAAGTCAAAAGTTACGGTTGTTTAAAATAAAATAAAAACAAAACACAAAACAACTGCTGTTAAAAATTAAAAAAAGAAAAGAAAAAAGAAGTAGAGATGGACGCATATAATAAAGAACGAAACATAATGAGATGAACGTGGAACGCGTCTATTTGTATAAGGAAGGGTATTTTTGTCCGTCAGAATTTTTTCGTCTTTTTTGTAACTAAAAAAATGAGTGTGTCTTATTTATTTATTTTGTATTAAAAAATGGATTTTAGTCTCTTTCCCTCATAATTTTTTTTATATTCTTGATCATTAAAAAATTCAAAATATAAGTATAACAATTAGAAGTATAATTTTTTGGGGAAGAAATCAAAAGTATAATTTTATTTTTATTTTTGTAAATTTTTTGAGGAATTTTTTTTGTAATTGATTTACATAGTTTAAATAGTATATCAATTGATGTTAATATGGTTTCTAGAGGAAAGAGAAAAAAAAACAAACACACAACACTTTGGTTTTAAATGAAACCTCCACGTTACAGAATTAGTGCCAATGTTCCCTTTTCAATTGGGATTCTATAATTCGTCTTATAAGCATCTCTTGAAAGAGTCTAAGAGGAGGTGTGTGTTTTCTACTTTGGAACCGTTAGAGAGATTGAGGTTTGGAAAACAACAACAATGTCAAAACCGCAGGAAAACTAAAAACGCAGAAAATGGTTTGCTTGATATGAACGTAGAATCATGTAAACACTTTCCTACAAAAGTTATTTGCCTTCTTCAATCTTGCAGGGTGACACAAATATTTTTCTCGAGATAAGACTATGTTTTCCTTCAAATTTAGGCACAAAAGATGAAGATTACTTTTGGAGATAGTTTAAGGTGTTTTTACTTTCAAAGATGAATGTCTTCTCTTTTCTATATATTTAAAGCACTCAAAAAGATCTTATATATTGATGGAAAAACCGACTTCTTATGTATGCAACATTTGAAATAAATTATATACATAAACAATTGAAAAAACGATTGAAAGAAGACACCCATTTCGTATTTTTTGATCCATCCCATGACGGATGAAGTTATCATCCGGACGGATATATCACAGTATCAAAATTTTCACCGTTTCAGCCTTTCATCCGTACGGATAGATTCTTATCCGTACGGATAACTATCTGCTTCTCCAAATTCTGAATTTTGGTCCTTTAAGTGGATTTTCATTCCTTTAAGTGATTTTCCCGAACTATACTTGATCATTTAAATCCGTAAACTCGTAGATACTTATATGAGTGTACACTCCGTACCTCCAAACTCATATTATAGCATTCCGAGTTCACTCATCTTTGTACCAAACCCCGATTACATAAATGACATGGTAACACTTAAATTACCAACAGGAACTTATGGATAATGATAGAGTTTATTATGAAGATATCAGTCGTGATAGGATTTAGTTGTGATAGGACTCAAGTGTGATAGAATTCAGCAATGTAATAGGACTCAGCCAGGGGCGGACCCAGCCCTTTAGGGGTGGAGTGCATGGACCCCATTCAAGTTTTCGGACGAAGTTATTAATATACACCTCTTATAATATTAAAAACGTGTATATATATTATTTTAGATAATTTATAACATAATTATTCACTTAGTTCATTTGGTAAGAACCTTTATTACATATCCTAAGGTCATGTGTTTGAAACCTGGCTATTGACTTTTTTCCACCTTTTTTTTAAATTTGACCCCCACTGGAAAAACAATTCTGGGTCCGCCACTGGACTCAGTTGTGTTGGTCTCTACACAGTTAGTCTCTACTCTTCTTATCTCAACCTTCTTAGCTGATGTTGTCACTCTCGCCTGATGGTGTCTGCTCAAGGACGGAGGCAATGTATAATTCTAGGGGGCTAAGCCCACCCAGACAAAGAAATTGTTACACTAAAATGTGTATGTAGTCCAGCTTGATTCATAAAATATTCTTAATCCAGTCCACCCATTGAAATCGATATTGTCCATTAGCCCACCCCAAGTTGATATCCTGGCAGACAGTTGTTTATTGCTAACGATGTTTTTTTGTATTATGTTTATTCCATATTACGTACTTGCTTTAGTTCATAATTTGTTTTGGATTGTTCCTATAACGACTCTTTCTCTTTTTTGTAAGCGAGTTGGTGTCTAATTACCCACCACGGCAATTTTTATATCAAATGTTCTAATATTTTTACATGGTATCGGAGCTATAAATCTTCTTTTCTTCTTATTCATTCATGAATTAATGGCAGATTTTGCAACAAGCAAATTCTTAGAGCACTTGCAGTAGAATCTGTAAGAGATGATAAATCTGTATTTTACAGATTCTAACTCTCCAGATCCACCTAAAATACAGTTGCATCAGAATCTGTTAACAGGATCTATATTCAACAGATTCTGGACATCATACTCTATATCTACCGCATTCTGAATAAATTTACAGATTCAAGTTTTTACTATTTTCAAACATTGTATATTTCCTTAGAATGGCAAAAAAATTGGTTTTGACAAATATTTCATTGTATGGATCTTCTATAAATATTTAGAAGATCCATATAAAGGAATATTTATCTAATATAAATATTTATCACAGTGAAAATAGACAGTAAATTATATATATATATGTGTGTGTGTGTGTGTGTGTTTTAAAATATGTTTTATTTTTTATGGTTTGTAGTTATTTTAATGTTGTACAGTAGAGATTCTAATCCAGTTGAGCCGGTGTAGAGATTCTGTAAAGCAGATAAAAATGATGTTGGAGCCTGTAAAGTAGATAATCTGTTAAGAGACACTGATACGAGTGCTCTTACACCAAGCCGGCAATGTTATGTGGGATTATTGTTCCACCGCCTAACACTTTCCTCTGTGCAACGACAAATTTTTCCATGACTTTTCTTTGCGAACGGGAGTACTCCCTTCGTTCCAAAATAACTGATACAATTGTTAAAAAAAACATATATTAATAATGTGAGTTAATGCTTTAATTTGAATGTCAAATGACTAAAAACCCCACAGTATATAATTAATGCAATCTTGTATTTATTCTCCAACTCCTTAATAAATAAAGGTAGATGTAGAAAAAATACATTAAATCTTGCATTGGAAATCTAATTGCCTCAATTAATTTGGAAAAAATCTTTTTGATAATTGTCTCAGTAATTTCGAAACGGATGGAGTAGTTAATTTAAGAACAGCGACACATTGTAGTAAAAACATAGTATGACATGTTGTCATCGTAACAAAGGAAGCTTTGAAATTGGAGTTTTTTTTTTTTTTTTTTCTTTCAAATTTTCAGATATAAAATTATTTAATAATATTCGATTAACTATAGATGTATATGCTAATATTGACATTTGAAATTATATGTTATAAAATAAAACAATGGTCTATAAAAACATCATACTAAATCTATTATTGCACTTAAAGGAACTCAAATACATGCCTATTTTTAACTATGTCATAGATAGATTTAATGTGGTGCTCTTAAAGGTCTCTAAAACAATTTCTTAATCGAAATAATAATTTTTCTTAAAATACTCTCTCATAATATACAATTTAGAGTTGTATGATTGAAGATGAGACAAAGTATTTGATGCAAAAACTGAAAAACATATCATTATAATAAAATAATGTCTACATCAAAGAGTGGAAGATGTTTTGCTAGCTAGCTAGGATTCAACCATAATTTGCTCAATCAGACTTTTCTTCGAGCAGCACACAAAGAGGGGGAAATACTTGTGTGGACACCGTATGACACCGTGCATGTCATACAGTTTTATTCTGTATTTAAACTGTATGGTTCTAATCGTTTCACCCGTCATTTCATCTCAAATTCTCTCGCCCAACGAGTATTTTCCCACAAAGAGAGTCCCTCCCTCTTATCGACGTACACTGATCACCATGAAAGCAGCATATGATCAGAAAGGTAAAACCGTGAAAGCCAAACTAGAATCCTAATTAAGTCACCTTGAACTTTACAACAAAAAAAAAATAAAAAAAAAAAAATAAAAAAAAAAAAAAAAAATTAAAACATACTTTAAAAGACACTTCTTGAAGAATTTGGGAAGGATTTATTAAGAATTCGTGGATAATAGGTTTTGGTGAATAGAATATTAAGTTTCCATTAACTGAGAATGAATGAGATACAACGTATATATAGGCCACAACACAAGGCCAAAATAGTAAAATAGCAAAACAATAAAATATATAGATAGTTTCTCTGATATCTTCCCTCAAGCTGACGAAGCGTTGCGAAGTCCAAGCTTGGACACAAAAACAGAGAAAGGGAGCCGACCCAGAGGTTTGGTTAGAGCATCCGCAAGTTGGTCGGCACTGCAAACTCTAGCTGTTCGAATCAAACCTCTCTCCACACGCTCACGAATAAAGTGACAATCAATGGCCACATGCTTCATTCGTGAGTGGAAAACTGGATTAGCACTGAGCCTCATGGCACCTAAATTATCACAAAAAATAACTGGTGTCGCTCCTGGTTTAAAACCAAGATCTTGTAACAAATAAACAATCCAGGCAATTTCTGCTGCAGTATCCGCAACAGATCGATACTCCGCCTCGGTAGAGGAACGCGAGACAGAGGACTGCTTCTTGGAGCTCCAAGAGATGGCATTACGACCTAAGAAAACCAAGTAGGCCGATGTCGGGCATATGGGTCATCATCATCATCCTTATTCCCCCCACACCGATCCGAATCCGAATATGCATGTAGTGCTAATGGTGTGTCATTAAAAAACTGAAGCCCAAGCTTCGGAGTGCCAGATAAGTAACGAAGGATACGCTTAACAAGTGTCCAGTGGTAGTCCGTAGGAGCATGCATGAATTGGGACAACTTGTTAACAAAGAAAAGCAATATCGGTCCGTAAACGTAAGATCTCGTAGGAACCCAATACCAGCGATCACGAGAGGGATCGGAGTAAGCGAGAGGATGAGGGTTGCGCGCAGAGAAGGCATTAGCGGTAAGTGTGTGGAAACCGCACTGTGACTCCTCCATATGTACCCGGATGCAGAGATCATGTATATACTTAGATCGTGTGAGAAGCAAACTCAGAGCGGTAATGAGTGACTTCAACACCCAAAAAGAAGGACAGAGGACCCAAATCCTTGACAGAAAACCGAGTCCCAATAGCATCAATCACATGCTGAATATCTTGGGTGGAGCTGTGATCGAAGCTTTGATACCATAATAGGTTTTAGTGAATAGAATATTAAGTTTCCATTAACTGAGAATGAATGAGATACAACGTATATATATAGCCACAACAGTAAGAAAATAGTAAAATAGCAAAACAATAAAATATATAGATAGTTTCTCTGATAGTGGATAAATTATTTCAGCTATATATAGTTTTCAATTTTTTATTTTTCAAAAATATTTTCATTTTTAAATAGCTACATTTTTAGGCATCATTTTTCAAGCTTCTCTTTTTTTTCAAGGACTCCTTTCTAAAAAGGTGACTCGTATTGTATGCGACCCATTAACTGGCATATGCAAAATAATGTTTCCTCCGTGTTATTATGTATTCTAATTGTAATTATTATGCTTGTTGATAGTAAATTTGCAACGTTTAGTTGCTGAAAAGTTAAAGTATCCTCTAAAGCTATAAAAAATAAAAAAAAAATAAAAAGCCTGTGTTTAGCACGAATGGCTACGGACAAGGCTTTTTCCGAGTGTTCCTCTGTACATTGTTCCAAGGCGTTGCCCTTTTCACTTAAAATTTGACTAAAAAGTCAATGCCCTGTATGGAGTGGCGGACCCAATGTAGAAAGGAGTCTTTGTTTCTATTGAAATTCGAAAATCGATGTACTCCTTCCGTTCCAATTCATCATCTGAGGCAGTTGCCATAATCACGCATATTAAGGATGTGAGTTAATGCATTAACTTTTATAATAAAATGACTAGATTGTTCTTGGATATAATTAATGTGGCATTGCATTTTATATCTCCTAATGTATAAATAAGGGTAAATCAAGTAAAAAGACAATAAATGTTGTATTGAAAATTGTACTGCCTCACATAAAATGGAATAAAATATTTTGACAACTGCCTCTATTATTGTGGAACGGAGGGAGTATTTTTGTTGGTAAAAAATATAAAAATACTATTGACGTCCTACTCAATTCTTGAATTTGTTGCGATGCCTCCACTGAAATTTTTTTCTAGATCCGTCGGTGTCTATATGTATAATACCAAACACTTCTAATTTTTTTATTTTGTTTTTTTGGCATTCATGAATTGATACATATGGAGTGTGTCATCAACTTCAGAGTAAAACTCAGTTCAAGTAAAATCAACACATTAATAAAGCATTTCATTGTGTGAATGTATAAAGTATTAATTATGATTGTTAATATATATTATAGTATATCATAAAGTATAAAGATTTCAACTCAAAGAGAAGGAAAGGAGAGTCCAGTCTCCTCCCAACCGACATGGCCATGGCCCCTCCACACGGACCCCGATCCCCGCCGGTACACGATGCACAGCTCGTCCGGCTGTGCATCAAAACGACACCGTATCGACTCGAAACGACACCGTTTGGTTCCGACCTAAAAAAAAAAAAAAACATAATCAAAACGGCGTCGTTTCGACCCGAAACGACGCCGTTTCGGATGTACAGCTCGGTACAACTGGGGGCTGTACCGTCGGGGATCTTTTTCCCCTCCACACCTACTTCACATTCTAGCATCCCCACCAGTACCACAACCCCCTGCCCTCCCTCGTCTATATATCCAACCGCACTGCCCAGCAGCTAATTCTCCATTATTCATCATTTCGATTCGATCGGTTTCGATATATGTGTATATACATGTACGTAACGACCGGAACTCGTTACAAATGGTAGTTTTGTCCGAGATATATTTTAGGTTTTTATCTTTTCCTTTTCGTTGTTTGAATAAAATAAGAGTATATATATACACACACACACCGGCTCATATCTGGGGTTATGACATGGGCTAGAGGTCTCAGTACACGTAAACTGCTCAAGCGGGAATACGAGCATAAGTCCACCTTCAAGTATGGTGCGAGCTAGTCACCCATATATTGTCTTTAGCCCTTGTTTTTGTCTAAGTATCCAGAGTTGGCATTAGTATATCCAGAGCTCAGTATTGACACCTTGAAGATTGGCATCGAGCTACAAAACATACATGTCTTCAGCTCGCTATAAGGGCTCATCATGTGGAAGATTTCACGGAGGTCATTCCTTACGTTTCTCAGCAGGCATGACGCAGGTCGACCTCTGCCACAAGCTATTGTTATTATTAGTATTATATTATTTTATTAATCCGCATTATCTTCTGAGAATAAGTTGTAACACTGAATTTGCTACTCATATAAAGCAAGTAGGTGGTTAGAATGTCATTAATGCCTTTATTCTGATAGATCCCCAACTACTTCCTATCAGCCGCCCTGCATTAACTCCCTTTAGCTTTATTACACTACTTGTATCCATATATGCCTGTAATAATTCTTTAGATCAATAAGAAGAATAATATTTTCTTCTCTCTTTCTCCTATCTTCCTAATTTCTACATGGTATTAGAGCCTATCTGAAAATTTAGATCTATTCCGCCGTGTCTGTTCCTCTTCCTTTTGTCTCATTCTTATCAAAAATGTCAGAATCTGAAACAACATCTGATGTTACTTCCGGAAATCCTTCAAAGAATATGAATGGATTAGATAATCCCACTCTCCAAATCACCTTTGTGAAACTCAAAGGAGGCTCAAACTACCTTCAATGGGCACAATCAGTTAAAATTTTCATCACTGGAAAAAAGAAAACTGGGATATCTTACTGGTTCAGTCAAAATTACAAACAAAGCTGATGAGGAAGCATACAAAACTTGGGAAACATTGAATGCAATTATCACCTCATGGTTACTCAACTCCATGGAAGATGAAATTAGCCAAGTTCACCTGTTCTATCCCTTTACTAAGGCAATTTGGAATAATATTACTGCCTCATATTCTGACCAAGGAAACTTTGCACAAGCCTTTGGTGTCAGGAACACACTGAAACAGGCTAAGCAAGGATCCCTTGATGTTACCAAATTAGGGGTGTTCACGGATATGGATTATCCGAGAACCGAATCGAATTGTAGCAATTCGGTTCGGTTATTGTATACCTCCGGTTCGGTTCATGTAAATTAGAAACCGTAAAATTCAGTTCGGTTACGGTTAATGCTGAAAATTAACCGTATCCGAACCGAAAACCGAACCGAATAAAAAACCGAACCAATATAACCAAACCGTTAACCGAACATATATAACCGGACCGTGAAACCATTACCCGAACGGAAAATTATGTATTCTTAATTTTTAATTTTATTTTTAATAATTAATTCCTCAACTATTTTCCAAGCTAGCAGGCCCCGATTTTCGGTTAACCGCGGAATTGGACCGATAATTTCGGATTTTCGGATTTTCGGTTTTGGTTAATTGGACCGATAATTTCAGTTTTCGGTTAACCGACCGAATTGAACCGTTTTTTGGTTCGGTTTCGGTTCGGTTACCTTCTTAAATCGGTTCGCTTTCGGTTTCAATTTTTTAGTAACCGAAATTTTTGGTTCGGTTACGGCCATTAACCGTACCGAACCGAACCATGAACACCCCTATACCAAATACTTCAACACCCTCAAGAAGTTGTGGCTAGATTATGATCAACTACCATCACTCAGTGGGACTGTACTGGTGATGCTGAAAAATTCCAGAAACTCATTGAAAAAGAGAGAGTATTTGACTTTCTGAGTGGCCTCAATCATACCTTTGATGCAGCAAGAGAAAGAATTCTGGCACAGGTTCCTTTACCTTTGTGCAAGAAGCTTTTTGCAACTCTAAGAAAAGAGGAAAGTAATAAGGGTGTTATGGGTGGTCTCCTTCCTACTCTAGAAGGAGAACAGTCTACCCTAATTGCTACTGAAGATTCTGCATTTGTGGGAGGTTATAACAAAGGAGCCTATAAGAAGAATGAGCAAAAAGGAAATTTGCAGTGTGATCGTTGCAAAAATAAGGGGCACACAAATGAGTCGTGCTGGAATCTTCATGGTAAGCCACCTCATTTACAAAAGAATCAAAGTAACAAAAGTGTCACTGGAGTCGGATCGACTGAGAAAAAGGCTTATAATGTCATGTTGTCTTTGAGCAACAAGGCATCTTCTCAAAAGAGCAAATGGATGCATTGAACCAACTCTTTGACAGAATAATGCCCCAGCCTACTCCGGACACATCTGTTGGTGCATCAGCTCAGAATGGTAAGAATACCAATCATTGATTCGGGTGCCTCTAGTCATATGACAGGTGAATTCTCTCTTTTTGATTCTTATTAAAAAAACTGATAAATTACACTTTGTTAAAATAGCTGATGGCACCAGCTCCAAAGTAGAAGGGAAAGGAACTATTAAGTTAAATGAAAAACTCACTCTCAACTCTGTTTTATATGTCCCAAAGTTATCTTGCAATCTTTTTTCTGTTAGTCAATTCTGTGATGAAAGGAAATGTGCTGCTAACTTTTTTCCAACCCACTGTGAGTTTCAAGAAATGGAATCTTTGGGGAGGATTGGCAGTGCTAAAAAGATTGATGGACCCTATCTGCTTCAAGGCAATCCATGAAAGACTATTAAGGGTTTGAGTGTTTGTGAGGATGCTAAATGTAATAAGATCAGAATGCATGCTCCATTTGCGTTTAGGACATCCTAATTTTGATTATCTAAAGAAATTGTACCCTACTCTTTTTTCTGGAATTAAAAATGATGTTTTGAAATGTGAATTCTATGAAATTTCTAAGCATACTAGAAGTCCTTTTAAGTCTATATCCTACAAAGGATCTGCACCTTTCCATCTTGTTCATTCTGATGTTTGGGGACCATAAAAGAACCCTAACCTCACACACAAAAAGTGGTTTGTTACTTTTATAGATGACCACACAAGGGTTTGTTGGGTCTATCTCATGAATAATAAATCAGATGTCAGTAACATTTTTGAAAACTTTTACAAAATGATTGAAACACAATTTCAAACTAGAATTCAGGTGCTCAGAACTGACAACGGAACTGAGTATCTAAATTCCTGTTTGGGACCTTTTCTCGCTGAAAGAGGTATTATTCACCAAACCTCATGCTCTAACACTTCTCAACAGAATGGAGCAGCAAAGTGGAAGAATAGGCACCTCTTAGAAGTCACTAGAACACTTTTGTTTTCTTATAATGTCCCTACATCTTATTGGAGGGAGGCTGTCCTTACAACAGCCTTTCTCATCAATAGGATGCCTTCTAGGATTCTGAGGTTTAAAACTGCTATTGAAACCCTCACGGCTTTATACTCAAACTCCAAATTGATGTCTTCAACCCCTCTTAAAAATTTTGGATGTACTGCATTTGTCCACATTCACTCTCTTAACAGAAGTAAAATAGGACCAAGAGCCATCAAAACCATTTTTGTTGGATATTCAGCTACTCTAAAGGGTTTTAAATGCTTTGGTCCTATAACTAATAAGTTTTATGTGTCTTATGATGTCACTTTCTATGAAGAACAACCTTTTTATCATAAGGAAAATTGTACTGATCTTGGACAGTATAATTTCCTTAATAATGATGCTACTGTGCCTATGATAGATTCCGATCTGCTAATTGAAACTACCTCTGAAACAACCCCTCAGCAGTCCAACCTAAATACTACTCTACCTTGGAAAAGAAATCATTGTCTACACTAGACAAAAGAAGCCATCAAGCAAGACTAGCACTTCTAATCTCCTTCAAGATGTTGGCACTGTCTTACCCTTGCAGGAAACTCAGAATGACACCAATGAGGAGGATCAACTCAATCAGGAGTCTGATTCACCACTCCTTGAGTCTGAAAATCTGGAGCATACTACCTCTCATACTGGTAATATCTCTCCACTCTCTCCTCCTAATGATCTGCCTATTGCTTTGAGGAAAATGACTAGGGAATGGATTAAACACCCCATAGATAGGTTTGTGCCTTATGGGAAAGTTTCCACTCACTTTAAATCTTATCTTTCTAACATTGACACTGTGACCATACCAAAAAACATACAACATGCACTAGATTGTCCTCACTTGAAAAGGCAGTTATGGAAGAACTCCATGCCTTAGAGGACAATCACACTTGGGAATTGGTCAACATGCCCAAGGGTGTCATGCCTGCTGGATGTAGATGGTTATTCACTGTTAAACACAACCCAGATGGAACTGTTAATAGGCATAAAGCCAGATTGGTTGCAAAGGGTTACACCCAGACTTTTGGGGTTGACTTCAATGAAACCTCTGCCCCTGTTGCTAGACTTAATACTGTCAGAATCATCATATCCATTGCTGCTGTCCATTTGCACCGGATAGATGTAAAAATTGATTTCTTAAATGGTGATCTTAAGGAAGAAGTTTATATGCTCCCACCCTCTGGGTTTGTGGTTAAACCTAGCCAAGTATGTAGACTGTACAAGTCCTTATATGGGCTGAAACAGTCTCCAAGGGCGTGGTTAGACAGATTTTCAAAAGTCATGAAAAAGAGTGGTTACACTCAAGGTCATGGTGATCACACTCTGTTTTACAAGCACATTGAAACAAGATGAGTTACTATTCTGATTGTTTATGTGGATGATATCATCATCACTGGAAATTCCAGTCATGAGATTACACATCAGAACACTTACTGAACCTTGAATTTGAGATAAAAGATCTTGGTCAACTGATCTACTTTCTGGGCATTGAAGTGGCCAGATCCAATGAGGGAATTCTGCTCACCCAAAAAAAATATACTCTTGATCTACTTACTGAATATGTATTTCTAGGGTGCAAAACAGCGGATACACCTGTGGATAACACCATTAAATTTGGAAGAGATGGTGCAGGAGAACCAATTAACCAAGAAAAATACTAGAGATTGGTAAGGAAATTGATCTACCTCACACACACAAGACCTGACATCTGTTTTGCTGTCAGTCAACTAAGTCAATTCATGCATTCACCAAGACATATTCATCTTGATGTTGTAATAAGTGATAAGTTCCTAAAAAGTCGAATAATTCTAGATGTTTTGGACTCAATTTGGTGTCGTGTGTTGCTATTTTGAATGTTTTTATCCCTTTTGGGCTAGATTACTGCGGATGATTAAATTATTGCAGGATGATTCGAGATTAGAAGAAAAATGCCCAAAAAGCGGAGCTAAAGTGGAAGAATTCAAAAATCAGCCTCTGTCACACCCAGGTTGTGACAGTTTCCAGAAATCTGATCCTGGTCAACGAAATGTTCTGATTGGTGGAAACTTTCACCAACGTATTTTCCTTCAAATTGGCGTGTTTTTCAATGCAAATGAGGAGTCCACACACTAGAAGAGTCCAAGATTGATAGATATTTGATTTTAGAGATTTTCTTGATTAAATTAATTATGGAAACTTATTAAATTATGTAATTATCCCTTTTTTAATCCCCCAAGTCATACAATTGAGGATTCACGCATTTCTTTCATCAGATTTTGAGTCGACCTTTTCCTCTTTTCTTCATCATCTTCTCCCATCCCCAAGAACAAGGATTTTAGGTTCAAGAAATTCAAGAACAAAACTTTTTCGAGGTTTGATTATTTATGCAATACTTTGACGGTTTCTTTCTCTCCCTTTTCTCCTTTTCTTTATTTATTTATTTTTCTTGTCAAAGTATGTATTCTATGATTGAATCTTGGAATCTTGATATGGAATGTGAGTAGATATCGGTTTCTAGGATTATGAGAGCCCGGTAAATGAATATATGAGTTAAAGATTCGATTTTTCCTATTATTATGAATCGATATGCTTGTGCATTGATTTTGTTGTGCTATTTCGTATGAATTTATGAATTGATGGATCGAAAGATGAATTTCCATAGGTTTATATGAAGAATTTATTATCAATTAGGTGATGGACTGAAAAGTGAAATTTAATTGATAGGTTAGAACCCTAATTTCAATCAAGAAAATTCATGAGAGCGAAAGTTAATTGAAATTTCTTGTGACAATATGAATAATGATGTTTTAATGGGTCTAAATTGATTTAATGAGCGAGAAATCGGATTTAATATTAATTTAGGCACGACTAATAGTAGTTCGAAAGAATATTGTTAATCACTTTTGATTATTCGTCAACATAAGTAAATATTCATAGTAAATGGAAAGGTCGTTGTAAAAGTCATATATTTTCTACCGTGGTAATCCGAAGAACTTGATCTCTAGTAATTTGTTGGACTTGTGATGAGTTTAAACAGGACCTTAGTTCTTAGTTATTTATAATTCAAAACACCAAAATTTGATTAGTTTAGCTAATATAAATTGATAACTATTCGGTGATTGTCCCAAGTCCCTGTGGGATCGACATCCTAAGTACTACTCGATAAGCCGTGCGCTTGTGGTAGCATTTAGTGATTAAAGTGAAAATCACACAACAATAAGACTGCTGAAGTTCTGTTAAGGGTATTTTTATACGGTTTTTAACGTTATATTTGATAATGATTTCCTCCGTATTTGTATAATTTGCATAGAAAACGAGGTTTTAAATGATTTATTAAGCAAGTGAGTTTTTAATTAGTTTATTCGCAAAATGAGGTTGTGTACGTGTTTTGATTATGGTTTTACGAGTATTTGATGTCATGTAGGTACATGTTGGAGGCTAAATTGATGATCAAATGTTGATATAATTCGAGCTAAATCAAGATAAAGATTGAAGAAGGAAGAGATAATGATCAATGATCATGGGGGAATACCGGATTATAAATAATATTACTTGTTTATTTTGTGTTGATAAAATCCGTGACAAGTTTTTGGCGCCCGTGTATGGGAATCGAATACGGTTGTCTAGTTTTTATTAGTTTTTTTCTAAGTTGTTCTTTTTCTTGTTTTAATTTATTTTATTTCTCGGTTTTAGGTAGATTAGAGTTTAGGATTTGGAGGTTTTCATAGTTTTTCTTTTTATAGTTATATCATTGTTTTCCCACTGTTTTCCCTGGTGTTTTTATTTCTGCTCCGTTTTCTCGCGATCAGACGGCGTCCATTTTGCTCACGGGCGCCCCGTCCGATTCTTCGACCTTTAAGGCGAGCGTCCGGATTTCACGAGCGCCCGTCTGGTCCGATTTCAGAAGGGCGTTTGTCGATAGAAGTGAAACGCTCGATACAGCTCGTCTGTTTGATGTCTTTTCTTGTTTCTATCTTTTTGTCTCCATCTTTTCTTGTTCCTACATTGATTTGGGGACATCTAGGATTGATTTATCGACTCCAAGTTTTCAACGATCGAATTTTGGATAAAAGGGTTCGTTTTAGCACTCGTTAGTATTTTGTAGCCATAACTTCAAGCTCGAGTGTCGGATTGGCCTTGCGGAGACCCCAATTCGGAAAGCGTCGTTCGGCGCGACGGCGTGGCATGGACCGCTGAGGCCGGCGACACCGTTTTCGAGGTCAAAATCCACTGTTTTCCCCTTCCGTTTTGGGCCCGAAAAAGATTTCAACACGTTTTTTCGGCTTTTTAGTGTTTTATGTTTTTCTCGTTTTAGAATTTTTACGTAGTTTAGGTTTCGCTTGTGTTTCATAAGAATCTTCCATCTAGGATTGAGGACATGGATGAGCAAAGTAAGATCGCCATGTTGAAGCAATGAGATGGCATCTCTTCAAATGTCGCGTAATCCACATGAATCGGACGAGTCTTGTCACGAGAACTCTCCTGTTGCATTACGTGCAAAGATGTTATCGACTGGCCATCTTTGTTGGCCAGTGTCGATTATATTTCCCACTGGCTGGATATCAAGTCAATTCTTTCCATAATCAGGAAATTTCGGTCGATCACACGTCAGGAATAGCGACAACGTGGGACCCATCTTGCTCGTTTTGTCCTAATAGTGAATGAGCGTTCTTTCATTGGCCGAATAATCGACATTTGACAATGGAGTTCTCTATAGCAATTTTCAAAATCGTGGGTTTCAACTCCAAATCGTAATTTTATCAAAACCCAACTTCGCCAAGTGATCACATATCAATTTTTCCATCAAAATCAAAGTCATTCCGATCCGATCTTTCCGCCAAACACTTCAGAAATTATCCGAGACTCTACTCGTCCGAGCGATTTGAAGCTAGTTTTAAGGAGCAAAAGGATGTGCCATCCAACGCTTTTGGTAGGCTTTATGGATATTAGGCGAAATGGTCACACTGACCAAGGCATTGACCCACTAACTCCCCACACTCCCTTATGACGGGAGAGGGTACTTACACCAATGATGGTGCAAGCTACAGAATCCATCCCAATATGACCACAACTATGCACATGACAGATAATGGTGGGAGCCGAGAATTATCCTTGTTCTCCGCTGGGTTCAAGATCAAAGTCGCTGGCAACAAGTGTGACGATTTGACGAGCTAGAACTCACTGTGGGTCGGCTTTTAAGTTACTAAAGGTTAGAGACTTCCTTCCCTCCTCGGCAGGGGTGTGACGATGAAGACGGTTGTCCTAGGAAAGATCCACGCTAGAGATAGTTGAAGATGTTAATCACCCGGTGTTGGAGAATCACAGAGTGACACCTTGCTACCAATTGTAGATAAATCACCTCCGCTGAAGTCACATTATGAGTCAGCTGGCTTTTGCCACACAAGGTTGAAGTGGTTGTGGATAAGAGAATGAAGGATGAAGAAGAGGAAGAACCTCAAGATTTAGACCTTTCCTCTGCGCCTCAAGAATGTTATGCATCACAGATAAGTGCACTTAAGATTCCTCGGTATGCTTCCCCATCAAACTACCTTCATTCCAATATCTTGATTCAAAATTGTTACATCAAGAGTAGCTACAGAAGTTCTTCTCTGATATGAAATACTTTGTTTGGGATGAGCCTTACTCTCTTCAAAATGCTGTAAAGATGGTTTGCTAAGGAGGTGTAGTTCCAGATCCGAGTTAAATTTCATATTATCGAGCAATGTCATAAAGGACTCCATGGTGGTCAGCCAACCCTGAAACTCATGGAAAAACCGTTGCTAACAGATCTTCCAACTGCCTTTATTGGCCCACAATCTTTAAGGAGACCGCAGAAGCTTTGTGGTCAAAGCTTGCGATAGGTGTCAAGAATCCCGGTACTGGCCAAAGCGTTCGACATGCCTTTAAGAAACCCATCCTAGAACGCTTGAAGTCTTCAATATATGGGGCATGTCGATTTTACTGGACCATTCCCATCATCTTCAGGCAAATAAATACATCTTAGTCTCGCGTGAGACTATGTTTCAGAATGGGGTGGGAGGTACAGGCTACCCTCGGCAATGATCATAAAGCGGTCATGAATTTTCCACAGAAGAATATCTGTGTGAGGTTTGGATGTCCACGTGCACTTGTGACTGCTGACATGGATTACATTGCAAGAACCGGCCACTAGAAAGTATTTCTGAAAAAGTATGGTGTTCGCTGCGTAAACCTGCACACCATATCATCCGATGACTAAGTGGGTCGTTGAAAGAAGCAACCGTATTTTGAAGAAGATCCTGAGAAAAACAAGCAAGCGATCATAAAAGACTTATGCTCTAAGCTGGACGATGTACTAGCTGGCGCACAGAATCGGGCTTTATAAGACTCCCATGGGTTACATCACCTCATCAGATGGTTTTATGGAAAATCATGCCACTTGCCAATCGAATTAGAGTATGTGAGCGATTGGGCCATTAAATTCTTAAACTTTGATGCCTAATCTTGTGGAAAACACCGACTCGCAAGTAGATTTGTAATGAGTTGGGGATGAGTTTGTACTCTAAGCCTACGTAGAGTGCCAGGATCGATGGGGCAGGATGTATTTGTTCCTTCATGATGAAAATCAAGCATCGAGAATTTCAAGCCGGGGAGCAAGTTTTACTGCATACAATTCCAGGTTAAGATCCTGCTTTCCGAAGTTGATGGCTACTTCGAAGGATTAGTCGTGTGATATCTGCTCCGTGTTGTGGTTGTGGTTGGATGTTACGCCGCTTTTCCTTGGGCGGTGATTTGCCATCTAACGATTATATCTTCATTTCATATGATAAAATTCCTGTCCCGAGCTACTTTTAGTGTTTGTCGGGTGTGCGAGGATAGTCTTGAAAGCGTTGTGAGTTTAGGCGGTTAATCAGGTTTACGGTGGATGGTCCACGATCACGATATCCTCGAGCATTCTGGTCTTTGCTTGGCGTCATTCGAGTTGCTCCCATTCAAGCGACAATCGACTAAGTTTTCTTTTTCTTTATGTCTGCACAACATGAGGACATGTTGTAATCTAAGTGTGGGAGGGATTAGTGGTATATATCATGCATATGCTTACATGGTATTATTTTCTATGCAAAATAGGCTAATTTTTGAAATTTGTTTTTTGTCGAGTAGGCAATACATGTTAATGATTAGTTATCTTTATAGTCATCTATCTTTTATGTCGTATGTTTTGACTAAGTTAGTTGATTCACCCCGAATTATAGTTCTGACCATAGTGAATGATGATTTAATTTATAAAGTTATACCCTGCTTTGATTAGTAGTTTTTGATTTCCTTATAAGTCAAGCGTGCTTAGTGCTAATGTGATATATTCCTGAGATTTATGATAGTTTGTATTTAGTTCCGTAAAGACGTTATAATCGCGGAATATCTAGACGCTTGAATGTGATAAGTAGCTTACGTGGCTAATGTCAATTAAAAAGGATAAGTTAATAGTTGATTAAAAGTGGTGTGTCGTGCTAGTCGATGATCTTGAGTTAGATAGGGTGTACCACGTATGTCATTTATTCACTCATGATGACTAAAAGCTCACTTAGCGCTAGTAAAAAGTCGCTTTATGATTTGAGTATGGTAAGAATTATCTTGCGAAATGTCCTATTCCGCTGCATGAGGGCAATAGCTTTTCTGAATGTGTGTTTAAAAGGAAAGAGTTAAATCAACTTTAATAATTGTAATAATGAATAGATAAGACTTAGTTGTACGCGAATCTTATCCCTCAAAGATAAACCGATGGATATGTTGTGTGGATTATCCTCTGAAAGATTTCCAAGCGCCCTCAGATTCATTCGATCATTCTTTTTCGGATATGTCACGCTTGTAGGGTGCATCTTACGAGTGTCATTTATTGCTAGTCCACGCAGGGGTATTAGCTAGTTTTACTTTGAGTTCCTCAAGTTTGGATTTAGTGGAAGTTCTCTATGGCTACGCACAATACCCATCTGTGAACTTCTTAATTTATTGACCATGTAGTATAAGTGTCAGGACGTTTCTGCATATTCACTTCCAGAGCCTTCATTCTGTTTTGGTTTTGCTCTGAATGAGCAAAAGCTTAAATTATTGGGCGCGGTATTGGTTAAGGGTATTTTTATACGGGGTTTTAACGTTATATTTGATAACGATTTCCTCCGTATTTGTATAATTTGCATAGAAAACTGAGGTTTTAAATGATTTATTAAGCTGAGTGAGTTTTAAATTAGTTTATTCGCGAAACGCAGGTTGTATGCACCTGCCTCTGACTTCGGCATCCCCTAGTATTTGATGTCATGTAAAGTACATGTTGGAGGCTAAATTGATGATTCAAATGTTGATATATTTGAAAATGACATCCTATTCAATGCACAAGGAACTACCAAGATTAAAGGATATGTTGATGCTGATTGGGCAGGATCTGTCACTGACAGAAGATCTACCTCTGGATGTTGTATATATCTCTTTGGCAACCTAATATCTTGGAGAAGTAAGAAACAATCAGTAGTGGCCAGAAGTTCAGTTGAAGCAGAGTTTAGGGCTATTGCCTTAGGAATCTGTGAGCTCCTATGGATTCAAAGGATAATGAGGGAACTCAAAATACCCTATTCAAAACCTGTTACCTTATTTAGTGATAGCAAATCCGCTATCGAAATCTCTAATAATCCTGTGCAACATGATAGAACTAAATATGTTGAGATAGACAGACACTTCATCAAGGAAAAACAAGAGGATGGCAGCATTCAACTCTCCTACATCAACACCAAGTAGCAAGTGGCTGATGTGTTCACTAAAGGGCTGCCTAAAGTCCCCTTCCAACAGTTCAGTGGCAAGCTTGGTTTATTAGACATCTATAAACTAGCTTGGGAAGGAATATTGTTATTATTAGTATTATATTATTTTATTAATCCGCATTATCTTCTGAGAAGAAGTTGTAACACTTAATTTGCTACTCCTATAAAAAAAAAGTAAGTGGTTAGAATGTCATTAATGCCTTTATTCTGATAGATCCCCAACTACTTCCTATCAGCCGCCCTTCATTAACTCCTTTTAGCTTTATTACATTACTTGTATCCATATATACCTGAAATAATTCTTTAGATCAATAAGAATAATAATATTCTCTTCTCTCTTTCTCCTATCTTCCTAATTTCTAGACGAGCAATCTCCATATCAAATATTCATTGGGCATTATCCCACCATCATAATGAAAATATTACATTTTCATGCCACAGTCAAGAATTGGACCCTCGCCTCCACTGAGGTATACTATATAAAGGGATCAGCTACACCAATCGGAGGGTTCTCTCGAAGATGGAACTTCGGGACCCTTAACGATTTTTTCTTTTTACATGTACTTTTACCACAAATTCAACAGTTGATCATCTTACAAAGCTTACATTGCAGTTTCAACGGTCAGACTTGGACAATTTCAGGCATCGTGAGAGATCTATGGGAGAGCCTAGAAAATATTGGACCAAACACAAGCTACTTATCAGATTCTGACAAGCACGGCCGCAAATGCATTATCAATCAGGAAAGCTCGTTTCTTTTATCATCAAAGTGTTTATGCTAAATGTAATATGCTTCTAAGATCGATCTGTCGTGCCCGGTGGGAAGACCTTGAGACTGTTGCTTATCGAGATCCCTCATGGCTAATCGGAGGAGATTTCAATGTAATCATAATTAACCTTAGAAGAATATGTTGGATCTAGTCATCCAAACTTATCAGCAATGCAAGACTTTAAGTCTTTAATTTCCGGATGTGCTCTGCAGGAAGTGACGAACCTAGAAAGATTTCTCACTGGGGGCATTGAAACAAATTGAAAGACCGAGTAGAGCCATAAATAGTGTTTTTGTATTTTTTACCTTTAAAATTACATCGTTTTTCAGATTCCAGTGGGGCGCTGACCCCCACCTTTCGTCACTTGGGTCCGGTAACCATAACATGGGCTAGCTTTACTTGGGCAAGTTGGAGATACTCTACTTATGTTAATGGACTTTTACTCCTTTTATTTATTATTTACGTTACCACTTTTCAATAATTGGATTAATAACAGTCAAATGTCATTTTAGGTTTTTAATCAAAATTAATGACGCATAATAAATTTAATCAACCTTTTTAATCTGTTTGAAAAACCTCAAACGGAGTTATATTTTAAGACGGATGTAGTATATCCTACCGTAATAAATAATAAGTAAAACAAGTAAAAAGACAATAAATATTGCTATGGAATGATATTGCCTCATATAAAATTAAACAAAATTATTTGACAACTGTGTTATTTATTTTGAAACGGAAGGAGTAGTAGCCTAGTAGGTGTGGAATCATTTAAATGATGTAAGAGTGGCTGTAGTAGCCTATTATTTGAGATGATTTTGTGTCCCTCTAAAATAATAGATGGGATTTTGACATATAAAATGGGTAATGGCCATTTTCTTCATGCCTCTGACAAAATAACCCCAACTTGGCTCTCGTAAAGTGGATGAGCAAGTAGATGGTTTGAGATCTCCCCACTCTCCTCCAATACCATAAGTATGCAGTAAATTTAACCACATATCTATTATTTTATTAATATAAAATAAATTCAGTCCCTATTTTAATAATACCATTACAAGTTAAAAAAGAGTTGCCGTCCATTTGCATCCCCTTATTTACATTTCTCATTAATTTTGTGGGTCCAATACCCATTTTTGACCCCATTATTGGCTAAGGCCATTACAATTACTCTAATACCAGCCAAGTTCCAATGTGATAAGGTTATATTTTATTTTATTTTATTTTAATTTTTTTTTTTTTAATATGAAACCAAGCAATTTCTAGTTCAAGGCGGTACAGGTACCTCAAAAGTGATGAAATTTCAAAAAGACTATGTAGGCAGCTGGCATGATGATTTAGGTAATGTTTCAGAAAGAGACAATACATTATTATTATTGTGTGGGGAAATATTTGTGTGGTGTGTTTATACGGTGTGGAGACATCGTGTGGCATCATACAGACCACACAATTTTATTCTGTATTCAAACTATGTGGTTCTGATCGTTTCACCCGTCATTTCATCTCAAATTCTCTCACCACACAAGTATTTCCCTATTGTGTGGTGCTAGTACGAAGGCGGAAATTCTTATCTGGGGAGTTGGGGAGTTCTCGCGTGCAATAATCGTTGGACGTGCGATATGTACGTAAAAAGACAAATATAATTTGTTTTCTTATGCACCTACAACGGAACGGTGCACGCGAGCAGAGTGCGGGTAAGAATTTCCCGGAACGTGCTTACTGATTGCGACTAAAATGGCTCATCAAACCCATGGCTGAACCTATCGACGCCAACTTAGCTAGCTCATGTGGCAACAACCGCAGCAGTCCACCCTTTCCATTAAACCGGATCTTCATTAAAACTTTGTAAAGAAAATATGCACAACACACTCCCCAAATGTTAAAAACCTAACATGAATCCGTACGAATACATAACTAAAATATAGAATTTCATACCTAGTCCAAGCTATTTTCAACTCTCTTGCCCTGCGGCTGCCTGTGAGATAACATTTGTTATATTCACATTCTTCCTTTTTAACATTTATTCATTAAATTTTTACAAATAAAACATCAATTTTCATGAAACCATTATTCTTTTAATAAATCTGGTTGGAACCAAATAATTCCTAAATACTAATAAACAAAATTACTACATCCTTTCTGATTTATCTGATGCAGTTGAAAAAATTACGCAGATTAAAAATGTGAGTTAATGCATTAAGTTTTACAATGAAATGACTAGAAAGTCATTGGATTAATTTAACCTTGCCTTTTACTATATCCGTCCCAAAAAAATAAATATATTTACATTTTTGGTTTCGTCCCAATGTAAGTCCATTTATTACAATTTTTTTTTCTCATTTTACCTTTCATTTATTATTTACACACCTATTTTTCACTATTTTTTATTGATAATAGTCAAATTTCTACCCCAAAAAAAAAGTCAAATGTCATTTTGGATATTTTAATTAAAATTAATGATACATAACTAATTTAATCAACCTTCTTAATCTGTTTGAAAAACCTCAAACGGACTTAAATTTCGGGACGGCGGTAGTATATCCTATCATAATAAATAATTGTAAAACAAATAAAAAGACAATAAATATTGCTGCGGAATAATATTGCCTCATACAAAATGAAACAAAATTATTTGGCAACTGGCTCATTTATTTTGAAACGGGAGGAGTACTACTTCCGTCTCACAAAAGTGTCCACTTTTTGTGGTGTGTACAGATTAAGAAAACAATTAATGTATTATATTTTAAGTAGTGATGGACATATATACCCTATCAAATAATAAATATTCTTTTGGAATATGAAATGAATATAAAACATTAAATGTATGCGGCTTCTATCGGCACCACAAAATTGTTTACGGCACCACGACTACTCTTGACACCCTATAAATCACTCTTGACACCACATTAAATATTTTTATTATTTTTTCACTTCATGCACCACCAAAAATATAAAAAAATTACTTCATATACCACAATTTTATAAAATTACAATCAAGTCCTTTATTAAATTAATAGAACATTTTAGTCCTTCTATAATAATATAATCATAACATTAATCCAAAACACCCTTTAATCTTCATCATCCTTCTTCATCTTCGTCTTCATCTTCATCATCATCATCTTCATCATCATCCTTCTTCATCTTCATCGTCCTTATTCTTCAACAAAAATTTCATTAATAAACACTACACACAACCTTCTTCTTCATCACCATAACAATCTACAAATTTAATCTTCATCCTAATCATCAACACTAACCCAAATACTACAACTCTATTCATCTTCATCATCAAAATTCATTTCTTAATACCAAAAAATAAAATTTAAAAAAAAAATCACAAACCATTTTCTTCATCTTTTTCTACACACACACATTCATCATTTTCTTTACACAGCTTCATCATCTTCTCAAAATCATCCATTTTATACACATCTTCATCTTCTTCGACAATCAAAATCATCAAAAACTTCATAAAAAAATACTTTCATAATCTTAAAAAGCCTTTTTTTGATCTTCAATACTTGAAATATGTCAATGGGTCACCCTATTACATTCTCAATAACATGTAACACCATGATTTCTGGAAAAAAAATCAAGTTTTTAATGCGTTTCCGATTGATTGTAGGGTTCCGCCGGCGTCATTTTCCGTGACCCGAATCTGTCACACAAAACGTCACAACGATTGACGTTGGTTTGCCATATGAACGTCAATCGTGTTGACATTTGGATGCAGTTGCATATTTGGCTTGAAATATATTAACATCAGCATCATGGACGTTCCTTCTATGCTTTGAACGTCAGTCAGGTTGACGTTGGGAAGCAGTAGCATATTTTGCCTAAAATTTATTAACGACGGCATCATGGACGCTCCTTTTGTACTTTGAACATCAGCTATGTTGACGTTCCTTTAACGTCAAAGTGGATGACGTTCGTAGCATGTTACAACTTCGGTACATATGACGTTCTACTTCTTGAACAACATCGGGCATGGTGACGTTACATGAGTTATCATCGTCTTCAACCCCTCTCAATCGAGAAAACGCAGATTTAAAAAAAAAAAAAAAACACACAACAAAAGACCCTCGATTTTAGTAAAAAAAACAAGGCGAAATCTTGATTCATTTAAAAAACTCTCGATTTCATAATGAAAACCCTCAAGACTTGAAGAGTTTCTTTCGATTGTGCCCCTCCGGTGAAGATTTCCGGTGAACTGTCACCGCCGGCGACTTGTGGGAATGCAGCAAAGATAAGGGAGAGGAGGGATTGAGATTATATAAGGTTTTATGTTATTAATGATATTTTTGAAGTATGTAATTAAGTTGTAGTTTTAAAGGTATATTTTAGAGTTTGTTAAAGATAAGGGACTGAAGTGTAAAATTTACAAAGTTTTAATATATTTGTGGTGCTATTAGTGATTATGTGGTGTAGATAAGTAAATGAAAAATAATAAAATAAAGGGTGCCGATAAAAGCAGTATAAATGTAATGATAGGATTATGTTTGGAAAAAGGGGAGTGATAGAGCTACTCCCTTAAGTCTACACCATTTTTACACCATCATCATCTCACCACATGTTTTTCACTTGTAAAAGAAATTTAAAAAAATTGAAAAAATCACAACCACAAGATTATGTTGGGAGTAAAAATGGTGTAGACTTGAGGGAGTAGATCTATCATTACCTTGGAAAAATGATGTATTGGTTTTCTAAATGAACACATTTTATAAAAAAATTCACTTTTAAAAAGTAGACACTTTTTACGGGACGAAAATAACACTAACTACGGAATCACATCAATGATGTAATACGAGCCAAGTTCCAATGGGATCAGGTTTAATTTTTTTATTTTTCTGATTATGAAACAGTGATGATAGATGCATAACAAAAATTATACAACGGATGCCACAACATGATCTTCCACCATTGATTTTGATGAGTGTTAATTGATTGTGATGTGGACCCATCGAAATCAAGTGGGAGATCACGTTATGCCATCCATTTTGTAATTTTTGTTGGGTCTCTATCATTACTCTTATGAAACCAAACAATGTTAAAAAAATAAATATGAAAGCAAGCAATTTCTACTTGAAGAGTAATGCGTCCCTAAACACGTAGACACACATTATTAATTCTGGACCACAAAGTTTGATGATTTTTTTCCCTAGTCAAGGCAGAGTACAGGTATCTCAAAAGTGATGAAGATGAAATTTCAAAAAAGACTAATATTGTAAGCAGCTGGCATGATGATTTAGGTAAATGTTTCAGAAAATAGACAGTACATTATTATCATTGTGTGGTACTAGTACAAAGGAACGTGCTTACTGATTGCGACTAAAATGGCTCATCAAACCCATGGCTGAACTCATCGACGCCAACTTAGCTAGCTCATGTGGCAACAACCGCCGTCCACCACCACCCTTTCCACCCATTCCAAGAAAATCTCTCGTCAAACTGAAACCACCGTTTTCAACTCCATTAATTAACCCCGGATGAAAATTCAGGGATTGATGATCAAGATTATTAGAAGAAGACGAACCCATATTTGTAGTGAAATTATCCGGCGGCTGTTTATCACGTTGACTATTGAAAGTAGTTTGTGGGTTGTTGTTCGATAAAGAGTTCATTAGTCCAAAGCTGTGACCAAAAAAAGCTGGATTGCTTTTTGTAGATCCCATTTGAGACGCTTTCTGGAGAAGTGCAGTAGCAGACATTGGAGTAAATGATTTTGATTCATTCGAATACAAAGAATTCAAGGTTTCAGACATTTTTGCAGCTGTCTTGCTATTGCCCTCATCCTGTTTGCTTTTTTGCGTCAGAGGGAGCTGCAAAGAGAGATTTGCACAAGAAGTAGATGGAGGTGAACTTTTTTCTAGCTGCCATTGCATCTGGAGGTTGATCTGGTTTCCGTAATTTCCTACAGAATTTGATCCATAAACATGATTCGGAACAGTCATTTGTGGCATCATCATCATCATATCATTATCATGTATGCCAGCTGAACTTGTGGAGGACATGTAAACATTTGAATTGTTGTTGAATAATTGGGAATTATTAGTTTGGTCTAACCAGTGGGACAACCTAGGAGGTGGCTTCAAATGATGATTGCCAACACCACCACCACAACCAAAATCCGAGGTAATTTGTTGAATCCCAGAATTGAATCCATGAATCTGCAGATTGGATTGCTGCTCATTTGTGAAGTTTAAATTGCTATCCATAACAGATGTTACTCTTGAACTTTCTTCAGCCAATGCATCACAGAATGCCCTGTGAGTTATGAAACTATCTTTCCTGCATTTATTACAACAACAACATAAAAAATGATTGCATTTATGTCTTCATGATTTGCTTGCTATTAAAAAACATCAACATTTAATACTATGAAGAAAGAACAAAAATATTCCAAAAAGAAGTCAAGAATGAATGAATTAAAACATATATTCTCTTTGCAATAAATAAAATAATAAATGGTGGTGGTACCTAGAAAAGAGGGTGCCACAGTCACATTTGTACTCTCTAGTCCCACAGGTTTTAGAATGAGCTTTCCAATCAGATTGAACAGCATACTTCTTTGAACACTTTTCACACTTCCATTTCTTTTCACCATGTTTTCTACTAAAGTGCTTTTTGATCCCTGTGAGGTCACCAAGTGCTCTAGAAGCATCATGATGGACACATGTCTTTTCTGGGCATATATAAACCTTCCTTTTTATTACATCTTTGTTTGTTCTTTGCTTTAGCTTCCATGGCAGGTTGTGTCCTCTCCTATGTAGCTGCAAATTCTGATCCCTCTTGAATCCTTTGTTGCATATCTCACATATAAACCGGTTCGTCGCCATTAGTGTCGTCGGCGATAGAGCAATAACTTCAGAATCTGGATCTGATTCAAAAAAAAAAAAAAGAACCAATTAAAACAAGAACTACAATTTGAAACAAAAAGGGACAAATCAAAATAAGGATTTTGGATAACTACCTGGATTACCTGGCTGGTTTCTCTTCTTCTTAGAGGCAGGGTTGGTGGAAATTGTATTAGGGTTAGGGTTTGGTTCTGGTTCTTGAGTAGTACATCCATTGAGAGAAGAAGGGACATGAGTGAAGAAATTTCCAGACATATTTAGCATTTGAGTATTTTTATATATATATATATAATTTGAAGCTAAAGTTTGAAGTTAAGTTGTCCAGATAAACAAAAGAAATTAGCTTTTGGAAGCCAAAACAGTACTACAAAACAAATGCTAAAAGGAAGTTTTCTCCAAGAACAAACAGATAAAGCTTTTGGTATTATTCAAGAGACCCAGATTCTGCCAAAAACAAACAAGCTAGAAAAAACCCAAAAAAAAAAAAAAAAAACCAAAATAATTAATGAATCTGCGCTAGCTACTATTAATTCTGCAAAGAAAACAACAAAAAGCTAACTTGAAAGCTAAAGAGAATATTTCCAAATATTTTTTCTTTCTTTCTTTGAAATGCAACAGCTAGCCCTTCTCTCTCTTAATCAGTAATCAGTAGTGTAATGGACAGGCTTTCTCTCCTACGTCGCTCTCTTGTGCTCTTATCTATAAAAAAAAGAAGAAAGAGGAAAAGCTTTTTGGTATTCAAAGTTCAGTCAGCCATGGATTCAGCTAGTGGAGCCCACACCGCTAATCTCTTGTCCCTATTTTTTGAATTAATAATAATAATATCGATTTTTCTGTGAGTACTTATTGGCGTTTTGCTGTTTGTAATCAGAATGTGTAGAGCAGTGTGTCGTTTGTTGCGTTTTCGAGCAATAATTCTGTTTTTTTTTTTTTTTTTAAGAGTAATAATTCTGATTCAGATCCTTATTATCAATATCAAGAACATAATTTTACAATTAAATATGGTTTAGGCGCTAAAAATATGGGGTAGGAAAAGAGCATTGTTTGTTGTGGGAATATCCACTACCCTGTCCTAACAAAATGTACAACACATTTTTGTTTCATTGATTTTAGTTTATATCAACCGTGATTAATGAGGTAAAATTCTTGTATCCATTGTTGCCATCTCACTACTCTAACATTAAAAAAAAAATATTAACAAAAAAAAGAGAAGGTTGAGTCCCAACCGAGAGGGTACTCACTGTCCCGTTTCTTGAGTTTATTAACGATGTAATTAGTGTTCTAATTTGTAAATTCTGCATGTATACGTACATCTTATTGTTGAGAAAAGTATTCACTTACGAGATCAAACCCTCAAACATCAGCTCAATACATGCCATAAATGTCACTACAACAGTCTTACTATTTTACCACTGAATTATTCCCCTTGACACTTCTCTAACATAAATCGCATATCATACGATGACGTGAAAGATTTTTTTTTCTCCATGGAGGTACATGAAAATGATTTTTAGAATATATATATAAAACGCCATACATAGAACATTTTAATCAAGAGTAAATAACTTGGAGTATTTTGACTTGGATAAGGTAACTTCGTCCGATCTACGGGAGAATAAATAAGTAGCCATACTTGGCTTGATAAGATGATGTCTTCCGACCTGTGGGAAAAGATAGATAAGCAGTCATACTTGGCTTATTATTATGATGTCGTCCGATCTACGGGAAATTAAGTAGATCAAGACTTGTGTCTTTAGTGTATGAAACGAGTGTATGTCCCCGAACCATGTTTGAAATTTTTCTAGTGAAATTTCAAATTTCAAGGATACTTAGTTGTAGCTCCTGACCTGTGATATGAATGGTGCCAATCCTCCAGGACTTTGTGCCCGTCTTGTAGAACCGTGTGTCCGTCATGCAGGTCTTTGTGCTCGTCCTGTAGGTCTTTGTAGATGACTTATTATTCCAGGAATTTGGACCACATCCTAGAAAGATTAGGAGACAGTGGAATAATATTTTCACACACCATTCATTCAGTTGCAATACAGTATTCATAGCAAACATTTCTTCACAGACAGTGACACTTGGCTCTCTAACATAATGCCAAGTGCCTAAACCAAATCTTGTAAAGATCCTCATGGATAACTATCAATATTACTAATAATATATTAATTCCTAACGTCCCCCCTCAAGCAAAAAGTAGGAACAACTAATACATTTAGCTTGGTTCTGAACTTCTCCAACAAAGGGCCTGGAAGTGCTTTAGTTAAAGCATCTGCAATCTGCATAGAAGAGGGCACAAAGCATACAGCCAGCTGCTTATTGATGACCTGATCTCTCACATAGTGAACATCAACCTCTATGTGCTTCGTTCTTGCATGATACACTGGGTTGTGAGCAAGAAATGTGGCACTTAAATTGTCACACCAGGCAACTGGAACATTAGGTAACTTGACCTGCATCTCCAATAAGCAATGCTTGATCCAACACAGCTTCGAGGATAAATTGGCCAAGGACTGTGCTCGGACTCTACACTTGACTCAGAGACCACAATCTGCTTCTTTGAGCTCCAAGAAACCAAAGAGTTGCCAATGTAAACACAAGAACCAACAAAAAGACTTCCATGCCCGGAGGTAACATGCCCAATCAAGATCACGAAACTTTGTCAAATGAGTGGAGCGGATGCACTTTGAAAAGCAGACCATAATGTAAGGTACCTTCACATATCTCAAAAGCCTTTTAAGAGCTTGCCAATGTAGATGTGTAGGAGTCTGCATATATTGGCTAAGATAGTTAACAGAATAAGCAAGATCAGGTCTAGTGTTGGTCAAGTATTGTAGCCCTCCTATAGCACTTCTGTAGATAGCAGGGTGTTGCATTGGTTCATCTTGATTTGGAAGCAGATGTTGGTCAGGGGTCATAGGTGTTGAACATGATTTGATGTGATCAAGATGCAGTCTCTTCAGGAGCTGTGAGGCATAATGACCCTGTGTTAGATACAACCCTGCTGAAGTTCTGTGTGCCTCCATACCCAGAAAGTGAGATACTGAGCCCATGTCTTTTAGTGCAAATTTAGAATTTAGCATATGAACAAACTGCTTGATCAGTCTTTGCGAGTTACATGTCACCAATATGCCATCTACATAGACTAAAACATACAACAGGTGTTCATCAGTCTTAAGAATAAAAAAGGATGAGTCCGATTTAGATTGTTTGAAACCCCAGTGCAGCATCTGTAATCTTAGGGCAACAAACCATGCCCTAGGAGCTTGTTTAAGTCCATATAGGGCTTTCTGCAACTTACAAACATAATGTGGTTTAGTCTTATCAATAAAACCCTCTGGTTGTTCCATATAGACATCTTCCATCAGTGGCCCATTAAGAAAAGCATTATCAATGTCAACTTGACGAATATGCCAATTTAAACTGATAGCTAAGGCCAGGACAACACTGATAGTAGAAGCTTTGGCCACTGGACTAAAGGTTTCTGTAAAAATCTTCACCATAGGTCTGATGGAACCCTTTGGCAACCAACCTTGCCTTGTGTTTGATGATTGTTCCATCAGGTCTCATTTTCAATTTGAATACCCACCTACAGCCAACTAGATTTTGTTTGTTGGTTGAGAGCACCAGAGTCCATGTACCATTTCTCTGTAAGGCATTAAACTCAGTGACCATAGCAGCTCTCCACTCAGTGTTGTTCAATGCTTCTGAGACCTTGGTTGGCTCTAACATGTGATTTGGACGTATGAAGGACTGAATTTGTGCAGAATAAGTTTTTGGTTTAAAAATTCCACTTTTGGAACGGGTTTGCATAGGGTGCTGTTGTGTTGGAAGTTGCTGTGTTGGAGGTTGCAAAAAGGATTTATGGGCTTGATTTGAGGTATGGTCACTTTTTGGTGATACATTGGACTGATCCTCAGAATTGGAACTAGATGACACAGGGGTATGTGTTTGTGTAAGTGAAGTGTTGTCTTGTGCTGGACTTGGACTAAAGTTTTGGATAGGACTGAGGCTAGATGCAGGGGAAGGTGAAAATTCATGTATAGGAGATGAAGGACTGGGTTGCACAACAAGATTTGACTCATATGTTGAAACAGTGCAGCCAGTCCAGTCCAAAGGTGACTTCACCGTATAATGGCCTTCTGATGAGTGGACATAGGCGGAGAGATGATGGTGGGCGAGCCAGATCGAAATGACTTCCCTGTGAGGTCCTAGTAGGAATTTTCTTTAAAAGGGAACTCAGATTCATTGAAGACCACATTTCTAGTTATGAAGACTCTTCCTGATTCATCTAGGCATTTGTAGCCTTTGTGATGAGGACTTATACCTATGTAGGTGCACTTGGTGGTATGAAACCTAAACTTAACAGTTTGAAAAGGTCTGAGATGAGGAAAACAGGCACATCCAAAAACTTTGTGAAACTTATAATATGGCTTCTTGTTATACAGGACTTCAAAAGGTGATTTGGAATTAAGAACAAGAGTAGGCAGTATATAATGAAAGAGACTGCTTCAACAAAGCTATCCCACCAGAATTTCAATGGTAGGGATGCTTGTGCAAGTTGTGTCAAGCCTAATTCAGTTATATGCCTGTGTTTCCTCTCTACCCTACCATTTTGCTGGTGAGCACGAGGGCAAGGATGCCTGAATTGTATCCCTTGTTCTTTTTGATAGGATGTAAGGTTCCTATATTCTCCCCTCATTCTGTTTGTAAACATTTAATCTTGGTGGAAAACTGATTCTCAACCAGATTTTTAAACTGTATAAACACAGAATAGACTTCAGATTTAAGTTTTAAAGGGAAAATCCAAGTGTATCTGGACCAGTCATCCACAAAGATGACATAGTAATGAAAACCAGAAACAGATGGAATGGGAGAAGGCCCCCAGAGGTCAGAATGAACCAAATCAAGAGCATTAAGAGCATGAGAATCAGAATTAGGATAAGGCACGGCATGGCCTTTACCAAATTGGCAAGCATCACAAAAATCAAGTTTTCCATTAATTTTAGCATTACAAGATTTCAAAATCTGACTCAAAACAAGTTTGGATGGATGGCCTAACCTCCTATGCCAAACATTAGGGTCCTTATCAGACTAACAGTACATAGACACAAACTAGGAGAGCCTGATAGGTCTTGAACACTACTGTTATTGAGGGAATGAAAACAAAGGGCAGCTGAACTTGAAGTAGACTGCAATTTAGAGTGAGGAGAGCTCTGACTTGGGGCCATTATCTGGTAGAGTCCATTACTGAGTGTTCCTGTTAGAAGCAATTTCTCTGTTCTTTTGTCCTTCACACAGCAAGTAGTAGGAGTAAATTCAACAGTAATGCAATTATCAACAAGAAGTCTAGAGATACTGATAAGATTCTTGGTAATGGATGGAACATGAAGAACATCTTTTAAGACAAGTGTAGTGTGTGGGCAATGTGTTGGAAAAGTACTATAACCTATATGCAAAATGGCTAATTTCTCACCATTACCAACCACCAAGGACTCAGAACCATTGTACCCTGCATTGAGATGAAGGTTGTTCAGGTCTGCTGTAAGATGATTTGAGGCTCCATTGTCCATGTACCAAGCTGCATCTCCCATAGACTGAGGTGTTGCAGTTGCAGTTGCAACATAAGCTGATGCCTGTTGAGCTGTGGTGTTGATATTGCTAAGAGGAATAAAATCCTCTTCAAACCTATGTCAGCAGGCTGTTACAGTGTGGCCACCTTTCCCACAAAGTTGGCATACTATTTTGTTAATAGATTTTCCTCCTGAACCTCTTCCTTCCCTTCCTATTCCCCTGCCACCTCTAGAATTGCCAGTGCCTCTACCTCGAATAGAACTAGGAGATGAAGGCCTACCAGTGTTGTTGTTGTAGGTGGAATAATTTCTGGTCAGAGGTCCTTGAGCCAAATTGGCTGTGGGGCCAGAAAAATTGTGTCCAGAAGGGTGATTCAGTCTTGCTATTAACCTTTTTCATGAGTAATCAACTGAGACTGAACATCCTGCCAGCTGAGAGCTCCAACTCTGGACGTAATATTGACTATGGAAGATTCGTAATCACGATCTAAACCTCATTGAGTGGCCAAAATGAGTTCAGACTTGGTAACTGGATATCCTGCAGCAGTAAGATTATCTGAGTAAGACTTCATCTGGGCAAGATAATCCGACATCGATTTTGTTCCTTTTGATGCTTTGGCAAGGGCATCTTTATACTCCAGCATGCGTGCTTCAGATATGCTATTATAGAGAGTTTCCAAGGTTGTCCAGACTTTATGAGTGGAAGAACACCCAACCACTTCTGTCAAAATTGATTCTGTCATCGAGCACAACAGCCATCCCATTAGCAGGTTATCCTTAATGATCCATTCATCTGAAACCAAGTTTAGTGAAGGATTTGCAGCGTTGAGTCTAGAGAATGGATCTTGCGAAGAAGGAGCTGAATGAAGAAGATGGTCTTCCAATCGATGACCACGAATGATGGGAAGCACTGTGTAACGCCAGAGAAGGTAGTTGTTCCTGTCTAATTTGACAGTGCACACTTGATTTAAGTTGCTTGAGAACAGAGGAACAGAGTTTGCAGAAGATGATGGGCTAACATAACCAAAAAGTGGCGGTGGTGGAAGAGATGTCCGATATCCAGTGTATGACGGCTCCGAACGTCCAAAATTTAGTACCGGTGGTGGAACAACAGCGTTAATGGAGCTCATCACCGGAATACCGGTTGCTACTCCGGCAGAAAGAAAAGAAAAGTTTGGGATGAAGAAGGGGACCGAGTTTCCATCTGAGAGTGACATATGAGTGGAAGCTGGTATGGTGGTGGAGATTTCAGTGCTCTGAGCTCCGGTGGTGGAGCTTTCAGTGGTGGGAACACCGGAGGTTGCCATCTCTGGCTAACCAGGCTTGGATACCAAGAAAGATTATGAGATAGTGGAATAATATTTTCACACACCATTCATTCAGTTGCGGTACAATATTCATAGCAAACATTTCTTCACAGACAGTGACAATTGGCTCTCTAACATAATGCCAAGTGTCTAAACCAAATCTAGTAAAGATCCTCATAGATAACTATCAATATTACTAATAATATATTAATTCCTAATAATCCTTTGAGTGCCGTATCATGTAAGACTCATATACAAGTTACATTCGTCATGTTGGTCTCTATGCCCGTCCTGCAAGTCTTATGCCCATCTTGTGGGTCTTTTTAGGTGAGTTATTTCTCTCAAGAATTTTGGTCTCATCCTTTATATGCCTTATCATGTAAGTTTTTTTAGCTCAAAATGGTAGATAAGAACACTTAGATTTTGATTAGCCATGCTGGTATAGTAGTGATGGCGTTTTGTATGTATATATGTTGGACCGAGCTCTGCCCGTCTTGTATGAAATAGAGATTGGAGCATGAGCTCAATTGGATGTATAAGCACTGTGAGGCCTTTCCTCCTGTTGTTTGTGTATAACACTTAATGTTGGTATTTGACAAGAAATATGAAAGAGAAATAACGTAAACAGGCCAATTTAGGTTTGGAATAAGAGACTGAGATCTTCTCATTTTGTGTGTGTGATTTGCTGGGCTAGATCCCACACATAGTTGGTAAAAATAGCAAGAGCCTAGCTCTGATGATGGAGAGGAGTTGTAGCATACTTTGCTAGTTATCCGGGTACAAGAAGGAGATATTTTCTTAGCTTATTGTCTGTTGTAATTAAGATAGTGATGACCCGCTGCCATGTTTTACAGATAGCAAGAGCGCATAATTGCTCGTTGACATGTAATATAAGGTAGAGTTTGGTTCACCTTGCTAATATAATAAGAAGTTGTTGAGGTGCCAAGTTGCACTTTGGCTTGTAATAATAATAACATAAATACATACATATAGTTGACAATAATTTGTACAATGAGGCTCCGAGTTGCATAATAACAATATTAGTAGACCTCCCTTGCAGCATGTACAAACGATCGATACTAAAACCTGCTCAGCTCGTCCAATACGCAGAAAACCAAAAAATAATTACAAGGGCCAAGGCCTGAGCTGGCTGAGAACGTTTAGTCTTTTCCCTTATGCTTGATGATTGCGGTGTAGCAACACCTGGCTGCTTCTACACCTTCTTTGATTTTGGTCGTTCCGCCTAAAGTGGAATTTCATGCTGACATGGTCGGAAGATATGGCTGCCTACATATAGTTGAGGGCCGGTTGACAATGATGATATTGTAAGACGCGGTCCCCTTGACCACCACTTAGTTTACCAGTAGTGTTGTGCTATTGGCTTATTTTCCGAAGGTGGTGTCTAGATGTATCATGCTCAAGGGTTGGATTGGTGGCCCGGTAAATCCAAACAATGGTGTATCCACTGGCATAACATCCCTACCTTTCAACTTCATCGACTATAAGACATTTTGATATAAAATGTTCATTGCACTTCCAGTGTCAACGCATATGCATTTGATCAAACGATTACGCACAACGCATAAATGACAAGTCCTTCATTGCTTGCACGTAACTAAATGGATTGGGTCGGCCCATAAGAGATTTTTTCTGAAAGCTTTACCTCTTTTTTAGCTTGGTTAATCGTAACAAGAGCTCTGTGTGATGCTTCAGATGGAGTAGGTGGAAAATAAGGCCCCCCAACTATATTTATGATAACACATGACAAATGAGGGTTATCATTGGCCTCGTAAGGCTTGGGAGATATGTCCCGGCATCGGTTGTCTCTGCCTTCTCTGCTTCGGTCGCATTCTTTTGTCGGTTAAAAGATTTGCAACCGTGTTGACGGTCTTCTTCATCTTGGTTGGCTACTTGGCCCAGCACTCCGGCTTCAATTAAGTCACCGATCTCTCTCTTAAGTTTCCGACAGTCTTCGTTATAAGGGCCAATATCTTTATGATACATGCAGTACAATCTTCCATCCCTTTTTCTAGTTATGCCTCTTCATATGGGGTGGAGACCTTGACAGACCCTTGTTTTCCATGATGGCCAGGATTTGGGCCTTGTTCTTGTTTAAGGGAATGAGGTCCGTAACCTACGGAGCTCCCTTTCTTCTTAATGGGTCAATGATGCGGGTGCTGACCCTATCTTAAACATCTTTTCTCTTATGACAAGATCGGTCATCGTTGTGATTCTTCATGTCAACACGGTCAACCTCTCTCTTCAGGTGATTTAATTCTTCTTCTTAAAATGACTGAAGATGATCTACATGCATTCTTCCAAGGATGTGAGGAGTTTACTGTTGAGTTTAGCATACAACATTCCCTCTCTAAGGCCTGTCACAAACGATTTTACCACCACGTGCTCTTCAGCTTCCAAAACCTGCCTGGTTTCCTCCGTAAATCATTGCATGTATTCCAATGATGTTTCCATATATGTTGTTCTGTTGTGAGGAGATGACTAGCATTCCTCTAGAACAGACAAGATGCAATAAATGATGTGACGGTTAGATGGGACAGCTCGGCAAAACAATGGATGGAACGTGGGGGGAGACTCTTGAACCTTTCCCTAGACTTTCCTATCAAGAACCCTTGAAAAGCTTTGCACTTTATCTCATCAGGTGCGCAATATAGGATTATGTTCTGCATGTACTGGTGCAGATGATCCTCTGGATCTTTGGTCCCTTCAGAGGGATCTATTTTCGGCATCTTGAACCATTCCAGCCTGGGAAAGTATTCAATTTTCACACGAAGAGAGATGTGGCATAGTCTTCCTGCCTTCCTCTCCTTAATATTTGGTTTATCTCATCTTGTGCAGCATTATGTATCCTCCAATAATTAGAACTCTCTTATGCTCTTTCATTCTTGCCGCTTACAATGTTGGAGGCAGTCGCTCCTAGTGGGGCTCTCGTGGAATGGGAGCTCCTATCATCTGAGGCCCTTGGTTGTTTTGTTGTTGGGAGCCTTTCCTTTTTTTAGCATGCTCTACAAGCACAACAAGAAGCTCCAGATGGTTACCCACCAGTTGCTGGGCAAGATTTATCATTTGTATGTCGATGTCCGGCTGCCCATTCTCATATATGTCGGCAGAAGTTCCTGCTCATTCTCTTTCACCAAGTGGTTTCTCTATGTATTCTTGAATGACAAGATTTTATTCTTTCTTATTTTCACCTCTAGTGGTCATGGGCGCTTTGTTGGATACTGCTTATAACTTGTGTGAATGCTCCTTAGGTGGATTCCTCAGCATTGGCTTTACGGGCATTGTCCTTTGGTGACATGGTTGAATGTTTAACCAAAATTTTTCAACAAAGGTAAAGTTTCAAGCCTTTCTTCTGGCGCTGATTGACGATACCTGGAATCTTCAAAGTGAATTTTGACTATTTAAGCTATTGTACATGCTTTTGAGAGATGATCCACAGCTTATGGTGTCTGGAATCAACGTGTAAAATGAACAAGCCATTAGGGGTGGAGTTCTTTCTGTAGGTGAACCTTATGACGCTTGGAGTATAAAGTAATCTTCAAAGAGTAAGGATCATATGAGATAGCATACCTTGCACGTGAGGGAGTCGATCTCTTTAAATAGTGTACCGTGGTGGAGATGGTGGTCCAATCGGTGGTGATGGCATGAATACATGGCTTATCTAGGTTGTAATAGACGGATGCTCAATAGAGCAATGCTAATGATGCATGTGATCGAGGACGTCTTGTGCCGTGCTTGATGTTTGAGACCGGTAGCGTCTTGCACCACGGTCCTTCGTTGTATGTGAGCGACCGGTGTTATTTTGATGATGATAATCTCCTCTTGTGCGAAAAGCCATGCTTTATGTAGAATGAACCCGAGCAGCGAGATGAGGCCCGGTCGGCCTTAATGCTAGATCCGATCCTTGAACACTTAGCAAATAATACGCCTAATGACAATGAAGACCAGCTCAGTCCGATGATGGGTGATGACCAGCTCGGCCTATATGCTACGCTGGACTTATGCTCTTAGTTCGGTATGATGGTTGTCACGTGTGTATGACCGTCGATCACACCCATGTCAATCTACTCTTTAGTATGTGAGATGTTGACAACTACTACTTCCGTCTCAAAATGTAAGTTTATTTAGTTTTTGGTTTTGTCTCACAATTTAAGTCCATTTAGAAAACGAATAAAACATTTATTTCATTTTTTCTCCATTTATCCCTCATTTATTATATAATCATTAACTTTTCACTACTTTGCATTAATAACAGTCAAATGTTATTTTAGTCCTTTTAATCAAAATTAATGACAAATAACAAATTTAAACAATTTTCTTAATTTTTGTGAAAAAATCCAAACGAACTTATATTTTTGGACGGAGATACTACCCCGTCCCATAAAAAGTGTCAATTTAGAAAACCAATACATCATTTAATTCACTTTTTCCAAACAGACCCTATGATAACATTTATATATTCATTTAACATTCCAAAAGAACATTAATTATTTGATATAGGTATACATGTCTATCACTACTTAAAATACAACACATTAATTGTTTTCTAAAAAAGTTATCAATTTTTATGGAACGATTGTAGTAGTATCTCTCTTACACATTAATCAAGGTAGTACCAGAAAGAGTATAAAGTAACATGATTGCTTTTTGGTAACTTGAATTGCTTTATGGTTTTGACATGCCTGGTTGCTAAAAATAAGAATGAATTATTATGCAACTGTATTTATCCCAAAATGCAAGAATTACCTTTGTTAGACGTTAGACTATGTATAATAAATTTACATATTATTGTATATGAGGGCCATTAGGCTATAATCAATGCTACAACTATGATAACTGAATCAGGCTATAATATCACCAATTTATCAAGCCCTCGCGGGTTTTCGCCAAGGTGATCCGCTTTCTCCCTTCTTTTTTATTTTATGCGCAGAAGGCATTTCAGCTTTAATTCGCTGGGCAGAAGCTAATGGCCATTTAAATGTCATATCTTTTGGGAGGATCTCGTTGGTTCTAAGTCATCTTTTATTCGCGGATGATAGTCTACTATTTTCGAAAGCCACTACTGAGTCTTGTTCTTCCGTCTCCAATATTCTAGCTGAGTATGAGAAGCATTCGGGTCAAAAAATAAATCCGGAAAAATCATCTATATACTTTAGCAGAGAAGTTGATATAGACACAAGAAATGAGCTCTCTCAACTTCTTGGGATGCCTTTCGGAACAGACAAAAGCACATACCTGGGGTTTCCAATTGTAGTTGGAAGGTCAAAAAAGAATTTTTTTTCTTATATAAAAGACCGAGTGTCAAAGAAATTAAATGGATGGAAAGGGAAGTTTCTATCCCCGGCGGGTAAGGAAATTCTAATTAAATCTGCAGTTCCGTTGCTTCCTCAATACATCATGCAATGCTTTGTGTTGCCCAAACAACTTATTAGTGACCTTGTGGCAATAACAAGATTTTTTTTTTGGGGAAGTGCGGATGGGGAGAAGAAGATCCACTGGAAAGCTTGGGATGTTTGCTGCCAGAAGAAACATGAGGGCGGCTTGGGGTTCTGCGATTTAGCCTGCTTTAATCAAGCAATGCTAGCCAAACAAGTGTGGCGTGTTTTGACGAACCCACACTCTTTGGCTTCAAAAATTTTAAAAGCTAAATACCATCCTACCCGCCATTTTTTAGATACAGGCTTATCATCGACGCCATCAGCTATATGGCGAGGCATTTTACATGGCAGAGATCTCCTTACGAAGGGTCTTAAATGGAGGATTGGCAATGGTGAAAAAGTGAATATAGAAATTGATCCTTGGATTCCTTTAACACCAACATTTCAAGCCCATCTGATTCCTGGTAATTCTCTCCCTACCCATTTTGTGAGTTGTTTGATTAACCTTTCTACTTGTTTGTGGAGGCGGGACTTGATTCAAGGAGCTTTTAACCCAATCGAAACTGAAAAATCATTTCCACTGTCACCTGGACGTACCGCAGATAAATTAATCTGGCATTTCTCTACAAATGGTATTTACACAGTTAAAGCAGGGTATGACTTGGCGATCTCGATCAGAAAGGAAGATGAATTGGCAGTGAAAGCTTCATTCTCGAATTCTCATGCAAAAGTCTGGGATGCCTTATGGAAGATTAAAATAAAGCCGAGGATCACTCATTTTATTTGGAAGATTCTACATAATGTCCTACCAACTGCCAGTTCTTTATTCGAAGCATTGGTACCGGCCTCTGTCAGATTTGCAATAATTCGGAGGAAATTATCCACCATTGTCTCTTCGAAAGTGCAATACCTTCGGCGATTTGGAATGCATTCCCAAACGGTAGGTTCTGGCACAACTTACGCCTACCCTCCTTTGCGGATTTATTTTACTTATTGATCGACAAAGAAGATGAAGAAACGGTGGCTCGAATAGTTTGCCTTTTATGGTTTATTTGGAAAGCTCGATGTGACTGGATTTTTGAGCAGAAGGACGTCCATGTTGCATCGATTATAAGTAAATCTGAGGCAGAAGCGCAGGGCTACATTCAAGCTCTGCACTCAGCTTCATACCAGGTGGGTGTCCCTAAAACGCTCCCCCCGTCTCGTTGGCAGGTCCCTCCTGTTAACACTTTAAAGTTTAATGTGGATGTTGCTTTCTCTACCAACATTTCTGCCGTCGGAGGTATTGTTCGCAACAGTGATGGCTCCATCATACGTAGCTATTCAAGGAGGCTAGAGGGAGCTTTGATGTGAGCATCGGGGAAGCACTAGCAATATACCATGTTATGGTATTCGCTTTAACTTGGGGGTTCTTTCGGATGATATTTGAAGGAGATTCCTTAACGGTTATAAAAAAACTCAAATCAATAAATGAAGACTTTCCCTACTGGAGGCATTATTGAAGATTGTCGTGTCTTGATTCCGGCTTTCGTTTCCATTGTTTTTCTTTTGTTAAGAGAGAGGGGAATGCCCCTGCTCATTTTTTTTAGCAAAAGAATGTATAAAATTGGTAGGATGTGTAGATTGGGGAACTTCCCCTCCCGTTCACGTCTCTACTTTTTGTTTTGCAGATGTTGAATAAAAGTGTCTTTTAACTTTCAAAAAAATAATAATGTAAGAGATATACACAAAACAATAGTTACATATTATTGTACATAGTCTAACACCTAACAAACTTTAAAAGGGGAATGAGGGAGCATGACACCAATATTTCATCAATTTATTAGAATGACAGTTTTTTGAAACTTTTGCATAAAAGACAAAACTATTTTTCTTTTTATTTTTTATTTTCTGGCGCCTGTTTTAATATAAAAAAACAACACTCATATCTCTCAATCTAGAACTCCAAATTTGAAAATTCTTTCACCAATAATTTTATTTTTTCAGGCTCTTTATTTTGAGACCGCATTCAACATATTCCGACGTGATTTCAGAAAATTCGCTGTCGAAATTCACTATTGTTCGAAATTCACTGATTTTCGGGATTCACTAGGGTGATTCACTGAGTGAATTTGGACGGTGAATCTCACAAAAATGATGTAATTATATCGAATCAAGTCTCAAAACGAATAGGATCAAAAAATAAAACAATCAGTGAAATTTTTATCGCGTTTGGATATCTAGATAAAAAAATATGAGCGTTTGAAAATGTGGGAGGAAAGAGAAAAAAGCAAAAAAAGGTCCCAGGTCTGGAGCGCATCTTTTTTATTATTTTTTTTAAATTGTCTTTTTGGCTATAAAAATTACAGAATTTGTCATTCTCCTAATAAAAAATGATGTGGCTATCCTGTTACTCAAAATAGTAATTTCCAAAAGTTGTCTTTATCCCTAATTATCCTTAAAAAGAATATGTAAGTTTTTTCAAGCAAATTCTTTTTATCCTATATAGTAAATCCTTTAATAATTATTAAGAAAACATTTAATAATCCTTTAATATTATTATCCTATTGATAGTAATATTTTAGACTTTAAATTTTTTTTTAATATACTTTTAGATTCAATCAAGTAAAACTTCTAAAAAAACAATTGTATTACACGGGTGTTTTTATTTTATTTTAAGTAAACACGGGTGTTAGTTAAAGAGCATATTGCTTTTACCCGACCACCTAAAATTGACATTAAGCTTTGACAAAATTCAACTTTGACAAACGTAGGTTTGCATGATTTTTCGTGGAAGAGTTGAAAATTGAAACAAAAGAAAAAGTGATGAAGAAAAAAAGAAAAGGTGATAGCCTTTTTGTCCATTGATCTAGTTTAGAAGTATAATCAATAGAGCATAATTATAATTATAATTAAAGGTTAGATCTCCAAATTAAAGGTTCGTAAAAAGGTAAACAGTCACATTACCCCAAACCAAAAAAAAACCCTAATTCAGAAGAAGTACACTTCCCGAGACGCTGCTGGTTTGTATTCTTGGACTTTGCATTAGTCGTCCGTGACTCCCTTGGTCCTCTTTTAGGTAAAGTTATTGTGTGGTGAAGTGATGGGTTAAACGATGAGAACCACACAGTTTAAATACAGAATAAAATTGTGTGGTGTGTGGGCTGCCACACGGTGTCTCCGCACTGTGTGGAGACACCACACAATAACCTCCCCTCTCTTAGCCTTCCTGCTGCTGGTCTTTTCATTTGTTTATTTACTCTTTCATTTTTAATTTATTTGTTCCGTTTGATTTTTTATACATATTAAAAAAAATGTAATTAATATTTGAATCTAATTAAATGATTTGATATTTTTATATTTATGTCTTTCAGTTAGTTATTGAAGTATTTAATGCTACTTATTTTTTACCGTAAATATTGTAAAGAGGGATGAACATTTGAAAAAATTGACAATTAATGCACAAAGTAAACACTTATTTTGGGATATACAAAAATGAAACGTGGTTACGTGGACAAATAAAATGGGACGCGGAAGTATTTATTTACTCCCTCCGTCCGAAATATAAGTCATTATATAGGCGTTTTCACGCAAAATAAGAAAGTGATTAAATTACACGAAATATAAGTCTTTATAGGTATTTTCACGCAAATTAAGAAAATGATTAAATGACATAAATTTTAAGGAGAAATGACTAAAATATTCTTTGATTATCAACAATGAAATGGTTATAATGTATTTAAAAGTAGTTGGATTGCTAATAAATTAGGGGTCAGATAGAGAAAATAATAATAAATGCTTCATTGATGATATATAATGACTTATATTTTGTAAAAAAGAAGAAGAGGTGGAGCAACTTATATTTTAGGACGGAGAGAGTATTTATTTATAAGGTGAGACAATGCAAATTGAGTTTTTTTTTCTTTCTTTTTTTTTGGCTTAAAGCCTTCAGATCCTCGAAAGCAACTGGCCCGATTAATCAAAGTTGGCCGGTAATCCGAAAGTTTGGCCGGGTTGTGCGTGTAAAGTCGACTTTACTTCGGTCGGAGTAAGGCGCTGGAACCTAGGTCAAGAGCTCTTTCAACACAACAAATTATAAATTGCGCCTCGAGAAGAAAAACAATTTTTAAACCGAAACGGTGGCGCTCCATCGATGAATTGTTACCAAAAAAACTAATATAATGCATAATGCACGGGCAATATAAAATATATATGTAATTAGAACAGAGATGGTATTGTTCATAATTAATCAGACGATTAGATTATATAAAAGAAGAAGAAAATCGGACATCCGATAACACAATAAATCCAGGTGCTAAAAACATGTGACATGTTGCAACCATTAGACGATGATAAAAACAATAATAATTTAGCATTATGTGTAGAAAATGTTGACAAAAATACTTGTACATCAAACAATGAACGAAATGCGGCTTGAATACATAAACCACTCCTTCAATCGTCGCTTGGTTCCAATTAATTTACATTGCATTGGATCCATACCATAGAACAAAAATTTGCAACAAAAAAATAATCGAAACATTGACTGATGGATATATTAGCAAGGTAAAAAAAAAAATTAGCACATATAAGGGATAACATATAAAGTCTATATCATTAACACTTTTTTACATGATGATAATAAGAAAGTGAAAAACAAATATAATGTGAAGCAAACTGATTTTATTTCAAACTCAACCCAAAATGCTTCATATGTAAAGCACACAACCTAGCCACCCGTTGATTCGGCTTCATTCGACAATGTAGTAAAAGACCTTAGACCTTTAAAGTGTCAATTCTATTTTCTATGGGTAGAAGATAAAAATGGTTTTTATCAACTGATCTTCTCTATGATTTGATAATGAAATGATTTTGTAATAACCTATTTAACACCATTAGAACAAAAAATCCAGCAAAGAGGGCACAATATCGCCAGGCTCCATCTGAATGGGTAGAACCGTAGAAGAGTAGAAGGGATATTGGATTATGTTTATTTGTGTAGATTTCAGGAGGAGTAGCCTTTAGAGGGGTTTTAAAGGAACCACACTAAATCTATCATTACTTTTGAAGACACCGCAATTAATATTTGTTTTTAAACTTCACTGTGGTGCCTCAGGTAGATTTGGTGTGGTGTCTTTAAAGGCTCACTTTTTCATTTTCCTGTTATGATTTTTAATTAGTGTAGATTTTTTTTCCTGTTTTGATTTGTAATGAGTGTTCTAGCAAATGATAAACTTTAGGACCCTTGAAGGTAGAAGATATTGAAAATATTCAGAAACAATCATTTAAATATTTCATATTCTATAATTCTTATAAATCCTATGATACACAATACAAAAAAAGAAAAATTAGAACAACCAGAAGGTTTTCTATATAAAAAAAACTGAAAGGTTGTTTGGTTATGAAAAAAATTATTCTTCAATTTTGACCGAATAAAACAATAATATTAGCATTAAATAAAGTAATCTTATTTTCTTGATAAAATACATCACCTCTTTATTTATTTAAGACAAACCATATATGGAATATAATCCTGACAATTATTTTTTTTTAGTGTCCAATAATATATTATTTAGCTTTTCGTGCACCGTGTTGCATTTAATAACATCTCCTCGATCCGGATGTAATGTGCCTGCAACAAAGTCATCAAAATAATAGTACTACCATTAAATTCCTGACAAAAAAATATAATTAAAAAATTATTTTTTTAATACCTTCTTCTCACCACCCTTGATCTGACGATGAATGAAAAAATATTGATATGCTTATCCTTCGTCTCATCAATCCTAACAACAACAATTCCAAAAAATAAAATGTCAAACAACTATCATATCAACTCATGGCAAAATATAATCGAAAAAAAAGTAAACTGTATTGGAATTCTGCAAATGAAATGAAGTTGTTGACATCATATGAATGTATATACAACGATATAAGTAGTGGAGTCAGTTAGTAATTTCAAGGAACATCAATATAAGTAGTGGATTCGATCAGTAGTTTTAAGGATTTTGAAAAAAAAAAATACTAATATCTAAACAGAAACGTTTAACGGTAGATATTATAAAAAAATTCAAAATATTTTTTTTCTTCGTATTTTTCTATTTTTGAAATTCGGTTTGTTTGTTTTTTAGATATACTACACCTTCTGTAATTCTGGTATATTTTTTTCTTTATTTACTGAAAGGTTTTAAGAGTAGTTCAAAATAGTTCTTTTTTATTACATTTTTCCGTATTTTTATATTTTTCAAATTCTGTTTTTTTTTTTTTTTTTTCCATAGATATAAACAGCTCCTCTTTTTCCCCATATAATATCTTTTCTTTGTTACGTTTTTCCGTATTTTTCTATTTTTCAAATTCTGTTTTTTTTTTCCCATAGATATACTACGAGAAATAATAGAGTCATATAACGAAAAAACAACAATGTCTTGCTTGTAATGATCTATCTACACCATGATTATTGTGGGCGTATATCGATGATCTGATCTGACAATAATCAATGATGTAGATCATTGATGTGAAACATTGTTGTGTCTTTTCGTTGTGACTCTATCACTCCTCATATACTACAGCTTCTGTTTCTCCGTATAATATCTTTTTTTCCCTGTAAAATCTGCATTTTCTGTTTTTTCAAGAAAAGAATCTGTTTTTTTTTTTGGTTACATTTTTCCTTAGTACTATTTTTTTTTAAATTCTGTTTTTCGTAGATATACTACAGCTTCTGTTTTTTTCCGAACAATTTCTTTTTTTCCCGTAAAATCTGTATTTTCTGTTTTTTTAAGAAAAAATTATGTTTTTTTGGTTCATTTTTCCCTATTTTTCGAATTCTGTTTGTTTCTATTTGTTTTTCGCAGCTTCTGTTTTTTTTAATATACTACAGCCGGCCTTTAATTTTTTCCCCGTATAATATCTTTTCTTTGTTACATTTTTCCGTATTTTTCTATTTTTCAAATTCTGTTTTTTTTTCCATAGATATACTACAGCTTCTGTTTTCCACGTATAATATCTTTTTTTTCCCCCGTAAAATCTGCATTTTCTGTTTTTTTAAGAAAAGAATCTGTCTTTTTGGTTACATTTTTCCGTAGTACTATTTTTTAAATTCTGTTTTTCGTTGATATACTACAGCTTCTGTTTTTTTTTGAACAATTTCTTTTTTTCTCGTAAAATCTGTATTTTATGTTTTTTTTTTTAAGAAAACATTATGTTTTTTTGGTTACATTTTTCCGTATTTTTCGAATTCTGTTTGTTTCTATTTTTTTTTCGCAGCTTCTGTTTATTTTAATATACTACAGCTGGCCTTTAATTTTTTTATAGTATGTATAGCGGGTACGGTTGCGGGTAATTGGGTATTTTGCAGGTAATTGAGTAAATCTGCTCTGCTTAGTATAGATTATTGTAGATAATATTTAAGCCAAATTTAAAATAAAAAAAAATGATATTTTGTTTTGTTTACACAAAATTTTAAAAAAAAATGAAAATCTATACCCAACTAATATATTTGTAAACAAACCATCGTATCTGCATTTTAACAGCGTTTTTTTTTTAATATTATTTTTACGGCTGGTCCTTTCTTTTTTTTATTTTTTATTATGGTTTTTTGGTTTTTAGAAGCAGCGAAATGTAAACAAACGAGCGAATTATCTTCTTTTTAAAATAAAAGAAAAAAGATGAGAATCTGTACACAATAACACAACTAATATATTTGTAAACAAACTATATATGTAAACAAACCCCCGTATTGTATCAGCGTTTTTTTTTCAACGTTGTTTTACTAGCGAATTATTTTTTTTTTTTTTTTTTGGGATAATAGGAATAAAGGACACAATAGAAGAGAAAAATAACAAAAGGACAAAGGAAAAAATAATTTGGCAATAAGGACAAAACACAACTTCATTCCCCAAATTACCCATATTTATTGGATTTCCCAAATAACTACAAACATGCGATGTATTGCGGTTGACAAATGCCATTTTTTTTTAGGAGTGTTAGAGTCACAACGAAAATCTGTGATAATGTCTGTAACATGATGATCATCTGATTGATTGTTGTGGGATCTATATTGATTGAACTAGATCCCACAACAATCAATGGTGCAGATCATTGTTGTGGCACATTGTTGTGCATTTTCGTTGTGACTATATCATTTTTTTTTAAAGGAGTAGTTAATGCAATTTGTTCCACAAAAAGAAAAGAAAAGAAAATTCAGTTACCACAAAATGGGGGAAAATGAAAATAAAAGGGTATAATGGTCCAGTGACAATACCATTTGTCCTAAATAACACGAATACAATGTCATTGGATTAAATGCCTAATATTGCACATAAGTTGTCCTTTTTAATATTGTCCTTTTTTTTACAGCTGGCTCCCTTTTTTTTTGTAGAGGTGGGTTATTTTACGGGTTTGGGTTCAAATTATGGGTAATTGGGTTAAATATGTTTTTTTTGTAGAGGCGGGTTATTTTACGGGTTTGGGTTCAAATTATGGATAATTGAGATAAATCTGCTCTTCTTTATATATATACTAGTCAACGAACCCGTGCATAATGCACGGGTGACAAAAAAAAAACAATTAAAATATATCATGTATACATAAATACAATCAAAATATGTGAAATGAGAAATATGCCCTCAAAACCAAACCCTAATTCATTAGAAGAATAACTTCAATACAACATACCAAAAAAATCTCATCCCATGTAATTTAAAAACATAATATTAGAAAAGAACCACACCACTGTTTGTTCACAAAAAACAAAACGTGGATTTTTCATAGCCCTATCCTGATATACAAAACACTCCACCCTATGGATCTTAATATCATACATCCTCTACACCACAACCTCGACCACAACGCTGGGGAATAACAATAAATCATCATTGTAACTCGCAAATCATCAACAATTCTTCAAACCTGTTCGGAAACGCAAAAACGCCACAAATACCAGTAAAAGCAAAATATAGAAAGAAAAAAAAAGGTTTAAAAAAGGCTTTATTGTACTTGTTGGACACAAAAATTGTTAACTTCTTATTTCAGCTATTTGGAATTGTAAACTCGATTATTGTCTATAGAGATTAGAAAGTACATCGTCACAGGTTGTACTCAACAATTCCCATTAAAGGATCACAGTAATACCATTAGGTAGAATTTGGTATCTCATTAATCATTATATCCAAGAACAGTGTGATCTGTAGGATTTGTTTCATTACCTTCAATTTTATTGCTCAAGAGTCAAGAGTTCTTCATATGTCTCATATACATCACCTACAATGAATTGCATAAATAAAATGATCAATGCCTCTGAAATAAATTCAACTTTAACCAAAAAACGAAGTTCCATCTCAATGAGAACGGATACCGTCAAAACATTAGATGAGATCCAAGTGTCTCTTATAGCAACTCCCGTTAAAAAAGTACCACACATGCTTTTTGGAATCCGTTGAAATATGTTGGTATTGTACATTGGATCATATATTATTTACTAGAAAGGCGTACCGTGCGATGCACGGTAGGCCCTTTATTTTATATTTTTACTAGTTTATAGTTTCGGCTGATTCATTTGTGATGTAATGTGTCGAAATTTTTCTGTTTGAATTTAGCTTCTTCAACGGGCTGTTTGGTGAAGTGCATGCAGTTGTTTCTTATGTGCCTTGGTCCAGGGGTGCTTTGGATTTGATCTTGTTCTCCCTACTACGTATCGATTCTGCGGCTTGCCTTGCTCATCTGGATTCTGTTGTGCTTCTATTTATGCAAAGCATGCATAGTGATGTTGAAATGGAAAAAAGGATAATAGTGCCTTACTGTCTGGTTGCTGTAGGGTAGTGCAAAGCCCGTAAGCTTTCGCACGTGTTACAGATTCTATTTAACGAACCAATACAAACTGTGGTACAACGTGCACATCATATGTGGGCGGTAGAGTGTACATGTGTGTGAAAAGTTGATATTATGGTGACCCGTGGTATGTACTCTAAGGTTGAATGACTTAACTAAAGACATGCCAATGTATTTCCCTTCGTTTTCTGCTCTTTCGCTTTTCCCATCCATGTCTTGTTCGCTGTAATGCTCTCTGCTTACGTGGGTTTCAAGTGCAATTTCTTGGATTGAGTACCTTGTCACTTTGTCTGTACTTCTTTTGGATAGATTTTTAGACGTATTTTCAAGACGGACCCGAAAGAAGGCAACACGTGTATTTTAAATTTTTATAATCTAAAGAGGACATCATAACCCACACATCCACCAAATTTTAAACTTTTTACACAGTCAAATAACATGGCCAAGAGAAACTATATGCAAGGACATAAAGGAAAGCTAGAATTGATAGAAAGAAGCAGCTTACATGATCCCACCAATAACAACCCCAAATGGATTCTCCTCTGCAGGCAAACCTATTGTAGCTAGCTGAAAGAGGCGTTCCCACCCATTGACAAGGGTAAGAAAACTTCTTTCGCATAAACAAAATGTTAGAATAAACAAAACTTACTATCAGAAACAAATATATTCATTCAAGCATAATGAGGCCAACAAAGGGAAAAAACTGACTACAACTACTACTAAATAAATCTTGAATACATCTTCATGGTATCAAACAAACGTTTGCACCTGTTTTTAAACCCAATGGGATACTACATTTAAAGGCTAATGGATACTACAATTTAGAACATGCATTCCATTTTTAGCAGTACATATATGCACTTAGCCAAACAATATTCAGGATCAACACCATATGTTTAAACCAGACTTGATTTGATTGTTTCCTACACCAAAATGATAAGGAAAAACATGGACTTAAGAAGAGGCACTATATTCTTCCAACAACAAAAAAAAGACTCTACAGGATCCAATGAGATTTTGTTTGATCTTCATTCGAAATGGCTATAAAAGAGAGTAACAATGGTCCGAAAAAATCTATCACAAGCAGTGATCAACTTGTCAAAAGACTGCAAGTCATCTTTATTTCCCGAATTCATTCTTTGTAAATGTCAAACACATACATGTAGAGGAACATGATAACACACCAAGCTCAAGCCATAAACCAAGAAGGGTCACATCAAATGATGTAAATGGTTTCAAAAGCAAAATAATTGTCAATGATGGACATTTGGTCATTCACGTCAGTGGAAGATTTCATTATGAAAGGTTTATAATTGGTAGTGTAGGCATGTTAATCATAGTGTACTCTATGAAAAGGAAAAATTAAATAAACTAATCCACCAGTCATGTTCACCTTCAAACCTTCAAGATATCACATCACATTCAGCTCTTGCAATTTCTCACCACCAAAAGTAGCAATTTAATTTAGCTCTAATTTATTTGATTCTTTTGAGTGTCATGGACATGGGAAATCTAACAAAGAGAAGTTATTAATAGAGTTCAGTAAAACCAAAATGGTACAAACATGCACATGAATAAATGTTCTAAGAAACTTTGTTCTATCAATATATAAAAAAGCAAACTGGCTAAGAGCAAAATCTAGGCATATCAGTTTTGAAATCCATACAAACTGTATTGACAGAATGCATGAACCTGGTACATGCCACCGTCAGCATAAATTTGACTTAATTTGTAGTCGTACTCATTCCATACAACATAAACAACAACCTTTTTTAAGAGACAAAAGAAGAAGAGAATGTGCACAGTACACCAGGAAACGAAAGCAGGGAGATTAAAATGGAAGAAGAATAACAAGATTTGGCATACCTGACAAAATAATCCAGAAACGAGAAATAAAAAAAAACCAATATGTATACTACTGTTTGTTAGCAGAGCCTATTTATTTTTACCTACCAAGAAGATTTCTTTCCCCTCACAAATTCTTCGCTTAGAATCGGTGGAGATGGAAAAAACCAAACCACAGCAGCAGGAGAGTAAGAAACTACAAGGAGGAATTTAATCTAATTGAGACGAAGTAGGAATTGTGCAAAATTTAGTACAGTAGAGTCTAACATGAATCTAGGATGGATGGATTGAAATTAAATTCCAAAATCCGGCAAACTGGAGTATATCACAATAGAAGCAATGGTGAGGTGGAAGGATCATCACAGACATCGGTCCTTCAGACGCCATGGGGGAGCCATTGATTCCAGTGAAAAAATTTCTTTTACTCACGAAGAAGATTTCTTTCCCCTGAGAAAATTATCGATGACAATCAGTAAACACGAAAAAATAAACTACAGCACCAGGAGAATAAGAAACCACAAGAGCAAGGAATTTAATATAATAATTCAGATGAATTAGGAATTCCATAGAAATTATTACAACAGCACATAGACAAACCTGAAACTCGGATGGATGCATCAGAATAAAATTCCTGAATTCCGGATGGATGGATTGAGCTTTAGTTGCCCAATCCGGCCCCTTCTTCTCTTTCTCAGCCCACAAACACAGCAGATGCACGCACAAATTATTATACACGCAGGGATAACAGATAACGGATCATCCAAAACCACAGAGTAGAAAAAGAAAAAGCACAAGAAAAACTTGTTCTCTTAGATAAACTTGCAATGGGGTTCCAAAAATCAATTGAAGTATGTGAAGACGGAGGCATTGCATACCTGTCACCGTAACAGCAATGGAGAACACTGAGCAAGAAACTATTGGAGGAACAAAGCGGCGGGGACACCGCAGGCCAACACGTATTCAAAGACATGGCACCTGGGAAGCCTATTACAGTGGCTACCAGTGGCCACGTATCAATGGTAGCTGCTTAAATAGGAATGATAAGAAACGACGTCGTTTTTGTATAGGAGGAGAAAAAAAACACAAAATGACAAAATAGTGGTACCAAACATGCACAATTAAATAGTACTTCCTATTTAGGATAAATTAAGCATTGAACTCTTCTCAACATGCTTTTTGGAATCTAGGTAATATTCGGTTAACTATTAGATGATTTGCGGTAAAAGTATTCTCCACCAAACATTATAAGCATTATTAATATATATATTTTGTGCTTAACGGTTGTTTGTGTTATATACAATTGCCACCAACTTTAGAGGCTGCCTTGGACATCTCTTGAAATGAATATGCTTTGAATATTTCCGGCACCAACATTTGATTTTTTTTTAGGAGTTACATAAATTGCACTTGTATTCACTTTTCCAATAGTACATCAATCACAAACATGAAGTTATAACATAAATAACAAATATTACGAACAAAACTAACAAAATATGATTAATAAGCAAATCTAAGGAATGAACCAAAACTTGCAACTCCCCCCCCCCCAAATATAAGATCAAACCACCAACAAAACTGAATGCAAATGAAGATGCACTCCCAACACCTGAAAGGAAGAAAAAATCTCATTGCTTTGTACATATAATTTTAACTATAAATTTAATTCAAAATAAATGCAAATATAATCTTATTTTTTTTAGAGGTATAATCTTATTTTTAAGATAAGTATACAAAAATACGCTTACAGCTTCAAGCCAATGTTGAAGCATGAGCTTCTAAGCCCTGTGTCATACTTATACAATCCTTTCCCAACCTGCATAGTTAGGACTAATAATATCGAAATTGAATAACCAATTTTTAAAAAGTAGCCATCAAACTCATATTGAGAAAATTTTATTAGAAGAATTGGAATAAGACGCGGTGGTCGATTATTTTACATGAAATTGATGATATTATTTGTTTTCCGGTAGTTATGGATACACACAGAGAAAAAATCACACAAAAAATCAACCAATTTGATTAGTGAGGTAAAGAAGCAATTTATAATCAACATGAGCAATGGATAATGTATGACAAAACTGAAAACAATTATTTAAGGAATTGTAATTTAAACAATAGAGGTTGAAATTTCAAAGTACCTTCGAAGGAGATTGGTTAATATATAACTCATGCATCTGCTCAGTGGCGGACCTACATATACATAATGAGAGGCAATTGCTTTTTAACCCAAAAAAAAATACACTAAAATTTGTACGATACATATAGTTTGCCCCCCTTAAATTTGTTATTTGTCTTTAAAAATTTTATTGCCCCCCTTACCCGAGATCCTGCGTCAGCCCCTGCATCTGCTACTTTTCAAATCCGGTTGGAGGTTCTCTTTGACATTCCTTTGAATTTCTTTGCAAAAAAGTTCCCGATACCATAGTTGTTCAGCAGATACATGTAAACAAATACATCTAAAATAGGGTTTCCCAACTCCCATCAATTTAGAGGAACAAAATATATATACAAACACAACGACATTCCATTTCACATACACACCAAAAAATTCCATTGAAGTCAATAAATGAATTGGAACACAAATCATGTCTTCAACTTGAAAAAACAAACAAATAAAATATCAAAAGAAGGGGTCACCTTTAGAAAATAGTTGATATGATCTCTGTCCTCTGGTGCCGGTTTCTTGATTTCTTCTCCCTTTGTCTCTTTTCACCAGCCATTATGGAAGCTTTGAAATAATAATAAAAAGATGTTAAAAAAAATTTAAAAAAAAACACCAAATGGGGTTAGATTGGGGTTTATTGCTAAAATGGTATACCTAATTGCATCGGTAATGTTCTCAAAAAAAAAAAAAAAATTTGCATCGGTAAATCTTCACTTTTAATTTTATTGAAGAGCAGAATCAAGGTTTTATTTAAGGAGCAAAATCATGGTTTGTTTGAAATTTAGTGTGTAGATAAATTGAAATGAATTAAGGTGGTTAGGATTATGTTGTTACTCATGAGAAGGTGGGATGTATTTAGTCTCATATGAGCATTTTTCGGGGAGGTGGTTTAGAGGGAAGTGGTTGTAATAGAAGAAAAAAAAGAAAAAAAAAACTTTTCCGGGTTTGAATCAAAATTACGGGTAATTGGGTTAAAAGTGCTCTTCTTTATATATATAGATAGATGTATATATATATATAGAGAGAGAGAGAGTGTGTGTACACGTTTCGGTTAGGTACAGTTAATGGCCTTACCGAAACCGAACCGAAATTTTCGGTTAATTGAAATTTGATACCAAAACCGAACCGTTTGTTTTAGGTAACCGAGTTGAACCGAACCGAAATAAACGGTTTGGTTCGGTTCGGTTAATCGAAAATTGAAATAAAAATAACAATTCTATTATGTTATAAACGGTTTGCTTTTTACTCGAATTTTTAATTCGGTTAAAAATTTGTTCGGACAACGGTTCGGTTATATGCAATTTTTCATAAACGCTTATAATATTTTGATTATGGAACTAGTTAATTAATTATAGGTATTTCGGTTACAATTTTCAATTCAATTCCGGTTAATGGTTCGGTTTTTTATTCAGGTCGGTTTTCAGTTTGGCTACGGATAATTTATAGAGTTATCCGTAACCGGATCGAAAATTTCGGTTTCTCTATAATACTAACCGAAACCGAACCGAAAGTTGTTATTAACCGAGCCGAATTGAATCAAATGACCTCGGTTCGGTTTTCGGATAATCTATCCGTATAAACCCATATATATATATATATATATACTAGTCAATAACCCGTGAATTGCACGGGGACGTATAATAATGTGATTATATTCAATTAATATGCACAATATGTACTATAAAACAAAGACCCTTCAAACTTATTGTAATGCTTGCTATTAAAATTCTTTTATTTAAGATTAGTATTCATTTCCGGCGTCAGATAGAGTCAAAAACAGACAACACAAAATGGCCAAAAGTTATACTGATGTCAATAATTGTAGTTATATTTTTGCGTTTAGCATTGCACGGGAGAACATATATTTTCAAAGAAGATTTTTTTCAAATGATGAAAAGAAGATTTATTGGAATGTGTATTACGTAGGAAATGAAATTGAATGGAATAAAATAATAGGAGCGAAATGGAATGTAATGGAATAAAGTAATTATATTACTGCGTTTGAAATATGCAAGATTGAAATGAAAAAAAATTATATAAAAGATGACACATTGAGTGATGAGTAGAGCATGGTAGTGAATTAAGGTTGGCTGGAGTAGAGTATGGTATGGTTCATATGGTAGGATATAGACGAAGTGGTGGGGTAGCCCTATGTCATACCCCATTGCACCATACCTTTCTTCTCACCCAGCCCTACTCACCACTACCATAACCTACCCAACACCCTATCCTACCCTACCAAATATCACCATATCTTACCCTCGACATCATACATACCTTACCCATTACCAACTCTACTCCACTATCACTCACCCCTACCTTACCATACCCTATTTTACCTACTCACCATATTTTACCCCCATTTCTTATGTGTTTATTGATTTTTTCATAGCAATTCGAGTCATTATTTGATTTGTTTAATCCAAATGTGTAGATAGTAATTATTACATAAAATATCATATTTTGATTGGTTTGTACCGGTTATAGTAACCGGAGCGTCGTGTCGGGTTTACGCTTGGTATTTTTGTATTGTATTGCAGGATTATACGTTAACCAAGACCATGAGTGACGCCACGTGTTGAGCTTAGCATCTCTTTTGAGGGCTAGAAGAGCATGCCGGAAGCTATCAAATTCAAACGGATCATTTGTCCTTAGCGTTTCTACCGTATCCTATCTTCAATGGACATTTGACCCAACTTAGAGGTATTTTCTGGAGACTTCTTCATGAGAGTTGTAGATCTAGAAATGAGCTTTCCAACGCAACTTGAATCACATCAATCGGAGCTCTACAACTCAAGTTATGATCATTTTACTGAGCTGCTGGAGGAAACCACATTTTACTACGCATCTTGAATCACATTTTACTATAGTGGCGCGCGCCGAAAGTCACTGTAGCTATACAGAGAGTTTGTCTTTGTATTTGACGCACGCCAGACCTTTAGTGACGCACGCCAAGCGTCGGGAAAATCAGATTTTCAGCATAAAATATCATTTTTTGGATCTAGTTTGGAAACCACCCATTCACTTCTTCTCCAAACCCCCATTTTGGAAGCTCTTGGCGGCACCACCGCCCCAAGGGGATCTTCTAGCTGAAAATTAACCAAAATTTAGCTCTTAATTGCAAGTGTAATCATTAAGAATTCCTAGTTTGATTTCTACTACTTTTGTTGGAGCTAGATTAACACTTGTGTATCAACTCCATTGAATGTTTTGAGTTTGAATGAAGGTCTCCAATTTCGAGTTCATAGATTGTGATTGGTAAAATTCTTAGCTTTTACCTTGATTTAAGTGTTCTTATAACTATGAATGTTAATTTTGACATGTTGGTGTTCTTAGTTATGAGTGGCTAGTTTTCTACTAGCCAAGATAATGTTGTTGTGATAGTTATTAATCTCTATTGGTTGATTGGGAATGTTAGTTTGTATTTCATAGTTTCATGTGTTGTTGTTATATTTTCCTATTTTCGTTGAATTGCTTGTTGGTGTTAGATTGATCACCTAGCACTAGTACACACACACTTAGTTGAGACCGAAAGGAGATGCTTGGTGTGGGAGAAGGAATAGGAAAACCGGAAGGTAAAATTGACCTTAATTGGAATTCGATTTCTTATCTGGGGAGTATTGACATTGTCATTGCATTCAAGTGCATATCATGTTGAATCATTAGGTCTAGGACACTTAGACCAATGAGGAGACATAGAGTAATTTCATTCACTCGTATGAGGGGAAGCTACTAGCTTAGGAGTGCACCGATAACACACACTTAAACACTAATGGAAGGTTGGTAGGTAGTTCATTCTCATGATGCTAATAGAGGTTTTCTTGATCAATGCATTATCTTGGTTAGCTCTTTTAGCATTTTATCACCATTTTAGTAGTAGATTTCTAGAAACATTAGCTTCTTGTTAATTTGCGACTTAGATCAAGATAATAATAGCTTTTCGGTGTTCAACCTCACAATCCTTGTGGATACGACCTTGACCACTAGACTAGACTACAATTGACCCGGTACACTGCCGGTAAGATTGGAAACCTAGAAAAGTCCCGATCAGGTTTTTGGCGCCATTGCTGGGGAATGTGTAACGGTTGATACTTATACTAGCTTAAAAATTCTTGAGAATAGGTCAAACTTTTTCTAGTCTCATTTCTATTTTGTTTTTGATGCTTACCTCTTTGGTAAGTTACCATGTGTTCTTGTTGTTTCTCTCTTGTATTTATGAACCGTTCTTGTCGAGGAAAGGCACTCGCATCATTCCGGATATCAATACATATATTAGGGATTTGGTTAAAGAGAAGAAATGTAATCAAACTCGTCGTAGTTTGGAACTTGGTGGAGAATCTTCCCAATGATCATCTAATCAAGAAGTAGATGTTAGATATAGTGTGCCCGAAAGACAATTGTTGATTGTCCTTACGGGCAAGTGGGAGATTGTTGGAAGTAGCACCCGAAAGACAATTTATGTAATTGTTTTTATAATTAATAAATGACACATTTATTCTCATCTTATTATTTGCTTCGTGCTTATATTCAATACACTGCTGAAAACCCCAAGTCGTATCATATGTAGCCATATAACTTAGTGTGTGTCACACATGATGATTAAGTTTATGGTGATACACTTGAACTATTAGTCCGTGGTGAACTTAATCAAAGTATGTGGTCTATTGATTAAACCACCATTAATGCGCCCAGAATACTTTATGGTGTGACCGTCTTATCCGGACCGTCGATATTGGTGTAAAGTGGGGCATTTATATGATGTAGTCATATAGGACTGGACCGATTTAATCCGCGTTTCTCAAATAATTCTGTGATTGAGAAATCTCATTAAACCACAAGATGATCATATATGGATTAACCTTAATCCTGAAGTGATTACAGACTCCTACTTTTCAAGATAGGGTTTGATGTGTTCGTTAAGGATCGCTAAGAGGCGCGGTCCAAATCTCTTTCACATTGGCACTATTCTGGATTGAGTGAGAAGTGTGTGTTTCAAAAATATGGAATTCATTCATTCCTGCAGGAAGTAGAAAGACAATCCCCTTATTTGTTAATCCTAGAAACTGATCGATCCGTGGAGTTCGTATTGGTTATGAACTAATTGATCACTAGTGGGTTAATGGTAAATAAGGATAAGATGTATTGAAGAAGGTTTACGGAAATAATCCCGCTTCATTACGGATAGTCTATGGAGGGTTAGTTTATATGTAATGATTATATCAATGGACACTTATCGACTCAACTCGACGTTTTGAGAATGAGTTATGTCTATAATCGATAGAGTTCAGTTTCGGATTTATGGTGGCGTAATTCCGGAATTAATAAGTTGAGTGGAAATATTCTGTTCGATGAATATTTTATTCAATTTATTGTAGCTACTCATTATAGGTCCATGGTCCCCGGGTTGGCTCCTAACATGCGAGTGTTTTCTTTTTATGGAACCTTGAGAATAAATTAAATAGTTGGTCTATTTAATGAATTTGAAATATTATTTATTTGGTAAATAATATTTAAAATAGAAAAGACATTTTTTTTTATTAAAATGGCTAAAAAAGTGGCTCCCCTATTGTGGATAATTAGGAAAAGAAATTTTTCTAGATTATGTCACATGTGTAATTAATTAATTATCTATTTGTTAGATAATTATTGGAAAAATAAGAGATTGATTTTTTAGAAATTATCCCTTATCTTATGGCAAATATCTTTTCCTTATGAGAATAGGTAATTGTGGTGTGAAAATGATAACTCTTTTGACTAGTTATTTCTCTATATAAAGAGAGTTCCTCCCAACACAATATCACATCATTAATTGCGCCACATTCACAAATAAAGGAAGAAAAATTAGTTTCTTGCCTTAGTCATTAAGAGAAGAAAAACATAGGGTTTTTCTTTTGCATATTTGAGGAGGTTCTGCGGCGAGGATAGAGGTCCACCAGTCGTCGCTTGGAGATACAATCCAGAAGATCACGGCTTCTCCCTTTGGTCGATTGCCTATTTCTCTCCGGTTGGGGTAAATCTACACACCTTCTTGTAGATTAATTTATTATGCGAATCATATCGTGGTAAAATCGCAAACGAATCTAATTCATAGCTTCCGCTGTGCATGATCGAACGTCTCGATCGGTGCTGTGAATCAGATCTGACGATCCAATTATGGATCGGATCCGGATTCGGGTTTCTGTATATCTAGAATGTGGTATCAGAGACAGTTTAAAGCGATTTTGCGATCTTGATTACATAATTAATTAATAAGGAGTGGAATTGAATAAATATTGCATCTTTTATTTTATTTTTTTTGAATGTTTTGGTTGACGAGATGGATTGGGGTTGGTCCCTGTTTACTGTTAGATCTATTGTAAACCCGTTTTTCCGGGTATAGGACATCATGTAATTTAATTTTGCAATTTAATTTCATGCATTTATTTTAAATCAGCCGAACCTATTTATTTAAATAGGATGCATTCTTTATCAAATCTGAACACCGGCGCAGTGGTCAAGTCACAGTTTCAATGGTTTGCAGACTCAAGTTCGAATCCCCTTGGCCGGATTAATTCTGGAAATTTTTTTTCCTTCCATTGTTCGTTTTCTTTTTAATTTTCTGTTCAAAACGGGAAAAAAATACGAACGACAAAAATAAAATAAAATATGAAATGGGAAAAAAAAGGGGGGGGGGATGCTGCTGCAAGGATTCAAACTCGAGTGGTGATGAAGGAAGAAAAGACTCTTACCAACTCAGCTGGCGCAATTTTTGATAAAGGAACAAGAGCAGAAAAGTAAATACCTGAAGCGGCTGAAGAATATAGTAGATTAACTTTTATTCTATGCTTAGGGTTTATTTATTTATAGATTAGATACGGGGGTACCAACGGTCCATCAAAGTGGTTTATTTTTCGCATCTATTTTCTTTTGTCATTATTTATGAGATATAACCATGCCATGCATCATATTCATGAATTTCACTCCTAGCATATGCATACATGCAGAAAATTAATTTTGGCATTAATTAGACATGTATGAATACGATAATTAATTTAGAAAAATAAATTTAATTAAGTAAAGGAAACGGAATTTTATCGGGATATAAAATTCACATGATAGAAATAAAAATTTACGGGGTAAATTGGTTTTGGATCTAAAATTCTTTGTGAATTTTGATTATGTAGTGTCTACATGAAAAGGATTTTAATAATAAAAAAAATTGGAAAATCATGAAAAATTGGACATCAACTAGACGGTATTTGGAACCGATAAGTTGGTGATTGCTTTTTATGATTTATTGTTTTCGATTATTGAAAAATTCTGAGATCCTAATTTTTTTTATCATGATAAAATTAGGACTATACAATTCATTGGTGAATTTTTGTTGTGTAGTGTCGACACAAGAATCTTCTAAATGATCGGAAAATGGAAAATCATGAATAAGGTGACATTAGTTAGACGGTATTTGGAACCGATAAACTAGTGAAAGCTTTAAATTTTGTGATTTATTGTTTTTCGAATTATTAGAAAATTCATGAAGTCCTAATGGATTAGGATTATAAAATTCATGGTGAATTTTAATTGTGTAGCGTCTACACAAAGAATTTATAAATCCATAAAATTTGAAAATCGTGAATATAGTGACACTAGTTAGGCGGTATTTAGGACCGATAAACTAGTCAAAGGATTAAATTAAATATTCATGATCTATTGTTTTTGGATTGTTAGAAAAATCTAAAATCCTAATGAACCTAATTTTCAAAATAACGAGTGGGAGCGGGTAAGGTGACAATCGACCCCACGGCCTCTACTGTTGACACAAGCACGTGAGAGAAGGGTGACGCCTCGAGCCGCTTTGATTACGGCCCCCTGCGGATGGCCTTCACCCTATCAAAATTCAAGGCTTGGTCTCCGAAAGGATAGGATTTTGGGTACTCGTCGAGTTACTGACCGACCCTGCGGCGGCATACTCGGGGCGTACTTTGAGATCTAAAATAGTAGGCCACACTCAAAAGGATATTTTGTGGAAATATCTTGGCTGAAAAAGGAAGGTAATCAACAGTTAAATAAAAGATGTATGATTCTTAATGGTTAATTGTTGAGAGAGATTGTCTCAATTTAATCGTCATTATACTGATACCGACCATGCGGCAGCAGTATGATGTGAGATTAAATCCTTGGAATGGTAGAATAAACTACATGCATGACATCACGTTTATTATTCCTAAAATCATATTTTGTTGTGGTGTATGATTTGATTTATATTTTTGTCATGATTTATTTTCACAACTACATATCATCTCAAAGTATCTAAACTACTAAACACGATAAATTGACTAATGATGACTTCGTAAAAGTGGAAAAGTAACAAGAACGTTGAACTCATAAATCAAGAATGTAAATTAATTTTTCTGTGGAGGATTTCCCTCTTAAGCCTTCAAACTTAAGTGATATTGATGAGTATGTCACTGATGTCACTCGTTTTGAACGAAAGACAAATGAAATTAGTTCAAAGATGACGAGAATGTTTTGGTATCAATCTCACTAGACATCCCACAGTTCACGAGTAGTGTCTACTCAAATGAACTGCTAGTTCATGGCCATTTCCTTTAAAGAAAGCTAAGAATGGGAAGGTAAATGTCTATACATATAAGTCATCTATAACTAAATAAGTTAAAGGCTAAACCGAAATATTAATATAAGAGAAAATATAGGATAAAGAAAGTGATTTCGGATCAGTAACCTATGAATCCTTAGAAACTTTTTAACCGAAGAATAAATTGACTCAGAAGCTAAAGTTCTTTTGTAAGAACAAGGTAGCTGGGCATTCATGATGAAGAGTAGACAACGGGCAGATATTTCCGCTAAGAAAGTGGGAGTGATATAAGGAAACAAAATTTCGGATTTTAATCCTTGAATATCGCAGAAATTTTATTTTTATTTTTCAGATTCATTGGAACGAATGGATTCACTTTCAAATCGATAATATAGTTACCTCAAAGAAAGTGAATATGACATTTGTATATGATTCTGAGACTCGGACTTTTGTCCGATAAAGTCAAAACCACTAAATAATGCTGAAAATGTATATGTAACACATCATAAACTATTAAGACAAATGGTTTCCGTATTTAGATAAACGATTCTTCAACATCTATTAATTAATGCATATATCCTAAAGATAAGATCTGAAGACTGGCTAAGGGTGATTCCTATCTCCAGTCTAAGAACACCATCTCAAAGGAAAAATGACTAAGTTACTTTCAATTAGGAAAAGGTAATGGAGCTGAAGAAGTATTACGCAGCGGAAAGTACAAGATCTAGATCTAAACAATCAAAGCACATAAAATAATAGATCTAGCCTACGGGGGGGGGTTAGATTTCTTACCAGTTTATGGTGAATAAACTCCAAGAACAATCTTCAATCCAATCCGAGCTAGTTGAGAGCCTAGTTGAGAAGCCAAAGTCTTTCAACGTGTATCTCCAAGCACCACCAGGTGGATGGTGTTTCAAGCCGGCGGACCTCCTCGATATACTTCCGGAATAATCCCGAGGATTATTCAACTCGAAACCCTAAGTGTATGAGCCGAAAATTCAAAGTTCAAGACACTTACAAAACCGAAAATTGTGATGTAAATAAGGCTTGGGAGAACTCTCTTTATATAGGAGAGTAATCCTTGTCCTCCAAGGATTTAATAATTAAGAGATAATTATTAGATTAATCCTTATTTCAAATAAAAGATAAATATATAATATATCCCAAACAAATTAGGATAAATAAATATATTATCTAATATTCCATGATTTATCACTTAACAAATAAATGATTAAATCATATATTAAATAATTATCCAAGAAAACTAATTTCCCAATAATTAATTAATACAAAATGCGCCCCAAACCCTAGGCATTAAGGGCTACACGCATTTTTACACACAATGGGCTGAGTCCACGAAAAAATTTCTTTTCCATGTATTTAATTATCTAGTCCAACTAAACAATTAATCCACATATTAATTAAATAGTCCAATCCAACTATTTAATTACAATTGAGGTGAAACGACGAGAAAACATATGCTATGTTAGGAGCCACGTCGGGGACCATGGACCTATATTCAGTAGCTACAATTAATTAAATAAAAATTTTCGTCAGACCGAACAATTATATTTAATCTATTAATTCCGGGATTACACCACCATAAACCCGAAACTGAACTCTGCCGAATATAGATAACTTATACTCAACTATGAGTTGATAAGCTTCCACTGATATAATCATTACATACGGATAAATCCTCCATAGACTGTTCATTTCGATTCGGGATATCTCCGTAGACCTGATGAGAGATAAATTTATGATCGTTTTTATGATATTTCGCCCCATTTCTGATACCATTTTGAACATTATTATATCAAATCAAGTCATAAATACTAAGTTTTATCTAAATATGTAAGTGGTAGTTATTATATAAATTATCGTATTTTTATAAGTTTTTGTTAGTTTTGTACCGGTTTTAGTGACCGGAGTGTCGTGTCTGTTTTACGCGGGTATTTTCTGTTTGTTTCTTTGCAGAATCCTAAGATGAACTGAAATCCCGAGTATCGACACTTTTTGAAGTCAATTTGAGTCGTTGGAAGAAAGTTATAAAGCGTCACTAAGTCAAATGATCAAAGGGTTAATCGTTTCTTAAATAAAAATCCCGAGTATCGATGGGAATGGCCCTTCAAAACGGAATTTTCTGAAGAAGTGGCCTTAATGAAAGTCGTATATCTTCATATAAACGTTCCGATGCACTTTGAATCACGTCAATTGGACTTCTAGAACTCAAGATATGAAACGTCACTAGATCAAGTGGTCAATCCCGAAAACGACACGTATTGGGAATGGCTCATCAAAACGACGTTTTCGGAGAAAGTGTTCTTCGTAAAGTTGAAGATCTTTGTACAAGCTTTCCGATGCAATTTGAATCATGAAAATTGGAGGTCTACAACCCAAACGGTGGTCAAGTGGCTACTTGATTAAATCTTCTTGGAAAATGCCGAAAAGACTCGTAATACAAATGGCTCATCAAAATGACGTTTTACAAGAAGAGTCTTTGATGAAAGTTGTAGAGTTTTCCGAGAGATTTCTAATGACGTTTAAATCACGATTTTTAGAGATCTACAACTCAAGTTACTTAATTTTAGAAGTTTAATATATAATTATATATAATTATATATAACCGTCGATCATGTGTTGCATGTTACTGTGATCATTTGCAATGATGGATTCGGATCGATCCGGCACTAATCCGGACCGATCCGGGAAGGATCAATTGCTTATAAATAGGAGCCTCGAGTGCAGCGGATCATTTGTACCTAAAATATATATATATATACCATATACTATATATATATCTCTTTCTCCTTTTTATTTTGTAGTTTGTAAATCGGCCTTATGCCGAAATAAATTCAGATAGTAGTAGTATGCGGTAGTAATGCTCGGAAATTCCCGAAGATCGGTGTTCTTTGAAGTCGTTGTAATGCCCGGAAAAAAAAACGATTTACGAGTCGGCGGTTTATGTCGGGTAATTTTCTATAGTATTTATGTTTATGTTTTTCTTTGTTATTTTCATCTTTTATCTTTTATAATGTTATTAGGCTAGATCTAATAACTAGCCAAAGTTATGTAATCGTTTTAATTCGATCTTTTAGTTAAAGAAATGTTGTTAAGTTAAAATGATTAAAATTGAGTTAATTGAATCTTTTTCTATTTTGATCGTATTCGTATTGACGTATTTAATCGATCCGAGGAATTCATAATCTAATTATGAATTGGCGCTTCGTAGTTAGGTTATGAACTCGTTAATAGAAAAACGGAGGGTAAAATTGGCCGTGTGAATAACGTGATAACGGAATCCGATTTCTACCGGGGTAGATTTGTTTTGGGAGAAATGAATCTTATTATAATTTGTACTCGAGATCGTAATAATGTTAAATCATCGCTTAATTGAAACTTAAACCGAAAGTTGAATCGTCCGGCTTTGACAACCGGAGCCTTTTAAATAAAATTGACCGTTTAACGAACGGAGTGACTCTTTTATCCAAAGGTAGAATCGTACTCGGGACTGCGCTCGTAAAAACCGTAATAGATTGTGGACCTTGGGTGATGACAATGGACATATGACAATTTCCATACGCTCGTGTGAGGAGGAGTTGTCTAGTTTAGAAAGACATCGTTTCATTTACTCAATTGGACCTAAAAGGAAGATCGAACACATTTCGTTAATTGAAAAGATCGAGTAAATTGATTACATATACTTTGGCTAGTTTGGTTTATATATTATATTTTGGTACCTATATATATATATATATATATATATATATATATATATATATATATATATATATATATATATATATATTTTACAATCTATGTACATCTATATATATTTATATATTTATATATATTATATTAGTATAGTTTAATTTTATTTACTGTTTACTCTAACATCTAACTGATCTAACTATCTAACCCGAGGAAAATGTTATAAACCTGCGACTTAGATCGAGTTAATAATAGTTTCTTGGTGTTTAACCCCACTTAAAAGAATTACCATGTTTTCCTTGAGGAATACGACCTGACTCACCACACTAGCACTACAATTTGACCCGGTACACTGCCGGTTAGGATCTGTATAGCCTAGAAAAGGTCCATCAGCTTTTTGGCGCCGTTGCCGGGGAAAACGTCGCTAATTTCTTTCTTTGTGTCTAGGGTTACTACTTGTATTAGTTCAAAATTCTCGAGGATAAGTCAACACTCTTCTTATGACATTTCTATTTTTATTTTCCGTTGGTATCTACCTTCTTTTAGTTACCAATTTTCTTCTTCTACCAAATTCGAGTTATTTTCTATTTTCGATAGTAGAAAGTAAACGTGGTCATAACAGCCGAGGATAAGTCAATACATTTCTCAATCTCATTTGTATTTTTATTTTCATTGGTACCTACCTATTTGGTAAGATATCAATTTTTATAAAAATACTCGATAAATACCGAGTGGCTTCGTAATTACCGAGAGAGAGAAAAAAACCGAAAAAAACGAAAAAAAAAAAAAAAAAAAGCTACTCGGTAAATATCGAGTGGATTCGTAATTACCGAGGAGAAAAAAAGTGGTTTTTTTATCGATTTTGTGTTATTTTCTATTCGATATTTTCTATTCCACAAGAATTGTCAAATCGAGTTATTTAAAATGGCGAAACCGTTGGTGAAACACTGAACAAGGGATTGCTCATGCTCGAGGTATGGCCAAAACCTTAATTAGAATTTACCTCAACCTAATAACCGTAATCGAAATAATAGAAATAATCGAATCGGAATAAGCATAATCGTAATAATCGAAACCAATTTAACCCGAGACCTATATGTGATCGGACCGTAGAAGGTACCAGATTAATAATCCAATTCGTTTACCCAATAAAGGAGCAAATAATTTCAAATAAAATCTCATCTTTTGGTTTAATTGACACAAGAGCCCAATTTCTAGGAGAAGATGATGAGGATCCACATCATCACCTCTATCTTTTCAAGAATTGTGTATCTGACCAAAAGTCATGGTGCTCATCGGGAATTAACGAGGATGTCTATGTTTCCTTTTTCTTTAAAAGGAAGAGCACGAGATTGGTTTTGTCACTTCCACATCATTCATTGACTAGTTGGGAGGAGATTCAATCCGAGTTCTTAAAGCAATATTTTACTCCTGGTAGAAAATTGGAATTAATAGTCGAAATTGCCAACTTTAAACAAGGATCTGAAGAAATGCTTGGGAATGCTTGGGAAAGATTTAAAAAATTATTAAGAGCTTGTCCCGATCATGGTTATTCCTTAGATATGCAAATCCAACTTTTCTGTCGTAAATTAAGGAAAGACTCACGTGCAGATGTAGATCATGCATGTGGTGGTTCGTTAATGATGAGTGAAGCCCAAATAGTTTACGATGCTATAGAAAAGATTTCCAAAAATAATCGTATGTGGGAAACCGGTTCTAGCACAAGAAAAGTAGCCTTTGCAGGAGAATGTACATCGAATGCAGAAGTTCTTGCACACTTGGAGAATTTGAGTAGAAATTTGATGGCTTATTAGCCAAAAAATGTAAACTCGAGAAAATATCATACCAAATGACTACTCAAATCATGATAATGTGTCATTAGGGATGGAAGAACCAAAATGATATTCAAGGGAAAAAGGTGAGTTTTTTACAGCATAGGAATTTGAACAATGCATATTCAAACTCGTTTAATGCTATAAGAAGAGATCACCCTACTTTTCATTGGTCCAAAACCCCTAGTAAGCAAGGACAACCACCGTATCAATCCAATATAAGAATCCAAATCTAGTTTATCAAGAGATACCTCGAATCAGAATCTACAATCATTACCTAGATCGTATCCACAATATACCACTCAAAGCATACCAGTCACCCAAAGTTCAACTCAACCTGAAGGAGTTGATAAATGGGAGAAATTAATCGAAAATCTGATGGGTATGATGTCAACTCAAGCTCAAAATATGGAAACCATGATGACTTATATAGTGCAAATCACTAAGGATATGAGTACGTTGAAAACATCTATAAGTGGACATGATACCGAATGAGAATTGTAGAAGCTTCATTACGGAATTTGGAATATCATTTGAGTAGAGAAGAGGAACGTAAAAGCAAGAAACCTCCAGAGAGCCGCCAAGTAATACCGAAAGAAACCCGGAGAGGTAAATGTCATTATTACTAGAAGTAGAAGAATCATGGAAGTAATGGATTAGAAAACATGAGAATTAATGAAGTAGAGGATGATTTAGATGGTAAATTTGAAAAGGATATGGAAAATAAACCGAATTCACTAAAGAGGAAGAGGACATTATTGAAGATTTCCTAAGATGTAATGTATATATTGAACTCGAAAATGAGGAATGGGTCAAGATTCCTAGAATATTGAAAAATCCAAGAATGAGTAGGACCTTGACCAATGATCATGTTGAGAATGAATCAAGTTTGGAAGGGCCAATTCAAACCGAACCTTATCCGCCTCAACCCAAATTCATCTCGGTTCAACCAGATAAGGCAACACCATATCCAATGCATATTTTGAAGAAAAAGGTACAGAATGATGAAACACAGTCATTCGAGGAAGCTTTACCATATTCATCTAATGACAAGGGTAAGGGAGGTATACATTCTATCCCTATTACAAAGATGAAGTTGGATAAAAAGTATGTATGTTTTCTTGACGATTTTAGTAAGGGAGAAGTTTGGGAGTTAATCATGAGAGCGTTGTCTTCAACACTTACAATTCATTGAAATATCCATGCATTACACTAGAATCTTGTTCTTGTGTGTACACTTTGTGTTTTTTTTGCTGTGGATTGTACTAACACGCAGTAATTGAAGAAGATGACTTCAAAGAATAATGTGAAAGCTCGCAAACCTAAAGCTCGAAAATCAAAGGAAAAGGTCAAGAATCGTTTGGATTGGTGGGAATTGTCTAACCTCTGTTGAAACCGGTATTGAAGAAGGATGCGGTGCGTGAGGATGACCCACCACCGATTGCCTTAAAAATGGAAGCACGGTAAAGTCTGGCTATAGACTATAAATGTAGTCAATGATGGGTACTATCCTTCCTTTTTACTCCTTAAGCATTTATTTTTAGTGGATTATGTGCTTAATTGTTACGTGCTTTTGTGAGTAATTGTTAGAAGTATCCCGTTTTGTTTAGTATATTATATTAGTTAATCCTTATCGTTTTGGTCGAGCAAACGACGTTAACCAAAAGCGCTACCGGGAGGCAGCCCGTAAAAATGTTAAATATAATAATTACTCATACTTTGGATGATACTTTGCTAATACTTAGGATTGATTTTCATTTTGTTTCACCAAGTCTTAGGATGAATGTTTGAATGACATTAAACGGGAACGATTAGGTGGTTATCCGAAAATCCCGATGGAAATCAAAGAAAAAATTCAAATGCATCATTTCTTGGACTTAGATTGTTAGAACGATTTGAAATAACCCTTGAGGATCTGGGTATAAAAGACTCAGAGTTAATACTTGTCACATATTTCATATCATGATCTAGTCTGTTTTAAATTTCAAAAATAATGTGTGACATGTATTAGTTCAAATACTATGGAATTGAGGATGTCATAACTTTAACCCACCCACCCACCCTTTAATATCATCCGAGTATTTGTTTTGACTTGTTTTAGTGCACCATTGCTTTCCCAACAACTTATTTACACTCACTTTACATTGAGGACAATGTAAGTTCGTAAGTGGGGAGTGGAGTCGTTGGTCTAAAGAATGGCATTAATGTTTATTTTGTATCAATAAATCCCTTAGTTTTCGATCTTTTTCGAGCATTATTTAGTTGATTAAAATAAATCAGATATAAGGTATATATTTCATGGATTTGAAGATATAATGATCAATTTGGATGTGTATAACCAATGTGAACCGTAAGTGCATTGTAATTCCAAATATAGTTGTGTAACATGAATTCCTTCACGTAAGCCTTTGATATTGAAGCGAAAATTTTAAATTGTATCCATTCAGTATCCTAGTGGTTATTCTAGAGAAATAGCAGTAACTTAGTACCTAATTTTTGAACGTGTACTGTGAATATCTGAAGGTTTGAATGTGATAGAGAGGATATAAGTTAAGTTTATGAAAAAAAAAAAAAAAAAATAAAGATGAACTATCTATATGTTGGTTGTAGCTACCAATGATTTGAGTGCAGTAGGGCGTTATCACGAAACGTCCTATATCACTATGAGGTTTAAAAGCTCCCGACTGCCTGATGATAGTAGTCCAGCTAGGATGTTATCACGAAACGTCCTATTGCTGGGAATGAGGGCATATGCTACACATGTGAAAAAAAAAAGTTAGATAGGTATTAATGTATTCGATCTCACCTCATGACGCTTGCAAGATAGTCGATTTTGGCAATGAGTTCGGATATGTTAGTATTCTATGAAAAAAATAATAAGAACAGAGCATGGTTGAAAACTTAGTTATCTTCCTCGACTATCCTCAAAGATAAATCCGAATGATATGCTTTAGGGATTATCCTAATAAGTACACGGAGAACTTTGTGTGGAAATCACATTACTATACCTAGGAAAGTCATTAGGGTATGCTCAATGGATATTTGTTAGTTTGCTTGAATTATTCAAGAGAGGATAGTGGAAATTGAAAAGGCTTGTCACACACACACTCTCATTATACATTTATATTGAGGTTAACGCCAGTTGTAATTCTATACGGTTGCAACATCTGGTTGTCTCTTATATCTTCTATCTTCATGAATTTATCTCTTATTCATTTTGTTTTATCGCTTGTTTTGATCGAGGACGACCAAAAGCTAAGTAGGGGGTTGTGATGAGAGATAAATTTATGATCGTTTTTATGATATTTCGCCCATTTACGATACCATTTTGAACATTATTATATCAAATCAAGTCATAAATACTAAGTTTTATCTAAATATGTAAGTGGTAGTTATTATATAAATTATCGTATTTTTATAAGTTTTTGTTAGTTTTGTACCGGTTTTAGTGACCGGAGTGTCGTGTCTACGCTTTACGCGGGTATTTTCTGCTTGTTTCTTTGCGTAATCCTAAGATGAACTGAAATCCCGAGTATCGACACTTTTGAAGTCAATTTGAGTCGTTGGAAGAAAGTTATAAAGCGTCACTAATTCAAATGATCAAAGGGTTAATCGTTTCTTAAATAAAAATCCCGAGTATCGATGGGAATGGCCCTTCAAAACGGCATTTTCTGAAGAAGTGGCCTTAATGAAAGTTGTAGATCTTCATATAAACGTTCCGATGCACTTTGAATCACGTCAATTGGACTTCTAGAACTCAAGATATGAAACGTCACTAGATCAAGTGGTAAATCCCAAAACGACACGTATTGGGAATGGCTCGTCAAAACGACGTTTTCCAGAGAAAGTGTTCTTCGTAAAAGTTGAAGATCTTTGTACAAGCTTTCCGATGCAATTTGAATCATGAAAATTGGAGGTCTACAACCCAAACGGTGGTCAAGTGGCTACTTGATTAAATCTTCTTGAAAATGCCGAAAAGACTCGTAATACAAATGGCTCATCAAAATGATGTTTTCTGAAGAAGAGTCTTTGATGAAAGTTGTAGAGTTTTCCGAGAGATTTCTAATGACGTTTAAATCACGATTTTTAGAGATCTACAACTCAAGTTACGAATTTTAGAAGTTTAATATATAATTATATATAATTATATATAACCGTCGATCATGTGCTGCATGTTATCTGTGATCATTTGCAATGATGGATTCGGATCGATCCGGCACTAATCCGACCGATCCGGGAAGGATCAATTGCTTATAAATAGGAGCCTCGATCTGCAGACGGATCATTTGTACCTAAAATATATATATATACCATATACTATATATATCTCTCTTTCTCCCTTTTTATTTTGTAGTTTGTAAATCGGCCTTATGCCGAAATAAATTCAGTAGTAGTAGTACGGTAGTAATGCTCGGGAAATTCCCGGAAGATCGGTGTTGCTGAAGTCGTTGTAATGCCCGGAAAAAGGCGATTTACGAGTCATTGGTTATGTCGGGTAATTTTCTATAGTATTTATGTTTATGTTTTTCTTTGTTATTTTCATCTTTTTATCTTTTATAATGTTATTAGGCTAGATCTAATAACTAGCCAAAGTTATGTAATCGTTTTAATTCGATCTTTTCGTTAAAGAAATGTTGTTAAGTTAAAATGATTAAAATTGAGTTAATTGAATCTTTTTCTATTTTGATCGTATTCGTATTGACGTATTTAATCGATCTGAGGAATTCATAATCTAATTATGAATTGACGCCTCGTAGTTAGGTTATGAACTCGTTAATAGAAAAACCGGAGGGTAAAATTGGCCGTGTGAATAACGTGATAACGGAATCCGATTTCCTACCCGGGGGTAGATTTGTTTTGGGAGAAATGAATCTTATTATAATTTGTACTCGAGATCGTAATAATGTTAAATCATCAGTTAATTGAAACTTAAACCGGAAAGTTGAATCGTCCGGCTTTGACAACCGGAGCCTTTTAAATAAAATTGACCGTTTAACGAACGGAGTGACTCCTTTTTATCCAAAGGTAGAATCGTACTCGGGACCTGTTCAGAAAAACCGTAACAGTTGTGGACCTTGGACTGATGACAATGGACATATGACAATTTCATACGCTCGTGTGAGGAGGAGTTGTCTAGTTTAGGAGTACACCGTTTCATTTACTCAATTGGACCTAAAAAGGAAGATCGAACACATTTCGTTAATTGAAAAGATCGAGTAAATTGATTACATATACTTTGGCTAGTTTGGTTTATATATTATATTTTGGTACCTATATATTTATATATATATATATATATTTTTTACAATCTATGTACATCTATATATATTTATATATTTATATATATTATATTAGTATAGTTTAATTTTATTTACTGTTTACTCTAACATCTAACTGATCTAACTATCTAACCCGAGGAAAATGTTATAAACCTGCGACTTAGATCGAGTTAATAATAGCTTCTTGGTGTTTAACCCCACTTAAAAGAATTACCATGTTTTCCTCGAGGAATACGACCTGACTCACCACACTAGCACTACAATTTGACCCGGTACACTGCCGGTTAGGATCTGTATAGCCTAGAAAAGGTCCATCAAGACCCTTCTCGAAACCTCATATCCTTATTTACCATCAACCCCCTAGTGATCAATTAGTTCATAACTAATATAATATGAACTCCCGGGATCGATCATTTTCTAGGATTAACAAATAAGGGAACTGTCTGTCTACTTCCCGAGGGAAGGAATGGATTCCATATCTGTGATAGCACAGACTACTCACTCATTCCAGAATAGAGCCAACGAGAAGTGTTGGACCACATACTATGAAGTGATCCTTACTAACACATCAAACTCTACCCTAGTCTAAGCGGTTTGTGCAGATCACCTCGAGATTGAGATTAATCCATATATGATCTTCTTGTGATTCGATAAGACTTCTCGATCACGGAATTATATCGAGAACTCAAATCAAATCGGTCCAGCCCTATATGATTATCATCATATATAAATGCCCCACTAGGTACCCTATTACCGACAGTCTGGATAAGACTGTCACACCTAAAGTGTTCTGGGCGCATCATTAGCATATTAATCATGAGACCCGTACTCAGATTAATCAACTCTACGGACTAAGTTAATTTTAAGTACATCTCACTAACTCAATCCTCTTGTGTATAGCCATACACTGAGTTATGTGATTACATAAACGAGGTACTTAGGGTTTTCAGTAGTGTCTTAATTATAAGCATGAATGCATATAATAAGATGAATTATTATATCTGTCTTAAAACAATTAGATAATTGTCTTTCGGGTACTACACCTAACAATCAGACCACATCCAACATTGGCTGTTGGGGGTTACGCTGATAAATATACTGAACTATATCAGAATATTAATCCACTCAAATGCAGTGGGAGTATGGTTTAACCATTGACCCGCTGTGATTATGCAGACTTAACAGTCCGCTAGGGGTAATTGATAACCTACGGTCTTTTTGAAAGGACTGTATAGGATTCTGATAATAAGAGGTTGGCTTAAAACCATAAACCTGTAAGTGGAGTTTTGGTACTCCATGTCTGTTCACACTCTTGTAGAACCACCTGAGTATTTCATGCCTAGAGGGAGTAATTGGATCTACGTGTAGAAGAGACGAATGAATGAGAAAGTTTAACTTTCAGAGCAAGCCAAGTGGTATAGGGTTAATTCCCTGAGAAGTAGATAGTTTAAAAGGGGTGATGCCCTGAAACTCTCTCCCCACTCGGCCTTGCTTGACTTCTTGGAAATTAGAAAGTTCAATAGGGGTGATTCCCTGAATATTTTCTTGCCAAACAAAGGAGCATGAATTCATTCGGAACGGAGGGGTTTTAGCTTAAAGCCAATGACCTATGCTTATACCCATTGGTGGATTAAAGCAAACCTCTAGGTCATTAAAAGTCACATGTTTGAAATGTGTGGGCTTGACCAGAATATTGATGAGCCTTTTGTAGACTGGAGAATCAATATTGGTAAAGTAGTAGACGTTAGTGTTTATAAAGGATAACACTGCAACAGTTGAGGACAACATGTGTGTGTTATCTGAAGTCGGAAACTGACGAGCCAAGATTCTCTGAATTAGAGAAGTGGACTATATTCTTAGAATTTGATTTGGTCGATTAATGAGAACAAGTTCTTTGGTTGTGTCCCATTCATCTTATTGTTAAGATGATGATGCATTTTCGAATGCTTGATTCAACGCGAGGTTTCCTACCCAACCCCTCACGGAATAATTCTCTCAATCTTCGGATATAGAGAAAATGGGATATATTCTCTTATGGATAGAGAAAGTCAGACTATTTGAAGTCAATTAAAGTCGAATCTTGGATTCGGACGTTGAGTAGAAGTATAGTGCATCCTCAAGTATATTCGGAGAACGAGGAGTAATATGCGTCTATATTCAGGTGCATACCTGAGTATTGTTGACTACACTGATTCTGACTTACAGTCAGATTAAGGATGATCGTTAATTGATCTCGGGCTCACTGTTTTCTTATAGTGATGAGCTATATTCTGGAGCAATCCTACATTGTCAATTTGACTTTGTAGGTCGAATACATAGCAGCTTTAAGAGCAGCTAGAGAGGCAGTATGGCTTAAAAGGGTCCTTGCTGATCTGGAAGTAATTCCAGGTCTTGATGAGCCGATATCATTTTACTATGGAAACAATTTAAATGTAGCTCAAGCAAAGGATCTTCACAGTCACAAGAGGTCAAAAGCATATTGAGAGAGTAACACATGATCAGACATACCGTACTGAGAGGCGACGTTTCGGTCCTAAAAGATCGCCTCGAGCCGACAACCTAGCTGATCAGTTTACCAAGTCGTGTGGCATCTAATGGCATTGATAAGCGCTTGACGGGTATGAAATTGGGAGATATGTCTCATCTGCTTTAGGGCAAGTGGGAGAATGTTATGGATAGATAGAATAAGGGTGTGGTGCTCTAAAAACAATCATTGATTGTCTTTACGGGCAAGTGGGAGATTGTTAGATATAGTGTGCCCGAAAGACAATTGTTGCTTGTCCTTACGGGCAAGTGGGAGATTGTTGGAAGTAGCGCCTGAAAGACAATTTATGTAATTGCTTTTATAATTAATAAATGACAGATTTATTCCCATCTTATTATTTGCTTCGTGCTTATATTTAATACACTGCTGAAAACCCCAAATCGTATCATATGTAGCCATATAACTTAGTGTGTGTCACACATGAGGATTAAGTTTATGGTGATACACTTGAACTATTAGTCCGTGGTGAACTTAATCAAAGTATGGGGTCTATTGATTAAACCACCATTAATGCGCCCAGAACACAAATCGTATCATATGTAGCCATACACTGCTGAAAACCCCAAATCGTATCATATTTAATACACTGCTGAAAACCCCAAATCGTAGTTCCTGAACATTCCTAAATATATTGTAGTCATTGCTGCATTTTACCTGTGGTGTATCTAGTAATTCTGCACTTGCACTAATACAGTACTTAATCTAAATTAGTATTTCATCTCTTTAAGCGTACTGTGCGGAACACTTTTTATCAGCCTTAGTGACACTTTTCTGAAAACATCACTATACATTAAAGTACCCTACAAGTCGTTTCGGTTAAACATATTATCTATCAACTTATCAGTTTGCTGATATTTTGCATTGATCGTTTAAACAAACCTGCAAACACTATTGTTTTCAATCACAAATAATCCTGTTTTGGTCACACTTTATTTTGTCACTTATTTGATCACATAGGTATATCACACAAGCGAATAATCGACTAAGTTAACTTCCGCCTTAGTTGCTTAGTACTTGAGTTGAATAATCGAAAAAGAGTTCATAATTTCACCCAACACTCTATTCACCCCCCCTCTAAAGTATTTATTTGCATTTATTTCGATCCAAATCCAACAAGCAAGAGTTCTATGATTAGGTATGTGTTTACTTTGGGTGGTTCTATGGTAAGCTGAAAGGAAACTTTAGAGGTAACATTGACATTATCTACTACTGAAGCAGAGTATGTGACACTGACAGAAGTAGCAAAGGAGGCAATCTGGTTAAATGGGCTAGTCAATGATCTAAGTCTGCATCAAGACCAAGCTAGGGTGTATTGTGACAGTCTCAGTGAAATATGCTTGGCTAAGGATCAAGTTCATCAGGAGATAACCAAGCACATTGATGTCATGTACCATTTTCTAAGGAATGAGAGAAGGGTCAAGGTGGGAAAGATCAGGACTGATGTCAATCCTGGTGATATGTTCACTAAACCAGTCCTAAGAAGCAAGTTTCAATTGTGTCTGGACTTGCTGAACATGCAAAGATGTTGATCTGTATATGGGAATACTCGGATGAAGTAGGGGTTCTAAGTTTGGCAGGTTGTGCATCTATTTCTGGTTGGTCAGGATGAAGTTCAAGTTATGGTGGATATTTGTAATAGTGTCTTAAACTATGCATGCTGAATCTAGTCAGCTTTGTGACATACTCAGTCGAGTCTGTGTGGAAGCCTACTATGGTGGTTAGCTGAATAAGTCAGCAAGGTGATCAACTGTTGAGTCTGCTGTGCTGAGTTGGTATTTAGCAAAACTTGGGGAACACATCTTCATGGGTGTTTCCGTATTTTTTAAGTTACTTTTGGGGTATTTCAGTCATTACATGGTTTGGATGTTAAGGCAGTTAGGGTTGGGTTTCCAATGCCTATAAATACCATCTGTACTGCATGTAAAATGTACATTTTCTGTGATAATAAAATAATCCCCGTTTGTCTGTGGAGTAGTCGGCACATTGCCGGAAATCATGTTAAATCTGTATTCTTCTTGTTTCTATACTTGTTTCTTGTTTATTTTCTGATCTTTATTCACAATCACCATCTCTTCCTAATCGATCCGTCACAACAATATTAAGATAGAAAACTATGACTTTATGGAGGCGACGGGAAAAGGCATTATTGTCATTGATACAAAGAAGGGCAAGAGATACATAAATGAGGCGCTCTTGGTATCTAGTATAGATCATCTATTGAGTGTTGGGCAAATGATGGAGGAAGGATACTCGTTGCATTTTAAAGGAGATTCTTGTAAGCAAGATGAACACCTTCAAATTGCAAAGATAAAAATGAAGGAAAATCAATGCTTTCCGATCCAATGGAGTTATGCAAGATATGTATAAATGAAGACACGAATTGATGACTCATGGTTATGACACATAAGGCTTGGCCACTACAATTTTAATGGATTGAAAATACTACATCATAAGAACATGATGAAAGATCCTCCGACTATAAAGTCACCTGACCGTGTTTGCGAAGGATGCATGCTCGGGAAACAACATCGACAACCATTTCCTACTGGAAAAGCTTGGGGAGCGGAGGAGCCATAGGAATCGATACACACAGATATTTGTGGCCTAATGCGCACTCCTTCACATGAACAAAATAGGTACAATATTCTCTTTATTGATGATTATACTAGAATGTTACGGGTTTATTTTTATGCATTAAAAGATCTCAAGTATATGAAATATTTAAAAAGTATGAGGCCTATGTCGAGAAGCAAAGCACATGAAGACCATAAGAAGTGATCGAGGCAAAGAATATGCATTTAAAAAGTTCAACAAGTTCTATGAAGACGAAGGCGTGGAGCATCAATTGACAGTTGGATACGCTCCAAAACAAAATGGTGTATGAGAACGCAAAAATAGAACCGTTATGGAGACAACAAGAGCTATATTAGTGGAGAAACGTCTTCCAAAAACATTTTGGACATAGGCAGTGCATACTGCAGTTTACTTGCTAAAAAGATGTCCAACCAAAACTGTTCAAGACAAAATACCATTCGAAATTTGGTGAGGGCGAAAGCCATCAGCAAAACATCTTAGAGTCTTCGGTTCCATCTATTATGTTCACATTCCAAAAGGAAAAGGGGAAAACTGGATGAAAAGACATAAACAGGGATTTTCTTAGGCTATAGTTCACAATCAACAGGATACCATGTCTATAGCTTAAGAACAAGAAAGCTTATTGTTAGTCGAGATGTTGAATTTGATGAGGATACGAGCTTCAATTGGAAAACAGAGAAAGTTAAAGGGAGAACTATATATATGGCACAACTTCTACGAACCAACGAAGAAGACAACGGTCAACTAGAATCACCAGCTCGTGGTATTTGGTGTGACAGTGGCGGACCCATGAATTTTTTTCAGTGTGGGAAAAATTCTCACTAAAATATCGTAGCGAAAATTTTCTTGAAAATTCACAATACGAAAATTCACAAATACATAAATAAGAAAGTTAATAAGAAGGTTTTTGTCACATTATATTTCGGAGATGTATTAGCTATTTTTATTTAACACTAACAACAGACGCGTGTATCTTTATACGAAAAATTGATAGCCACATACACCCGTGACCAATTATGAATAATGGATTAATAGACATGTTATGAAGGCCACTGTTTAAAAAAACAAAAAGAGAGATGAATTAGTATGATAAATTAATAGATATGAAAACTACAACTTAAAAGAACAAAAAAGAGAGATGAATAAGAAGAAGAAAAATAAAAAAAAGAAAAGGAAAAGAGAGATGAATAAAGAGAAAAATACAAAGAAAAAAGTTGAAAACTACTACTTAAAAAACAAAAAGAGAGATGAATAAGAAGTAAAAAAAACAAAAAAAAAGGTTTTAAAAAACCTAAGAAGGAGATGAATAAGAAGAATAAAAAAACAAAAAAAAGTTTAAAAATTATAGCTGCCGGGTTTTGATCAAATATGACCACAGGGTCAATTATAATGCCATTTACCAATTGAACTAAAAAAAACAATTGTATTAAGAAATGTTTAAAATAATATACATACACAATTGTTTAATATTAATATATAGGGGTATATTAATAATTTAGCACGAAAAAATCATGGACCACCCTCTCCATCTAGGTCCTGTGGTGTGATTGTTTTTCTTTTGTTTTATTTGTTTGGTTGTGTCTAGTAACTTGTTGGTGGTGTTTCGGTGGTTGTTTGATATTGGTCCGGAGGTTGTCTTCGATTGTAATCTTTGTGTTGTATTTTTTTTTCCGAAAGACGAAAGTTTTATTAATATCGGATAAACCGAACTTACAACGCGGTTAAAACCCGCACTACAACGCGACCAAAAACCGCACTACAACGCGTCCTAGCCGCGCAACAAACAAACAACAAACATTACAACAAAGCCGAATAATAGATCGGGTTGAGGGTGCTGAACAGGAGGAAAACATATTTTTCCGAAATAAAGCGTTCAGACACGTGTGTCCTCTAGGCAATCTATTATTCGACAGACACAGTCATATAACTAAAACAACATTTACAGTGAAAGACAGAGAAAAAGCAAACAAACTAATACAATATTAACAATGTGCTAGCAGCGCCGCCGAAGAGCAAAACAAAGCAGCAAAACTGAAACCATGAACTAAGATGGTCGCCACTGGAAGCCACCGCCACCGACCGCCGCCTCCGGGCGGAGAGAGAAGCCCATAAGAGATGACTAACTCCTCCGTCAAAAGAACGACTACCATAACCGCCAATTAAGAGCCCGGAGCCTTAACGGAATTATGTAAGTCACGCAGCGATGGATTGCACCACCCGGTAAGAGAGACAGTCATGCCACCCGTCTCGAACTGAAGCGAAGAAACCAGGGAAGAGAAGTGAACGATGAACCGCCAACGTTGACCGCCGCTACCGGACGGAGAGAGGAGCCCAGAAGTGTAACTAACACCTCCGCCGAGAGAACGACTGCCATGGGGGACCATGAGAGTCAAACGTCACCGGAACGCCGCTGAACCTCCACCGGAGTCCATCAAGAACGCCACCATCAGCACCAGATCTGAGCATGGAGGACCTCAGATCCGCAAAAGCCCTACTGACTCACAACCCCACCAACCACCACCAACTCCAAACAACCCCCATCCGCCATTAGCAAACACGGCGAGCTTAAAGGGGAGAGAGCAAATCACCAGCGGAAAAAGGCAGCAAGGACGACATAAAAGAAGGAAAAGACGAAAAAGCTAAAGAAAAACATAAAACCCGACGCTGACAGCAATTGCCGCCGGCACCGGAAGTAGCGGCGAAAATGGAAGAGGCCTAGTGATGAGAGCTTTCTAGAGAGGGAGAGGGAGAGGGAGAAATGAAAAAATCCCAATGTGATTTTGTGCTATATTTGTTGTTCTAATAAATTGCTTTCGTTTGGGAAAAATTTTAAAGCAATTACGTTTTTCTATTAAATAATATTGTTTTACGTAAAATATGGATGTTTATTTCTTCACCAAAAAGATATGTAATGATGAACTTCCAAATCTAATTACTTCCACTTTCAAAAAAAAAAAAAAAAAAAAATCTTATTACTTCCTTTGGAGGGCGGTTAATAGTAGTATAATTTTATTTTATTTTGGAAGAAAGTCATCTTTCTCACATCTTTCTTTTATTTATCAAATCTTTTTGTCTGCAAATATAAAGAATCCATTGATGAATTAACCCCCGTATTCCGAACTTTATCAATCATTTTGCCTCTCTTTCTTTTCCAACTTCTATCTAACAGCGCTTGCGTGTGGGTCTCTCCTTGTATACTCCGATACGATCGATTGATCTCACCGGAAGTAAACCGATCACTAACCGACAAAGGTATATTTCTTCAACCGCCAAAATTTTCATCTGGCCTAACCGCCGATCACCATCTAGTTTTGCAGTTTATTCATTGATTATTGTTTTTCAATATCGGTTCCTTTTGTTTTCGTTCGTTTTGTTTGTTCATGTATAGCTTAATTCCATCCCTTTTAATTTTATGTTTAAAATTCAATGTAAGGTTGATTTTTTGTTTATTGCGTTTTTTTTAATAGAAGAAATAAAGTTGTCCCTTCTGGGGTCTGTTCTTCCTGTGCTTTTTGCTAGTTTCAAATGGCTTTATTTATTTGGGCTTCAGCTCTGACCGGCTGATTTTTCTTGCAAATAGCTAACCGACTGTAAAAATAGAGCATTTTCTCGGTTATCAATCGTAGTTTCGTGAATCATCGTTGTCAATCTTACTACCCTTATCATCTTTTGCTTCCCTCAATGTTTTAGGGACGTAAGAGATGAATTGTTACATTATAGGAGGTGCACATACTCATCAAAAATTAAGTGGTCATGGTTTGAGCTGGATTTTTCTGTGAAGGGTGTTAGGTTAGTTTGTTTGAAGGCTTTGATTGGGTCGAAGTACTCATGTAGATGAGAGGTATCAATACCCTTTCAGATTTCCAGTGTGATCTGTGCGTTTTAATTCTACTACTATAAAATAAAGCGACATGGTTTGTTATTCTTTTCCTACTTTGGTTCCATCATTTTGAAGCATTTTTTATGTCACTTTGTACAATTCCCTCTTACCATGTGTTAGCACATAGCATAGGTAGTATAGACCAAATAGTAGCTTCCTGGCTGTAAAGTTTTTGTTCTAGAGGCGTGGAAATTCACCAGTCACTAAGCATATACAGGGTGCAATTTGGTGTAGCATAGCTCCTAATTCTTAGCATCTAAATCACAAATTCTGTTGCAGGAACAAGTTTGGTAGTTTTGGAGGCTCATGGACAGATGTGATTATGATAAGTGGTGCCCTCTTCCACGTTTCATTAGTGTGACCTGCAATTTGTTGCATTGTCTTATTGACTGGCCTTTGATTTGGGAGAGTAAATGTAGCAATGCAATTACCTATATAATTGGTTATCCCCCATGGAGCCTGGCTCTGCCAACATTCCTTCCAGTTTTAAGGATTTCTTACTCATCTCTTTATTTATCTGGGCTGTAGATGGTCCGGGTGGTTTGAACCATATCTGATGGCAGCGAAGGTTTTGTCTTGTTCTATATTCTTTTATGCCAAGAGAAGGTGCAGGTAGGGTATTAGTAAACTCAAGCTTTATAATCAGTTATAGTATGCTTATTTGACTGTTATCCTGAACACTCTTAGATGGTGTTGCTAGCGGGGCGTGGTTCTTTTCTTTTTGCTGTTAAGTGAGTGAACCGGGGTATCTTCTTGTTGCATTGTCTGGCTTCTTCGGATGTCATGGCATTGAAGACCTCTAATTAAAGGAGATGAGAATTGTTATGTGTCTGGCCTCTTTGATTGACAGCTTCTGCTCTCCTTCCATGCATAGCATGTGCTGAATCCCACGTACCACTTCAGAATTGTTGCGGATGGATGTGTTAAACTAGTACTCCCTCCGTCGCAGATTATAAGGCCTTTTAGTGTTTTCACATGGTTTGAGAAAGTCAAAGTTTGTCATAATATTTTAAGAGCGAAAGTCTAAAATGTCCTTTGACTATCTATAATGCAACAATGGTTGAATTGATAGTAAATTAAGGGTAAGGGGAAGAAAATGTAATAAAGGCTTCATTGGTATTCAAGAAGAACTTATATTACAGGACAACACTTCAAAGCCAAAAAGATTTATATTTCGGGACGGAGGGAGTAATCCTTAGTAGAATGTGTTGCGTAGTGAAATGATCATCTGTAGGATAGACAACTCTTAGTCAAAAAAAGGTCGGTATTTTGTGTGCTTTTATAAAGATGAGTGACAATGGCCTTAAAGCCATTTGATGGTAAACCCAATTCCTTTAATGCTGTGCTTTTATAAAGATGAGTGACAAAGGCTTTATAGCCATTTGATGGTAAATCCAATTCCTTTAGTGCACTATATATAGAGCACCTTGCGATTATTATATGAATTTGTGAGATAAAGACTGCATACTCTCAGTTAAAATAGCCATATGTCGCTGTAGACTTATAGTGGATAACAAAGTTTCTGGCTGTGATGTTCAAGATTACTTCAATTCCACTTTTTGGAATTCTTCACTTGGATCCTTTGTCCTTGCCATGACGTCTAGGCCATAAGTCACTATGCTTGTGACAGCACGGAGGATCAGTTTATTTTTTTATTTTTTTTTGAGTATGCACTTGTAATTTGTATACTACTTCCATCCCAAAATACGAGTCACTTTGGACTATAAAAGTTGTCCCCAACTAAGAGTCACTTTAGAATAACAAAAAAACATGTTTTTTTTTCTCACCCTTACCATTAATTTTATAACCCAACAACTTTTCCAATACTTAAACCATTGCATTAATAACATTCACCCACTTACTTCATCTGTGTGAAAACCTTCATAGTGACTCTTATTTTGGGACGGAGGGAGTATATCTTATCAAGCTAAGAGTGCTTTTAATATTGATGTTCCCTTTGGTTTTTTTGTGTGTAAATACAATTATTTTTTCCTTTCTGTTATTACTAAATATTTTGTACGAAAATTCCAAAGGCTTAAAAGTGCTCAATATACTGTCTAAAGAACAACAGCCTGCCTGAGCCTAGAAATATCATATCAATATTAAAAAGTTCAAAGTCAACATTCAGTTTGTTTTGCAGTTATGCCCTTTTATGCACGTCCCCATAAATTGATTGTTATCTAGTTCACTCTCTGCCGGTCTTTGTTTCCCACTGAAAATACTTTCAGTCAACCTTAAATTTGTTTTGCTACGGTACTGCGGTTGATTATTTTATTTTGGTCGGGTCAAAAGGCAATTTTTTTAGCTATCTACCATTTCCTTTATTTGAATCGAACTGAAGACTAGGTTGCATGGGTATATACATGGATACGGGATGTGGGATGTGTGAGTGCAGGGTTTTTGAAAACTATAGGATAAGGGTATATGCGTAAATACTAAAAGTGTACGGATCGAATTGTAAGTAATAAACCTATAAGACTAAATATTAAAAATAATAAAACACTAAATAAAGCAATTTTTAGTGGTTAGCTTCTTCTTTTTTTGTTGTTTTTCATCATTTTGAACAACTTTTCATTCATTATCTAGCGTATGCGTACTCGAATACCACTCGAATACCGTATTTAATTTTGAAAAATTACAAATTTTCCCCTAAGTGTGTATCCTAAGTATCTAGTGGATATTTGTGTTGGATATGTATCGATGTATCGATACATGACACGCTACCAGTCAGAATTATCCATACATCATAGATCGAAGGACATATCCGGTAGAAGGATAAGGTTTATTGATGAGAATGGGGTAATGATCCTCAGATTTGATGGTTGTGATTCTGTGTGATTTGATTATTAATCTGATTCGTAGTTTTTTAGGATCCACCGCAACTCTCGGTAGCGCTGAAAGCCCCAAAAAAGAGGACTTGGCCCTTCTCTCGGACACGGATCGATTCCTTCTAAAAGTGAAAGTGTGTACGTTATTAAATGAATGAATCAAAGAAATTCCTGAGCTCATAGAATTTAAGGATTGAGATTCGGCTATATGAGAGGATGTTTTTGTTTTTACGGATCCAAATGTGCTTTCTTATGCGCAATAAAATAGGGATTTTTTTTGAATATTTTTTAGCCTACGATTCTTCAAGACCTAAATAACTGAAACACATGTAAACTTCTATTAAAATGTAGTCCCTTTAGAGGCGTTTGTTAAAACTGAAGTCTGAAATCTGAAGTCTGAATCCTTAGGCCAATCTGAAATCTTTGTATATCTCTCAAGGTTATTTCCTAACCTATTTAAAGGGAATATGTGAAGTGTGTCAGTTATCTAGACATTCAAGGACTCTGTACCTTATGATTCCCTATCAAGGTCCTCACCATTTACACTTATTCAACAGTGATGTGTGAGGACCCTCAATGGTACAGCATTTTAATGGTTATAGATGGTTTGTATCCTTTATTGATGACCATAGTAGAGTAACTTGGATCTTCTTGATGTATGTTAAAATCTGAAGTTGGTAATATCGTTCAAAATTTCTATCATATGTTTCTTAACAATTTTGACTCCAAAATAAAAGTTCTTAAAACTGACAATGCAATGGAATATTTTGTGTCTAATATTAGTCCTTTTCTAAATAAGGGATCACACACATCAGTCGCTGTGTCGAAACCCCTAAACAAAATGGAATAGCAAAATGGAAAAACAGGCACCTCATGGAGGTGGCATGATCCTTGTTCTTTATGAATGTTCCTAAGTATCTTTGGGGAGAAGCTGTGTTAACTGCAGCCTATGTGATAAACAGGTTACCCTCTAGGCTGCTTAACTTCAAGAACCTCAAGGATTACCCTTCTGAAGGATTTTCCAAAATTACTTCCTGAGTCTAATCTCCCTAAAAAAATTAGATATATTTGTTTCATACATGTTTATCCTCATTGTAGGAGTAAACTTGATCTTAAAGCCCTTAAATGTGTCTTTGTGGGTTACTTTAATAAACAAAAGGGCTATAAGTGTTTTTCACCTGTGACAAAAAGGTCTTATAACATAATGGATGTTGCCTTTTCTGAACACCAACCATACTTTGGTAAATAAAGCAATTCCTTCACTCATAATTGCCAAAGATAGGATATTGATATTTCTAGCCCTGATTATATGTCTATACCTGTTTTGCCAAAGGATTTCTTGTAGGATACTAACAATATCAGAGAGACAGACCACCTATTATTCATGTGTATTCATGGAAGAAGAAGGGTGCAAAACTTGTAGGATCCGTCAACACCGAAATTGAATCACCAGAACCTGGGTAGGAAATGATGACAATTGCACTAGATAACCTTGATATTCAAGACATTCCTGATTCAAGAAACTCTGGTAACACTCTTGTACACTCTGATGAAAGGTATGATGGAAATTTACTTGATAGTGGACCTATTGCCATTAGAAAAGAGGTTAGAAACTGTACCAAACGCCCTTTATGTAACTTGGTTTCATAGTCTTCTTTATCTCCTCAATATAGTCTGTTTACAAGTAGTCTTGATAATGAGTTCATTCCTAAGTTTGTGTATGAAGCCAAAGGGAAACCCCAATGGGAGGCTGCTCTCAATGATGAGATGACAACTTTAGAGAAACTTGGTACTTGGATTACTAATGAGTTACCTAAAGGTAAAAAAAAACTATTTTGTATAAATGGATTATTAACATTAAGTACAATGCTGATGGCACTATAAATAAGCATAGAGCTTGGCTGGTTGCAAGAGGTTTCATTTAGTCTTATGGTATAGACTATGGAGAAAGATAAAGATTATTCCTATGTATTTCCTATTTTTAGAGTTAGCTTGTTTTCCCTGTTTTTTGAATTAATCTGTAAGATAGACATGGATAGGAATTATCCTTGTTAATTGCGACTGGGTTTGAGTTTGCTAGGATTAGGAGTTTGTTTATTATTAAAGTTGAGATAAGTGATAAACCTACTGTCCTTGTCCTTCTTTTGAATTTCACACTGGTGTATAATAGATAATTCTCAGCCTACTACCGAGACCGCAAATTAATGAAAATAAATCAGTTTTTCCTCTAAATTATATATCCATGGTATTGTTAAGAAGGAATAAGAGTAAAAGATAATTCTCATTAAGTTGAATGAAGGGTTACAAGATGTTTTAAATAGGAAAGCAACGGCTAGATAGGGATTTAAAGATAACGGCTAGCAAGCTCCTTCGGTTCTACCATAAAAACCTGTTAATTAGATGTATAATGAAGACATCTGTTAATAATAGGGAAGTCGGAATAATAAGGCGTAAACTAGAATAATTATTACTCAGGAGATAAACATAATCTGCCACTCCCTCAAGCTGATGAGTGTAGATCAACTAGTCCCAGCTTGCTTCTGATGTCTTCAAAGGTTCTTCTAGGCAATCCTTTGTCAGAATGTCTGCTAGTTGGTTTTGAGAGGAGATAAAGGGAATCAGACCATATTCAATATTTTCTTTGATGAAGTGTCTATCCACTTCAATGTGTTTAGTTCTGTCATGCTGTGGACAGTGTTGTGTGCAATGCTTATGGCAGATTTGGTGTCACAATACTACTTCATGAGAAAGCTTCCTTGAATCTTTAGATCTTGGAATATGATCTCGAGCCATAGTAATTCACAAATTCCCATTGCCATAGACCTGAATTCAGCTTCAGCTCTGGATCTTGAAACAACATTTTGTTTTTTACTTCTCCAACCAATCATATTTCCTCCAACATAGATGCAATAGCCTGATGTACACCTCCCATCATCATTGGACCCTGCATAATCAGCATCAGTCATCAGTGTATGCCTATAGAGTTAGGTTTCCAGTTTTCTTGAATAGAATGTCCAATCTTGGAGGCTCCTCCAGGTACTGAAATATCCTTTCCACAACTTGCATATGGATTTCTTTAGGTTCCTGCATGAATTTGCTGGCAATGTTTACAGAAAAAGCAATATCTGGCCTTGTGCGGACTAGATTGATTAGTCTAACAACCAGTCTCTGATAAGTACCCTTATCAACAAGAATGTCATCTGGGGCACAATTGATCCCATGATTGTTGTCAATAAGAGTAGCCAAGTTTACCAGTATCTTGAAGAAGATCTAAAGTGTATTTATGTTGAGGAATAAAGATTCCCTTTTCAGTGTGAAGGACCTCTATTCCTAGAAAATACTTTAATCTTCCTAGTTCCTTAATTTCAAATTCCTTAAAGAGACTGCGTCTGTCTTTTAATTTCTTCTTCATCATTCCCAGTAATGATGATATCATCAACATCCACTAGGAGAACAAGTTTTCCATGCCCAGTATGTTTAATAAATAGAGTGTGATCACCCTGGCTTTGATTGTATTTACGAGAAATCATGGCCTTAGCAAATCTCCCAAACTAGGCTCTAGGGGAATGTTTGAGCCCATCCAGAGCTTTACTAAGTTTGCATACTTTCTCTTTCTGAGTTTCAAATCTAGGAGGGATTTCCACATAAATCTCTTCATCTATCTCCCCCTACAGAAAAGCATTTTTTTTTACATCAGATTGATGTAATCCCCATACTAGATTGACAGCGAGAGATAACAACAATCTAACTGTGCTCATTGTCGAAAACCGGGGCAAATGTATCACAGTAGTCAACCCCATTAGTTTGAGTGTACCTTTTTGCTACAAGCCTTGCCTTATACCTTTCAATGGTCCCATTAGACCTATATTTTATTGTAAAAATCCAGCTACACCCAACAGGCTTTACATATTTAGGAAGATCAACAAGATCCCAAGTTTTATTTTTCTCAAGGGCCGTCACTTCATTCATAGCCCTTTTCCATCATTCACTACTAAAGGCTTCATTGACATTCTTAGGAATATCGGTACTGTGATGTTTACTTATGAAGGCTTTATGGGTTGCAGAGTAGCTTTGACATGTTAGGAGATTTTTTATGGGGTGCTTGGTGCATGTTCTAACTCCTTTTCTAACAGCAATGGGAAGGAAGTGTTATGCTGACAGTTTAGGTTCAAAACCCCTTTTCGAAGGACTTTCACTGTTGGTAGTAGTAGGATTTTGGTCCAGGTTCTGGTCCTGTTGGATCACACTAGGTTCATGAGAAGGAACAACCTTTGGTCATCTGACCTTCAATGTTCTAAAGGACGCTGGACGCTAGTAGGGCGGTGAAGGGGCACCTAGGTTTTTTTAACCTGATACATTCTATAATACATTCTATTAAACATAAAATGAATAATAAGAGTCAAAAGTAAGGCATAAACAAAGAGTCAAACATATAAATAAGCATAAGCATAGAGACTCAAACATATAAATATTAAATAATAAAATAAGACATAAGCATTAAGCAAAGAGTCAAAAGTACAAAATACATATGACCGCCTAGACCCATACAGACCCGTCCAGGACTTTACCCGCCTAGCACAGCCCGCCTAGGGTTTAATCTGGATGCCTGATACCCGCCTAGCGCCTAGGCACTGCTTAGACCGATTTTTAGTGTTAAATGAATTTCTTTTGTGCTTGGTTTCTCACACTCATGAGTCATGGCAAAGTATTTAAATCAACATCTGTGTTCCTCGGAATAAAAAAAAAAAACATCTGTTTTCCTCACTACACAAAAACTTAATGGAAAAAACTATCTAGAATGGTCTCAGATCATTAAAATGGCTATCGATGGCAAAAGGAGACTAGAATACCTCACAGGGGAAACAACCAAACTTCTTGATGGTGATCCTAGATCTGCAACTTGGAGGTTAGAGAACTCCATGGTGATGGTCTGGCTCGTCAACTCTATGGAACCCTCAATTGCTAGGCCACACATGTTCCTCGCCACTGCAAGAGACATGTGGAGTGCAATCAATGAGATGTACTTAGAATTGAGTACACATCTCAGATATATGAATTGAAGACATGCTGTGGTCCTGCAAGCGAGAAGGTAGGAAAGTTACCCTCTACTATATTGAGAAGGTTGGACTGCGGCAGGAGTTGGATCTGTCTTATGACAACTCCGGGGACTGTCCTAGTGTTGGGGGAAGTTCCAGAAAAAGGAAGAAAATGATAGAGTGTACACCTTCTTGTCTGGGTTGAACCAGGAATTAGATGAAGGGGGAGAATCCTAGGGAGAAACCCCTTCACTAAGAGAAGTTTTCTCTGATGTGAGAAGGGAAAAAGCCAGGAGGAGGGTGATGCTTAGAGGAACAATGACTGGAGTGGAGACCTCAGCATTGGTAGCCAACAAGGGTGATAATGATAGAAAATGTAGATTACAGAAGGTGTGGTGTGACCACTGCAAAAAACAAGGTCACACTTGAGAGACATGCTGCCATCTATGGAAAGCCATCAAACCGGAAGCTTGGGAATGCTGGGACTGGAACATCAGAAGGGAAACATGCGAATCAGGTGTCTTCTAATCAGGGAAACAATCCTTCTGAACTGCTACAGTTCTTTCTAGAGCAATTGGAGCAGTTGAGTAGCTTCTTAAAGCCTAGAATACCCCATCCACAGGTGATGCATCCTGTTCTCTAGCTGAAAAAGGTAGCTCGCCATCTCTCTCTTACCTGAGAATCAATCAATTTGCTTTCCGGGTGATAGACTCAGGGGCTGCATATCATATGTCCAGTTTTTCACATTTTTTTATTCTTACGTGTCCCATGTGCTGTTAACTAAAAGACAAAGATAGCAGATGGCTCCTTTTCTACTATTGCTGGGAAATGCTCTATTTTTATCTCTCCAAAGTTAACTCTAAAAGATGTACTACATGTTCCCAAACTATCATGTAACCTTTTGTCTGTCAGGAAATTAACCAATGATACTAAATGCATTGTTGTTTTCTCTGTTGATGGTTGTAAATTTGAGGATTTTCAAAGGAGACTGACAGTGCTAGGTTGATGGGTGGACCTTATCTTCTTGACGAGGAAGAACAATCCAAGAATGAAGAGAACCTTAGGAAGTTTTGTTTTTAGTCTTCTATTGTTGATAAGATTAATGTCTTAATGTGGCACTTTAGGCTTGGCCACCCTAGTTTTCATTACTTAAGGAAATGTTTCCTAGCTTTCTCTTAAACCAAAATCCTGATCTCTTTAAATGTGAAGTATGTGAGTTGTCTAAACATTGTCATTCCTCTTTTCCCTCTCAACCTTACAAGCCCAGCAAGCCATTCACTATGATTCATAGTGATATTTGGGAGCCTGCAAGGATGAGTACACTACAAGGGAAACGTTGGTTCATCACTTTCATTGATGACCACACAAGAGTCACCTGGGTGTATCTGTTAAAACACAAGTTTGATGCAAAACAAGTGTTTGAAGTCTTTTATAACATGATTTTAAGTTCCCTCAAAAATCGAAATTTTCAGAAGTGACAATGGGACTGAGTACTTCAACTCAGTCCTTGGACCTTTTTTTCAAAAGAATGGCATGACACACCAAAGTTCCTGTCCAAACACACCCTTGAATAGAATGGGGTGGCTGAGAGGAAATATAGGCACAACCTAGAGGTTGTTAGATCTCTAATGTTGGCCTCTAAGTGCCCCATGTACATGTGGGGTGAAGCTGTGTTGACAGTTCTGCACCTAATTAACAAGCTCCCCTCAAGAGTGTTAACATTTCAAAGCCCCTTAGGTCAATTAAACACTTTCTATCCTAACACCAGATTAATTGATGACCTAACCTTGAGAGTTTTTGGGTGCATTGCCTTCACACATATTCACAACCACGGGAAACTTGATCCCGGGTCTAGGAAGTGTGTGTTCATTGACTATTCACCAACTCAGAAAGGGTATAGGTGTTTGGATCATTAGATACAAAAAGTGTGTTATTACTTATTAGTGATGTCGCCTTTAAGGTCATGTTAAGGGAGACACCGTTAGTGAACATGAAGATATTTCCCAAATGTTGCTAAAAGTTGTTGAACCTGAAGTCCCACCAATAGATGATTACTCTTGTCAACGTAAGAAGAATAGTAGTGATAGCACCAGTGATTCACCTACTGCTGACTGATGTTGATCCAAGTGGTCAATATGGCCATGAAGGTGAATCATAGGTAAGTCCTAGAGCTAGAATACATAAATTCCTAGGTAAAATTTATTCAGGGAAAGGAATTCTCCCCAAGAAAGGCAAGGACACCCATACAGGTACTGAACATGATCCTCCCCCAGATGAAGGTCCTGAAGACATTCCAGAAACAGGTAAACAAGCTAAATGATGCCATCAGAAAACCTCCTAGAGAATGTACAACTCCTTTGTACCCTCCTAGCAAGTATGTATCGTATATCGGTCTTTCACCCTAATATCGGGCCTTTTATCCAATCTCTCTAGTATACAAATTCTTAAAAACATTCAAGAAGCTCTTGCTTCTCCTAAATGGAAGTCTGTTGTCTATGAAAAGATTGCTGCTCTTGAGAAGAATGACACCTGAGAGGTTGTGAATTTGCCTGAAGGAAAAACACATCTGTGGTGTAAGTGGGTTCTTACGGTAAAGTATAATCCAGATGGGACTTTACAGAGGTACAAGGCTAGACTTGTAGCCAAAGGATATACTCAGACTTATGGGTTGGATTACTCAGAGACATTCTCACCAGTGGCAAAACTGAATATAGTAAAGATCATTCTGTCTGTAGATATTAAACTAGAGTGGCCTCTAGAACAATTGGATGTGATGAATGCCTTTCTTCATTGAAATATGAAGGAAGTTTATTTGGACTTCCCTCTTAGTTCTTTGGAATGAATGGAGGGAGGTGTGTAAGCTGTAGAAGTCACTATATGGACCTACCAAGGGCTTGGTTTGAAAGGTTCATGTGGTTCTTGAAGAAAGAGGGATTCAAGTATGTTCAATCTGACTACACCCTGTTCATTAAGAAGTTACAACAGGGCAAGCTAACAGTTGTGGTAGTTTGTGGATGACATCATCCTTACAGGAGATGACAAGGAGGGATTCAATCAGATCAAGAGAAGTTTGTCCAAGGAGTTTGAGATAAAGGATCTGGGAAGTATGAGTTATTTCTTGGAATGGAGTTTACCAGATCAAAAAAGGGTTTGGTGGTGTCACAAAGAAAGTTTGTATTGGATCTCTTGGAAGAAACATGTAAGAGTATTTGTAAACGAGCTAGTACTCTTATGGAAGCAAACCTGAAACTATGGGAGAAGACTGATGAAGTCCCAATTGATAAAGAGAAGTATCAGAGGTTGGTTGGCAAACTGATATATCTGGCACACTAGGCCTGATGTCTGCTGTGAGTGTAGTAAGTCAGCTTTTGCATGCTCCAGGTGAACCTCACCTTGATGCTGTGTTTAGGATTATGAGATATCTAAAGGGGACACCAGGGAAGGGTGTTTGGTTCAGAAAACAGAAAAGTAGAAGTGTGGAGGTTTATACAGATGCTGGCTGGGCAGGATCAGAAGGCAGAAGGTCAACTTCTGGGTACAGCAGTTTTGTTTAGGGAAATCTAGTAACATGGAGGAGCAAAAAACATAGAGTATAAGGATATGGCCCAAGGTGTATGTGAAGTACTATGGATCAAAAGGGTACTGGAAGATATTCAAGTGTCCGTTACTTTGCGTATGAAATTTTATGTTAACAAGGATGCAATTGACATAGCCAATGATCATGTCCAGCATGACTGGACCAAGCACATTCAGATTGACATGCATTTATCCGAGAAAAAGTTAGATGGGGTTTGATATGCATTCCTTTTCTGCCCTCAGTTCAACAGACTGTAGATGAGTGTTGACAAAGCCATTGATGAAGCTGATGTTTAATAGATTGTGAGCAAGTTGAGTATGTTCAATATCCATACTCAACTTGAGGGGGAGTGTTGAGTTATTCGACGTAATTGTCTTATTATTTGTCTTATTATCTAATAAGGGTATAAGAGTATTTTTATCCCTTTTAATGTCTGCGTGTTTTCCCTAGGTTGATATAGCTTTCTCTGTTAGCCTATGGTTTAGCAAGTCGGCTCCTTAATTTTAGGAGTTTGTTTTGTCTAGGGTTTATGTCTTATTTAAGAGGACTTTTGCCTCGGTTGTAACGATCTGTAATTCATCAATAAAAGTGTTTTTATTCTCTCAATAATTCTACACCTTGCTACTTTGATTCCAGTGATTGTTCCCTTTGGAGACGAGGGCAGAATTTCCAGTGTACTCAGAGTTATTTCCTTTTTAGAGTAGGACAGAACCTTCAAGCATAGGGTCAGATGGAGAATTTCCCCTTAGCATAAGCTTCCTTCGGCTTTCTTCATGCTTTACCTCTGAAAAAACAGCTTTCAAAGAAGGAAGGGTTTTGTAGCAAGCACCCTGCCTCTAACATCATCCAAAGACAGATTCAACCCCATTAGAAATTTAAACACCCATTTTTGTTCCACAACGTCTTTATATTTCCTAAAGTCCTCAGCAGCATCTTTCCAAGAAAGCTCTGCGAACTTATCCAATTGTTGCCAAGCATGAGTGAGTAAATTGAAAAACCGAGTGACACTTGACTCCCCTTGCTTGTACTCCTGGATTTGAGCCTCAATCTCATATATCTCTGAAATGATATCCTTTTTTTGAAAAAAGTTCTCTTGCAGCAGACCATATCTCCTGGGCTGATTCATTAAAAGTGAATTCTCACTAATTTCAGATGTCATAGACCTGATTAGGAGTCATTACGAGATTATTTTCAGTATCCTAGTTTGCGGACTTAACGTCACTGGGTTCTGACTGTTTTAAGCTTCCAGAAAGGTAGTCCATGTTGCCTTGGCCCGTAATGAACATCTTCATGGTTCCTGACCATAAGAGATAGCTGTTGCCATTTAATTTATGGCTCGTAAGGTGTGCGGATGTATGCTCAGTCAGTCCCGAAGGTTGAGTGAACTGGGACTCAGCTGATGTAACATCGGAAGAAGATGAAGTCATGATAGACAAAGAAGATTAGAACAAAGAGCTAGCTCTGATACCATGAAGAGTAAAATGTAATAAAAATGGAATAACTCTTCTATTTTTCCATAGATACAAAGAGAGTTAAATAGGTTACAAACAGCAGTCCAGCTGTCTGGACAAGGGAACAGACAGGGTACAACAGTTGCTGCCTTACCTTATTGAGCTACCTAACTACTTATTTGTCAACTAACGGTATAAACATTTAACTTACCAGCTATTACATGAATAAGATATTCTATGAAAACGATAATAAACACTAAACTGATAATAACAAATAATAAAACATTAGTTCTTCTACACTAGACTAACAAAAACTATCAAAGAATTTGGGTACAAACAGTGTGAGTCAGACCATGACATGTTTATACACATGTCTGCTTCTGGACAGAAATGTATCATGACCGTTTATGTTATCACAGGTGATGATAGCATGGAAATATGCAAATTTAAGAAACTTCTTGCCAAGAAATTTGAAAATCAAAGGTCTTGGCAACATAAAATACTTCCTTGGCATGGAAATTGCTAGGAACAAGAATTGTCTTTATGTTTCTCAGAGGAAGTATGTACTTTACTTACTAAAGGAAACTGGCATGTTAGGGTGCAAGCCAGCTTCCACCCTCACAGAGTCAGGTCTAAAACTCACTTCTGATGAGAATGGAAAACTTGTTAATGAAGTCGGATATCAGAGGCTTGTGGGTAAAATTACTTATCTTGCACATACAAGACCTGATGTCTGTTTTGCAGTGGGTATGTTAAGTCAAAATCCTACTGAAACTCACATGAATACTGTTTTCAGAATCATAAGATACCTTAAACTGAATCCTGTCCAAGGGCTCTATTTTACTATATCTACTTGCAGGGATATAGATATCTATACACATGCAGGCTGGGGAAAGCTGAGTCACTTGGAGGAGCAAGAAGCAATCCATTGTCTCCAGAAGTAGTGTTGAGGCAGAGTACAGGTCTCTGTCTCTTGGAATTTGTGAAGGAATATGGTTAAAGAGAATTCTCAAAGACTTCAAAGATACCTATCCTAAATCCTATCAGATTATTTTGTGACAACACACATCGGCGATCAAGATTGCTGAAAATCCGATATATCATGACTAGACCATGCATGTTGAAATTGACAAGCACTACATGAAAGAAGAATGGAATGCAAGGACATTTTTCTCCACCATGTGCCATCTTCACATCAAGTAGCTGACATGTTCACCAAAGCTACAACCCCTATTGACTATAGAAGATTACATTCCAAGCTTGGTTGTTTAAATACTAGTAACCAAGCTTGAGGGGGAGTGTGGGAATATATAGTAATCGAATATACAGTAATTATTTTTAAGGTTATGTAATATATGTTACTGTTATTTAGCTTTATTTTAATCCCTTGTAAGCTCTTTATTAGTGCGGCTACTAGCTTTTAGGAGTTGTGTAGTCAGTTAGAAGGCTGTCTATTACATCCGCCCTGTAATTATTAGGCTGTTTGCCTGTATTTTTTCTCTCACTTGACTCCTATATAATTATAAACCAAGTCTTTCTCTGTACAAATTAATAGAAGAGTTCTTATTTCAATTCTTTTACTTTCTTAAACTCTTCAGCATCACAGTGAAAGGAATACTTGCACCCACAAGGACCCCAACCACTGTGCATTGCCATTTTGCAGTTGGCTGCTAAACCTCTTCTGTGGAAATTCTTACTGGTAGCTCAGCCCCCAATGGAGGAAAGTACGGCAAACTGACACCTTTGTTTGACGGAGCTGTTCCATCCTTCTCTGCCCATGAGGTTCCATCTCTGGAGCTGAACTGACAACTTAAGAGCTCATAGGCATTGGAGAAAGAAAAAGAAAAACTCCCGTCAAAGTGAAGGGACTCAGAAGAAGAGAATGTTTGAATATTGAAAAAGCCATTGTGGAAAGGTGGAGAAAACTGAGGCGGGAGAAGGCCACCCATTAGGCAGAAGAGAAGGGCTCAACCTTCTGGTGGGGAGGAGGGAAGAAAGCTTGCTGAAGGAGGGGACTGGAAATAGTAGCTGAAGTGGATAAGAGAAGGGAGGGAAAGGTGAGAGAACATGCATGTCCCAATGAAATTTTAATTAATGAATCCTGCATTTGTAATAAAACACACATGTTGAACTGTCATTGGTGATTCAGAGGACCTTGATGAGCCTCCATTTACACATACATAAACAACGTGCCTTCCACGTATGGAGTTTGGAACTCAACAACTGTCGTCGAGTGGCCATTATCTTCCGTGTGTTAGTCAACCCATGGAAAGGAGACATCTTGCTTGTACTTTGTGATTGTATGTAGCTGCTAAGATTTTCTCCAGTATATTTTTCTATCAATATATTTTCTTCTATTGTTCCTCAATTCACACATACATATTCAGATATGTATACATATAAAAAAAAATTGTGTGCATACAGACCCTCAAACTTACACACATGCACAAATATGTGTGTGCGTGCTGTCAGAGGTGGACGTACCCTTCCCCTATGATTTTTTTGCTTTGTGTAACTGGTATTAAGTTTGGAGATACAAAAAATATATGATCCGCCCCCCCATGACCATTTTTCTTGATCCGCCATTGCATGCGGTGTATTTGTGTATATATGCATATGTACATTTATATGCTAACACACACCTGTATATGTGAACATGTATATATAGCATGTATCATAGAGTCACACTCATGTCCAAAATTCACCAGCTTAATTGTTACTTTGGGTCATGAACATGATAAAAAACTGTTAGAGATCTTCACACACAGGTCCTTCCAATACACGATCTTTTCACACAGGTCCTGGATAGTGCTTTGATGTCAATTTCCTAAATGTTGAATTTTATGCATCAAATGGGATTCTAGCAGACTAAATCGTCTGTGAATCTGCAGGTTTGTTATTGATCCTGGTAAGAAGTTAAAGTTGATGTGATTTTGCGTTGTCATGGGAGAACGACAGTCATTAAATTCTTCCCTTCAGGGTGATAATGACCAGGGAAGGCAGCATGTAGAACAACCTTACATTCAAATGGGTAAAATACTATGTTCCCTGAACTTATTTTTCAGTCAGAATGCTCAGCCATGACATCTCTGGCTAGCTTTGTGTTCTTCAATGAAGTTACAGTTACTTGCTAGTGGTATTCATGGAGCAGGGATGACTATTGATTGAAGTCCATGAGCGCTTACCATAATACAATTATCTTGTTTCTGATGCTCTTTTGCATGTGGAGTTTGCTTCTTGATTGCCATTGTGAGGAAGGAGGGAGAGGGAGAGGGAGAGAGTGTGTGTGTGTGTGTGTTTTTTTATTTATATTTATATTTTATTTTTTAATGCTTTTAGTTGTGCAAGCAAATAGATTGTTACATCCAACTTACTTTCTAAATTTGAAGTTTCAGTTCATGCCAATTGTGTTTCATCTTTTTTTTTTTTGGGTGGTTGTTGATGATTCTTGCTTTTTTGCTATTTCTTTATTTGATTTCAGCAGCGACTGGAACTCCTGAACATGGCAATTTTATTTATACTATGAATAACTTTACAGTTGAAGGTGAACAACTCAATCCACAACAGAATTCAGCTTCCATGTCTGTGGGATACTCTTCCTCTACTTTCGATGCAGAACTTCCACATTATCATATGCAAATTCCTGGTCAATCATCTCATGATCCCCTTGTTCATTTATCAGCTGGTAGTGGGAGCTTAAATATGGTCCCAGGAAGTTACGGTCCTCATGTCTCCGCATCCAATCATAATGGACAAGTATTCCACAGGGTTAATGATGGGTTTCTGGAACCTACATTGGCTAACAATAGGGGACAGCTCAAGCGAAGAAACCCTGGTTTTCCTGTAATTCGTGAGAGGGGCAGTACAAGCCGATACTTGGATGCCGGAAGTTCGTCAGATCATTTTATTCCCCCTCCTAACGCACAGTTGGAGGCATCAAATCCAGATTCTTTTCACGCACCTTGGAATGGTGTTAACCTGTATAGAGGCATTGGCCTCTCAATAGGTGGTGAAGGTCAGTCGAGAAATGTGAGAAGCAGGCCGAGCTTCGACCTGGAGAACAACCAAGCCCATGTTCCGTTTTCAAACCCTCCTCATCCTCCACCTTTTACTATGAACTTCGATAACCCTAGTTCAATGGGATATTTGGCTACAAATTTGACTGCTCCAAGCGAGTATAACCCCACATTTCCTTTACCTGCTTCTTTTGGCAGGAATACTGTCTCAGGTAGTTGTTGCTGATGTATTTCTCTTTATGCTCTTTATTCACTTCACGTCTGAAAATGCCTTCTATTTGAAACTTTCAGATCCTAACTTATTTGGTCGTGAATCAAGTCACTTCAGTGTTGTTAATGGGAACCCTGGTGCCTCACATTGGATGGGTGGACCCGTTAACGGTTCTTTCTCAAATAGAAATGCAGTTACTCAGAGTTTGCATGATTTATCTGGCCACCATGGCAGAGGTTTTCGAAGCAGTTATGTTCAAGGACCTGTGGCAACCATTGAAGCTGCTTCAAGGAACTTGTCCATAGGAAACACGTCTTTGCCTGATCAAGGAACACAGTTTACTGAAGACAGTACTCATGCTTCACGATACCCTAGGCCATTGTCAACTTTAGTATTGCGTACCAGTGAAAGGAATGGTCGAAATAGGATTTCTGGTGACAGACACAGAACTGCTGAGGGTGCACGCATCCGAGACCGTCTTATGAATGAGGTTTGTAGACATACTTATTTAGAACATAATTATTTCCCTAGTATAATGTGTCTTTAGTTATTTGTTTTGCTCCCAAATTATGCTATCAATTGGGACTATATGGAATCTCTGTCTCTCGGAGATATGTACCTAAGATACGTAGATGTAATTCCAATTGACAGAAGTGAATCATTGAAGAAGTGATTCTTCATATCTTATTCAGGTTATGAATGTACAGAGCTCAGCTGTTAATGTATCTAGAAGCCTGTTTGATCAGCATAGGGACATGAGACTCGACATTGACAATATGAGCTATGAGGTTTGTGCAACTTACTCCTTTAACTAGACTGTTCGTTCAAATAGCCTTATTCGAACACTTTATGCCTGAAAATAAAGATAAATGGGATGATGAACAGGAACTTGTTGCACTTGTGGAGAGGATTGGAAATGTGAGCACAGGCTTATCTGATGATTTATTTCCCAAGTGTTTGACAGAGCTGATATATTGTTCCTCAGATCATGTCCAGGACGAGGCAAGATGCGTTATTTGCCTGGTGACAACAACTTCCTTCTTCTCTTCATTCAACCAATTTTTTTTTCTTCAAATTATGACCGTCGTTTATTTTGCTTGTACGGTTGAAAGAATCCTTCCTTTGTATATTTCATCTGTATCCCAACACAAGTTGGCTCAGATGGTAAAAACGACTCACTTCCTCCACAAGGTTGTGGGTTCGATACTTTACTATGAACGTTCAAAGAGGCTAAGACACACTTTCTTGCCAAATTTGGCTTTATGTGTATATGACATTACATGGTAACTTTTATTCTATGTTTTAACGGAGGCGTTGGCTTTGAATGTTTTGGCAGGAAGAATACAAACACATGGATGATATAGGGACATTGAAAAAGTGTGGGCATGATTTTCATGTGCAGTGTATAAGGAAATGGTTGTCTATCAAGAACTTGTGCCCTATATGTAAAGCCGCTGCATTAGACGATAGTATGAAGAATAAATGATGTAACGGTTTGTTTATCCTGCTTATTTGATTTTAAATATTTGTACAATGTACTGTCTATAATAACCAACCGGTATACATCAGTTCCTTCGATTTGAAAACAATCTTTTATCGTTGTGGCTAATTTCTGCTTGCTTTCTTAGCTTGATTTTTCTAGTTTATGTTGTCCCGTATCTCGGGAATGACAGTGTCCTGTCTTTTTAAATGTGTTTAATCATTAATGAGATATAATTAATGTGGTATGCATATATGCTAGATATTCGGTAGATCCTAAGGAATATCACCTAAATGCAGTGAAGAGAATCTTCAGATACCTGGTTTATAAACAAATTTTTAGCTTGCTTTAGGAAACATCAATTGATTTGAAGCTTTATGCTTATTTTGATGCTAATGACGGAGGGGAAATTTAACACTAGGCGATTTAACATAGGAAGTGACGACCACGCGTGGCATAATCTGGGCCATGCAGCTTACTTCTGAATGAAACCGTGTGGTCAGCCCATTATGCCACACGGCCACTCCTCTCGCTGAGCTCCATGTTAGAACCTCCCATGACGGAGGATCCAAAGTTGACAGAAAGAGTACAAGTGGCCAAGTGGGACATGTCGGTTTTCTGGGAACCTGCTCATCGGTTGGTTTTCTAAAAAATTTAGTGTTGCACTTAGTATTTACCGAAGCTGAGTATGTGGTCTTGAGCAACTGTAGTGCACAAATCTTGTGGCTCAGACAACAACTATATGACTTCAATATTCACACATCAATTGTGTATGTCTTCTGTGATAGCACAAATTCAATAAATCTTTCTCATTACCCAGTCCTGCATTTCAGAGCAAAACATATGGACATCAAATATAACTTTCTAAGAGACCATGTGACATATGGTACAATATTAATCGACTTTTTTTTTACTTTTGAACAATATTAATTGACTTTTTTACTTTTGAAAAACAAATTGCAGTCATCTTTACAAAACCTTTGTCTCAAGCAGGGGCGTATCCAGAAATATTTTCCAGTTGGGTTACCGGACCGTAAAACAACATTTTTTATCTAAATTTTTGTTTCAGTGGGGACACTAGGGTTTAAAACTACATTTTTAACAACAAAATTACATCGTTTTAATATTTAAAAAAAATCCTTGATCTTAGTGGGGCCATGTGGCCCCACTTGAATACACAGATTCGTCAATGGTCTAAGGCCACTTTTGAGTTTGAGAAATGCTTTGCGGAATCCCTCTAAATCAGACTTCATACTTCGCCTTTTGCTTGTATTTCTCAATAACGGAGAAGTATTCTATTTTTCAAAATTCAATTTTCAAACTTTGAGGGATAATGTACCGAATCATGTTTTTGAACTGATCAAAATGGTTTTCAAATGTTTAAAAGACTAATGTCTGACAAATACTATATCCGGTCCAAAATATAAGTCATTCTAGAAGTTTTTATAGGTTTTTGTCCAAAAGGACAAATTAATACATTTATTAGGCTACAGGTACATTGATGATTAGAAAGGACAAAACGTAATTAACATTACCAAAATACCCTTTTGCTAATTAAACCTAATTCATCTTTCCCTCATCCATCATCGTTCAAAAATGCAGGACGACGTTCAAAAACAAAAATGGTAGCCGCCGGAATTGCAGACAAAACCCAGCCGGACGATCAAGAGAACGGGACGATATAAAATTGCAAAGAACACCGATCAAAGTTACAAAGAACACCGATCAACAAAGCAAGAACTCCTACCGAATTTGCGGTTGCTTTGCTTGATATCCGATCGAAAGATGGGTGGAATCGACGGAAATGTCTCCTCGATTGGTGGTGATGATTCCCGCGCGCCGAATCGTCCATGGGAAGGAGGGAGCTGCAATTGGCGGTGGTTTCTAATTCGTGAATGGAGCGACCCGTCGAATCTGCTTTCTAATTTTGGGACTTTTTTGACCTAGTCGGGCGGCGGCGATAATTGATGGCGGTGAGTGGTCGCCATAGATGGCATTTCGCCGCTTCATCTGCAAAAATCCGCCGCCGCTTCATCTCCTACGGTCATGCCGCCGGTCTTTGCCATGGTTGCCGATGAAGCGATCAGATATTTTTTTTTTTTTTTTTGAAAAATTTTAGGGTTGTTACTTTTAATTTTTTAACGTTATTACATTTTTGGGACGGTTACTACTTGTTTATGGGATATTACGACTTGTTTATGAGATGTTACAACTTGTTTTTTTGATCACATTCGACTTGTTTACGGGATGCTACGACTTGTTTCGGGATGTTACTACTTGTTTATTGACCGTTGCTTTTTTTATAAAATCATTATTATTTGTTTCTTGATCGTTACTGACATTTTATGAAATACATTACTTGTTTTTTTAGATCATTACTATATTTTCATTGGATTTTACGACATTTTATGGGTTGTTATTACTAGTTCCTTGGTTGTTACTATTAAAATTATAAAGGGGCATTTTTGTCACTATATTAGCAATTTGTCCTTACTAATCTCTGATTTTGAAATTTGTCCTTCTGGACCCATTTATCATTTTTTTTGTCCTTGTAGCCCCTTCCCCCAAGTTTTTACACAGATTATGGAAGTAATTGAATGTCATTAATTTGAAGGTTAATGTCTAAAATACCCCTTGTCTATCATTAATGCAATAGTTATTGAGTAATGAAAAGTTGTTGGATTCATAATAAATTAGGGGTAAGATAAAGAAATGAGCAATAAATATTATACTGGTATCGTATAATGACTTATATTGTGGGATAAATCAAAAAGTGTAGGATGACTTATATTTTGGACCGGAGGTAGTACAACATTATAATTTTTCATTGATAAATGTATATTGATTAGAGCAAACTCTATGAGCCCAAAAGGATCTGATCTGTGTTTACATTTGTCTACACTTGTTTACTTTATGTCTACTATGCATATGTCAAGGGGGAGGACTGGTTTAAGGAGAGTCCTTTGAATTTTTTTTTTGAAACAGATATGTGTTAAGGAAAACAATTAAAAAAAAAAAAAAAAAAAAAAAGATTCTGTTGAAATGATCTTTTGTCCTTTGATCTCACATGAATCTTTGTGTGTGTGACTGTTCCTTACATAACAAATGATCTGAAATGAAGTTTTATGGCATATGTAATGATTTCTAACTGAATCGAAATGTTTAGGGTTGGATCTAAATGAGGAAATCTTTGTATCTTTTCCTCTCATTAAAAGTATAGTCTGAGCGTCGGATCATATAAACCCCCTCAGTACTGATATAAATCAATATTGTATAATATGTACTAATGCAATCTGAAGTTATCACTTTACGATGAATGCACAAGTCTTCAATATTTTAATGGTAGGTAATATAAGTATTTTGGATCATTCTATCAAATCAATACAAGATCGAAACACACATTAAGGGCTGATCAAGATTAAACATAAAATCAATAAAATCAATTTTCATTGTTCATTTATTAGATGTTGTTTGAGTTGTGTAACCACCTTTATTTAAGTGCTTATTATTAACACTAAACAACTACATGGATGGCCAATGGACCAATATAACAATCATAAGTGAGAGATTAAGCCAAAAGTCTTTAAAAGTACAATGCCACTTCTCATTAAGTCCCTTCTCATTAAGTCCTTCATCTTGTTCAATGGAAGCTTCATTAGACCTCCAATTGAGCTATTTGAGAGCTTATTTTAATGAGGAAAATGCGAGGAAGCTTCTAGCTCCATTGTGCTAGCTTTCTTGAAAGTTGAAATTGATTCAAACTATGAGGTTTTTGGAAATATCTTTTCTAGGAAGAAGAACTGCCAATCTAGAATTGAAGGGGTAGAGCTTAGCCTTGAGAAAGCACCGTCCAATTTCCTCTCAAATTTTCACACAAAGCTCAATGAAGAACTTGATGAAATCCTCATCCATGAAGAGACTTATTGGCAACAGAGATCACAACTTAATTGGTTAGCTGAGGGTGAAAGAAATACCCATTTCTTTCATATGTCGGCAGTTAGAAAACAACAAAAGAAAAAAATTTCTTGCTTGAAGAATGATCAGGGAGAGTGGGTTCAAGATATTAAAGAGATAGAAAATATGGTAAGAAACTTTTATGTGGATTTGTACAAGGCTGAACCTATTACAGATGGAGCTGAATTTGACTTCACCCTGCCACCCCTATCTGATCCGGACATCCAATTCTTGAATCGGCCAATATGTGAAAAGGAAATAGAAGATGCAGTTTTGGCATGGGAGACTACAAGACACCAGGACCAGATGGAGTGCCTGCAATCTTCTATAAAAAGAGCTAGCCAGTTGTTTGTAAATCAATCATACCCTTTGTTGTAAAATCGTTTGAGACTGGAAGTTTTGATCTTAGACTCAATCAGACAAATGTCTCTCTTATTCCTAAGGCAAATCCTCCAAAAAGTGCAGCTCAGTTCAAACCCATAGCAATGACCAATGTGTGTGTAAAGATAATTTCAAAGGTGATTGCCAACAGATTGCAGAACGTCATTGGAAAATTGGTCAACCAAACCCACCGAATTTATCCCGGCAGCGGCGGTATTATTCTTGCTCAAGAGATACTTCATTATTTCAGACAGAAGAGTGGCAAGAAGGGAGACATGATGATGAAGATTAATCTGGAAAAGGCATATGATAGGTAGAGTGGATCTTCCTAGAAAAAATCCTACATAATATAGGATTTTCACAAACACTTGTCCACATAATCATGTTCTCTCTGAAAACTTCCAAATTAAGGGTGATATGGAATGGGAATATGTTGAACCCTATAGAACTGGAGAGCGGACTTAGACAAGGAAATCCCCTAGCACCCTATCTTTTCGTTTTGTGCATGGAAGTTATCATCCAACAGATAAATAAAGTTGTTCAAGAAAAGATTTGGAAACCGGTAAAGATTGGTAGACCGGCTACCCCCTATCACACATGTTCTTTGCAGATGATCTGATCTTTCTAGGAGAGGCTACCTTAAATCAAGCTGCTACTGTGAATCTAGTGCTTGAGAGATTTTGCAACATGTCTGGTCATAATTTGAGCATGAGGAAATCTAGATTCCATGTCTCAAAAAACACCCCTCATCAGATGAAATTGATTATAAGCCAAGAATTGTGAATGCGGCATTATGAAGACTTGGGACAATACTTGGGAATTCCTCTTTTAAACTCAAGAGGCACAACTGAGAAGTACAACTATATTGTGGATAAGATGAGGAAAAACTCACCAGTTGGAAAGAAAAGACTGTCAAGAGCATGTAAAATGATACTTATTAAAAGCTCTTTAGATACCATCCCTTCTACACAATGCATACTGTGAATTTACCTCAAGGATGCATCAATGAGATGAATGCAATCATAGGAATTATGGGGGTCTTGGTTTCAATAAACTGAAACAGATGAACATTGCTTTCCTGGGGAAATTGGTTTGGTAAATCCTCACTTATGACACTTCTCTTTGGGTACAGACCTTGATTAGTAAATATGGGAGTCCTTTTGAGAAACCCAAAGTTACTTGCTCTTCTACATGGAAGAGCATTTACGCAGCAACAACAACTCTTAGGGATGGATTTGGTGTGGAAGATGATAAAATAATCCGAAATGGGAGATAATCCTAAATATACGGTGGAAGCTTGCTTTGAATACCTCACACGCGATCTTGAGCCCATAAAGAACAGCTTGTGGAAGGATATTTGGCAGCTCAAGGGTCCGTCAAGACTGAATTTCATGTTGTGGCAAGCAGTTCACAACGCTTTGCCAACCCAATCTTTGTTAAATAGAAGACATGTGTCTAGCACTGCAATTTGCAATGTTTGCAAGAGGGGTGAGGAAGAATTGCGTGACTGCAAAATTCCCACCTTAATCTGGAAGATTTTGTTGCCACAACACCAATGGAGAGACTTCTTTTCGCATTCGAGTATTCAGAGTTGGATTGGCACCAACCTGCAAAGATGTAGAGAAAATCGAAGATGGCCCTATCAGTTCAGAGATATAGCTTATGGAATTTGGTTTTGGAGGAACAAGATCACCCATGGAACTGACGTGGAGCTTGTGCCACCAATAAATGTTTTGATCTCAAAGATGGAAATATGAGTTAGAAACTTGCATCTAGCTTGGAATTTAGAAAAGTAGGTTTTTTGTCTTTGATTACCTTTGTACTTTGTGGACTTTCCACTTTTTGATAATAAAATAACAGATCGTTTTCTTTAAAAAAATTTGATTCAAACGACTAGAATGCAAATCCTGATGCCTTGTGCTTTCTGATCATCTTATAAAAGGGGCTCAATTAGCGTAGAGAAAAAAACCGTTGATCTTGCCAAAGGTTCCGATTTTCAAGCTCTTTTTGAACTTCAATTTAGCTCATATATTCTTCTTCTTTTGGGAAATCTAGAGAAACTTAGACATGACAATTGTTGAGTAGCTTGTCTAATGATAGTTGTTTGTCTAGTTGAGGTCATTAAAGAATAGTTGCAAACTGCTCAAAATCATTAGAAGAAAAGTGCTCTTCTTAGTTGCATCAACAAAGGAGTACTGGAGGTGGATTGATTCTGTTGCATCATCTGTTAGTATGTGTAATCTGAAGTTGTGCTATCTGCTGGTTTTGACAAATAGATTTATGACTGCATTGTAAGTATCTTTGTAACACTGTAACTATCATTAATAAAATAATCCTTGTTGTTGAGAGGTTTGAAAATCCATATCTAACATTCTGGTACAAGATTGACTTCAACGGTGAGGGTGTTTGATATCCGGTTGAAATAACCTGTCTAAATCTTGTGCCATCTACTTTCTGTATTGATTGAGCCTTGATTGTAGGATTTGAATTCTCTACATATCTGTGTGATTGATCCAATCAAACCAAGCATTATGGTATCTCAAAGTTCATTAGAACTTAAGCATTTTCAATTACAAATCTTCATCAGAAGATAAGAACATTCGTACAATTTAAAAGAGTTTGAAAAGGGAAGTTGTCTCGGATTTTATCTAATGAAAAATAAACAAGTAATAAAATAATCCGGTTTACCCCAAGTGCAGGGATCGTAGTATAGTAGTTACAACCGGAGTCGAATCACAGGGAATCGAGATTGGTCTAGTTCTTAATTTTTCTAAAGGTTGTCACGAAAAATAACTAAAAACGAAAACGAAGAAACAATAAACTGGACAGAGGGTTGTCAATCCAAAGCCAGGAAAGATAATTGCGAACAAAAATAACTCTAATCGATAAACTAAAAAGAAAATAAACTTCTAAGAAAACAACGAAGAACAAGGCACAAAGATAATTTCAATTAAGTTAACGAGGAACAAGCATTGATCCACCTATCTCGCAACTCTCAATTTCTACCCTAGATCGTTTAGTGAAGATTTAATAAAGATGTGGTTCACCTATCAAAGGTATGAATTTCTACTCTCGTAGATAATTCGCCTATTAATCTTTTATCTCTCGATCTTAAAGATTAACGCTTCCATAACAAGGTGTAAGATTTCTCAATCTAGCAACCTAGAAATTTAACCAAGCAACTCTCGTTATTTTTAGGTTAAAAATCTAATCTTTACTACGGTGATCTAAGTCTAACAACGATTTTCATCAAACGTTAAACATCAAACATGCAAACATCTCTCGATTTAATTGCATAAAAACAAATTAAACATAATAAAGAAACAAACTTAAAATTAAAACTCACAAAACCAACTTAAGAGTTGAAATCAAGTGGCTGGACGATTGGTTTCACATGCTTGTTCAGGACGTGCTCAGCTCATATCCAGAATCGAACAAACAAAATAAAAAAAATAAAAATATGGCTCGGTCGACCGAGCAGGGGCACTCGGTCGACCGAGTGTGCCTCTTCTCGGTTTCTGTGCAGCAGCTTTTCTCCAGGATGAATTGTCCTTCATTTTCTGCCGATGCCTCTCCTTTTATAACTTGTTTTGCCGACTTAGGGTTTTATTATTAGCAAGTCTAAACCCTAATAAATAAAAATAAAGATAATTCCAAGTCTATCCTTTCTGATCTTCTGGACGCAAATCTGATCGGTTGGACGCCTGTTTGCTGCTCTGGACGCACGTCCAAACTTTGTAAAATCTTCGAGTCGGGCCGAGCTCAACAAGACGCCCGTCCTATATAATTTTGGACGCTCGTTCAGTTCTTCAAATCTTCATTCCAAATTCACTTGCATCTTTCTCCTTCTATTTAAACTTCAAGTGAACAACGTTTTAGCTTCCTATGCCATGCACATGTACCTACAAGACAATAGAAACGTGCAAAATGTAAAATCATACATATAGATAGAAAACACCAATAAAACCACGTAATTAGCTCGATTTTGCACTTTAATGATTTCCATACGCATTCTTTCAATATTTCACTTAAACACCTAATTTTCTATAAAAATTAGTAAAACACGAAGAAAATTGTTACGAAATAATATCATATATATCGTAAAAATCACCGTTAACAACTCCCCCACACTTAGCTTTTGCTCGTCCCGAGCAAAACAAAACAAGAAAACCATGGACTTACTTGAACATTGAACCACATAAAATCCCATATATCAAATCACAACCGGTCGACTAGCATCAAAAACATACATCCCATGCAATAAACGATTACTCGAATGTGTAGTGTGTGCAAAGCCTTCTTCAACTTCCACCGATTCCACACTTGACAATTAAAATCAAGCTAATCGACCAATACCCATTTAAGACAGATAATGAATTACCCTGACTATACATACGCCCTACAAAACTACTCACGTCATGACTAGAGTAATACATGTGTTTTCGAAATCTTTTCAGTTGTACTCAGAGGATATTCCCTACAACATATACCTTGGCCTATACTGGGGATAAGGTAGACGATAACTAAGTCTTTCACTTATTCATACCAAATTCCTTATGTAAGTTGATTTAATTTATCTTTCACATTTATACGCACATCAGAATGAGCTCTTGCCCGTCATAGCAGAATAGGACATTCGTGATATGACCTACCTTACTCCAATCATAAGGCAGCTTCTTCTGACTGTCGTGAGCTTCTGGTCATCATAGTGGTATAGGACATTCGAGATACGCCCTACCTCACTCCAATCATCGACCAGCTTCCGACACACACAATTAATTCATATATTTTTCTTAAAACAACTTTTCCAAAGCACAGTAGCTACGTTTCACTTATCACATTCAGGCTTCAGTATATTCACGATACTTCCTACTTCAATTCCAACTACGCACATATTACAATTTCCATGACATCAGCACTAAGAGAACGGTCTGATAACCAGAATCAAACATTATCAGCTTAAATGAGTATAGTTTCCTAAGTTCAGCTCGTCATCGAAGGGGCTTACGTGAAAAGAATTCGAGTAAAAGCTTATCTAACAAAGGTCTATGCAAAAATACTAGTCAACTGAGCACAGGTATGGGAATATAAATGAGTAAGTAACCAAAATAAAATCATGCTCGGGACGAATTTGAAAAATTTGAAATTTTTTCAACTTTTCACGAAAGATACAAAAGATAAGTATAATAATTAAGCGCATGTGTAGATACCACTAATCCCTCCCCCCCACTTAAATAACAACATGTCCTCATGTTGTGCAGAATAAGAAAAACTTAGTTGATTTGTCGTTCGAAGGTGGCAATTCTGGAAGTGGTAGCAAGTCATATCCGTAATGCCCGAAGAAAGCGAAAAATTTGATAACAAGCTGTGGACCATCCACCGGAAAACTGGCTTCATCTAAAAGCTCACAAGCGCTATCGCAAATATCCTGCACACATGAAAAAAAACAAAACAAGACGGCCCTCGGGGGATAGGGGCACAAAAGGGGAAAAATTTGATAACAAGATATATAGCACATGATATAATCGCCAGACGGAAAAAATCACCCACACGCTTAAAACACATAAACATCTAAGCGTCAATTATAAAGCCACGAGAGGCTTACCTTTTCCTTACTTATCCTGGCGCTTTCGTGGGCACGAGTCTAAATTAAATCGGCTGCATTTGCGCTATTGCGGGTATCGATGTTTTCCACAAGATTGGATATCGAAGTTTAAAACTTAGTGGACCCGATCACTACATGCTCTAACTCGATTGGTAAGTGGCATGGCTTACCATAAACCATTTGATAGGGTGATGTACCATGAGAGTCTTATAAGCGATTCGATATGCCTGATTACATCATCCAATTTTAGACTCACTTCTTTTACTGCTATTGATGCTTTCTTTCTCCAGGATCTTCTTTAAACTTTGTCTTGCTTCTTTCAACTACCACTCGTCATAGGATGATATGGTGTTCGATTTTATGCCGGACACCCGTATTTCTCAAAAATTTCTCCAGGGTCGGTTTGCAAAAATGTGTCCCTTCATCACTAATCAAAGTGGCGTGGACACCCGAATCTCACGAAGATGTTCTTCTTTAAAAACTTCACGACCGTCTTATGATCATTGTGAGGCGTGGCTTGAGCCTCACCCATTTAAATATATAATCCACATGAGACTAAGATGTATTTATTTCCACAAGATGATGGGAATGGTCCCGTAAAATCGATGCCCCATTACATCAAAGACTTCGCATTCTAGGATGGGTTTCAATGGCATGTCGAAGCGCCTTGTTAAAGTTCGGTTCTTTGACACCTATCACTAGAGTCACATTGCAGGCCGAGCCGAGCGAGTATTGGGCTGTTTAGAACTCGAGCTCGTTAAGCTCATGAGCTTCGTTCGAGCTCGTTCGTTTGTTAAGCGAACAAAAATTCTTTGAGCTCGGCTCATTTAAAACATGGTTTGTCCGAGCTCGTTCGAGCTCATTTCGTTAAAGCTCGGCTCGTTAGACATATTTTTGTCTTTTGGCTCGAACTTTGGCTCGATTCGAAACCGAGTTGGTTCGTTAGACATATATTATAAGCATATAAGCATGTTCGCGAACATTATATAAGTATGTTCGCGAACAATAAGCATGTTCGCGAACATAATAAGTATGTTGCTCGGCTCGTTAAAGCTAAGCAGACAAGCGATCCACGAACACTACTAGGCGAACAAGGCTTGTTCCGCGGCTCATTCGTTTTAACACTCTCTACTATCCTGAAGCTTTCTGAGAGAAACACGTATCTTTAAAGATCATTAGGCGAATAGAGTCGGATTGAAAGATCTTATAGCGGTTTTCAAGGACCAAAGTGACGTAGTGGAGTCCTTTGTGGCATTGCTCAATAATATCACGTTGCTCGGTTGAGGAACATCTTCTCGACAAACCATCTTTACAAATCTTGAAGAGGTAAAGGTTTTACATCCCAAGCGAAGGTTTTCACATCGAGAGAAAAATTTCTTCTTCTCACGATATGAAAATTTACGGATTTAAATCTTGGGAATGTAAGAAGTTGGCGATAGAAGCATGCAAGGAATATTAGGAGTGCACTTGTCTAGATCATAACATTCACGGAGAGGAAGGTAAAAATACATCCGCCAGGTTCTTTCAACTTCTTATGCCCATTACAGACATATGATCATCTAACCCGTTTCCACGCCCGTACCCGATCGGAGATTGATACGGTCATTTGTGCCCGTTATTCTATGACCTTATCCACAGATTCTAGTTTAAAGGAGCTATAATAGAGTAATAATAAAAGTAAGTAATCACTTAATTTGCATATGCCAGAGAAGTTACGATTCATTATTATGTATTATGAAGTTTTATTATATTATTTGATATTCAATTTGTATTTCATGTGATATTTGTAGTAACTTTCGTTTGGGAGCACAAGGATGGACTTGGAGAAGCTTTGGTGGATCCGCAGACGAATTAAAGCCCAAGATAAAGAGAAGAGAGCCCGAGAGCATGTAAGGCTCGATCGACCCGAGCGCACTGTCATTCGATCGACCAGGTGAACTTCTGATCCGAAGAAGTTCGACACGTTATTTGAGTCGGTTAGGGTTGAGTGTCGGCATTTTAAGTCGGTTTTCTATGGCGGTGAGGCTCTATAAACACAAGTCCTTTGTATTTTTATCATGCATTCACCCTTTATTCATTCATAAAAACATATAAGCAAAATAAGGCTTGTGGAGGTTCTTTAGGAGTTGCAAACATGTAAGCCTAGTTTATTTTCTCGTTTTTCTTTTTAGTAATCAATTTCCCAATTATGCTTTGATTGTTTGAGTAGTTATTCATATTTAGATGATGTAGATCTAGAATATGGCGTTAGAAGCGATGGTGATACCTTGTAATACATAAGGATCCCGTATCCTCGTCCTCTGCTATCTACGGATGAATCGTGTGTTTAATTTCGTGTATTTAGATTAGTTTATATGATGTCTGATGATTAAGCTATATAATCCGATTCGGTATGTGCAACTATTTGAGAAATATGTTCGGGGATGTAAATGCAAGGGAGTTAGACTCTGGGTGACCGAGAGGTGTCACTCGATCGACCGAGAGCACTGTTCGATCGGCCGAGGGATTATCAAACATTTTCATCCGTTAATCGATCAACGTCTTTATGATTAGGTTAAGCTTAATTGAATTTATTATCTCGGTAGGTATGTGCTATGGCTCGTCACTCGCTTAATTTAATTAAAGCGTGTGAAAGGAAATACGAATATAAGACTCTTAGGTAGGCTTAGGAATTGATCTTGGACGTTGACGTTATCTAGGTAGGTTTATATTAGGGAATTCACGCACCTTGTTACCAGTAGATCGTAAACTAGCATGAATGACTATAACTTGGTAAGTGTTAGTTGGGCGAGGTTTGAGTGATGCGTCTGCAAATCTGCCTTTAACCAAAGGAATGTTGCGAGACGAGGTGTCTGAGTCAATGTCGGCATCCTTGTTTACAGTAGTATTAGCGTGTAAGATTATATGAGATGGAAGCACCAAATAAATAGCGAAAATTTAGTCACGTAACAATAACCACAACTCATGATATAGTGACTGTCGGTCTTACGTTAGTAACAATCTGGAGGATGACTCCCCCGTAAATTCCAATATAAATAGATATGAAACAGGATTAGTAGTTGATGAGTTTTGTTGTCATATAAATTATCTAGACCCAAATGATCACATATTTTGATTAAGTTCACCACGGACCAACAAATTCTAAGTGTGTATCATCATAAACTTACCCTTCTTGAGTGTTGTCATTTACACACTAAGTTATATGATCACATATAATATAACTTGGGGGGTTTTAGCAATGTGTATTTAAATGCACAAAAAGCAAATAATAATTTAGTAAATTAATTCTATCAATTATTAATAATAAAACAATTACAATAATTATATTTTTGGACACTACGCCTAACAAATGGAAATTCAATCCTATAAATTATGATATACTATGAGGAGACATCCATGGTTATATCATGCATTATCTGCAAAGTATGATGAAATAGTTATGAATAACCAAGCAGTTTAGCTCAAGTGATAAGTGACTTAAGAATGCTTAAGAAAGTCACTGATTCGATTTCCTCTCGAGGCGTTATGTTGAAAGAGCTCTTGGTCAAGCCTTACCTCTGAGTAAGAGTCGGACTCTACATGCACGACTTGGGCCGAACTCCGGATTAGTCGGACCAGTTGGTCAAGCTTTACCTATTTCACACGAGCTGAGTGCATAAGTAATATGTTGTGTCATAATACACATTGAAATTTTAGCTCAGATGACCAAACATTGAAACTTTAGCTCAGATGACCAAATGCTTGGGCTTTTACTCTTAGGTTGCTGATTCCGAATCTCACTTGGCTCAACTTTTTATTATTTGCGAAAAGTGCACTGGGTGCTGATGTGGAAATTGGTGGTGTTGATGTGGAAATAATCGGATGAAATTGTCCAGTTAGCATTTTTCGGCGTTTAAAACTATTTTTACAAAAAGAAAAGAACCACTTAAAAGGCTAAAATTGTGTCCGAAAAAAATTGAGGACCAAAATTACAAAACATGTCCGCTACATATGGACTAAGTTAAGTTTTGCCGATTTAAGTGGAACCCAAATTTAAAGGAGTAGAAGATAGCCGATTTAAGGAGAATGGAACCCAAATTTAAAGGAGTAGAAGATAGAGTATAGAAATAGAAGCAAGCAAAACAGGCTCGTTCTTTGGAACGGCGGATTACATGCGCCGTCCCGTCCGTCCAAATAATAATATAATGCTCTCTGACTTTGCCGCACGTGAACTTGTTATTACTGTCATTTTCCCGCTGTCATCTGGGATCTCTCCCCTCTTCCCCTCCCTCCCTCGTGTGCACCCCCCCCAGTTTCCACTCCCCTCTCCCTCTCCCCTTATTATATTATATTATATTATATTCCTTCTCTATTTATTTATGGATTTGGCTTAGAAAATTACAACTACGGTCCTCTACTGGTAAAGTGAAATTTTAGGATGGTCCAGGCGTAAGTTTTGGATCACCAAGTCAGGACTTTTAAAGGGATATACTGGTGAATTTTTTTTACAGATAGGAGGCCATTTTAGAATGTTTGATTCTTATTGGCTTGGTGCACCAACTAAGATTTGCACCAGGACCAATATAAAATAGTGACATTTTAAAATACAACCATTGTAGGAAGGTTTTACCAAGTGACGTACATTACAACCACTCATTTCTAACATCTCACACACGATAAAAATGTATTATGTGAAAGAGAGTAAAAATAAAAGACTCTAATATATGTCATTTAGTATAACCTTCCTACAACCGTTGCACCATAAAATCTCTCCATAAAATATGTGACTAGTAAAAGAAGTTCATTATCAGAGTACATGATCAAATAACATGAACTCATTATTTTTATACATTTCTCCCTTTCAAACTTTTATTTGTTTATTAAAGAATAAGTATAAGTTAGTATTGAATAATGTAAAACTAAAAGGACCATAAGTGTTAATTGTGGTTACCTGTTCTTACTACCTCTGTCCCAATATGTAATTCGGTGAAAATAATTGAATTTGTCTCGTCATAGTCTATTTAAAATATCAATAAAACATTTATTACATTTTACTTTTTTCAACTCTTAATTTAATATATATATATTCATTTACTTTACAACTATTATATTAATAAGAATTAAATGATGGAAGTTATTAGAGTTTTATTACTACCTACGTCTCATAAAAAATGTTTACTTTTTAAAAATTAATTGTCCCATAAAAAGTGTCCATTTAGAAATGCATTTTTTCCAAACATACCATTATCACAATTTAATATTTATATATACATTTTTCATATTCCAAAACAATTATTTATTATAAAGTAGGGGTATATGTGTCCATTAGTATTTAAAATACAACATATTAATTATTTTTTTAATCTATGTGAACCATAAAAAATGGATAATTTTTGTGGGACGGAGGTACTACCTCCGTTCCATAAAAAGTATCAATATTCTAATATTCACGCATATTAAGAAATTCAATTAATGTGTTGTGTTTTAGTAGGAATAGACATATTTACTCTTATTTTATAATTAATGTTTGTTTTGAAATATGAAAAGAACATACAACAATAAATGCTAGGCTAGGGGTATGTTTGGAAAAATAGTATTAAACAATGCATTGATTTTTTAAATGAATACTTTTTATAGGACAAAACTTTTTTCAAATATAAACACTTTTTATAGGACGAAAATAATATTAAAATTAACAGTACGATAACTTTAGGTTGTTGAAATTGCCTCGGCAAAGAGCCATATATAGCTGACGTTTATTTACGTTGGCTGACACTTTTGACTTTTCCGTGTTTTAACGCCTGTCTCTTTCTTTTGTTGTAAGAGTCTGTGCAGAAGAATTCTGGTGTAAATATTAATTTATCTTGTTCAAATCCCAAACTTATAAAAAAAAAAAAAAGTTACTATTCGTATAATATAAATCAAATACTCGGTTCAAAATATAAATCATCTTAGTATTTTTTATTTTGATCCTATAATATAATTCATTCACAAGACCAAAAAGATATTAATAAACATTTTTTCTTATCTTACCTTTAATTTATGTCAATCTAACCATTTTTATTTACTCCACAATTGTTGTATTTATGATAGTCAAGAAATATACTAGATATTTTATTCAAATATTAATTATACTTAATCAATGTAAAAATTTTAAAATGACTTATATTTTTGGACCAGGAGGTAGTAGTATATAATTTTAGGTTGTTGAATACCCCAAAACTTGCGGCACTTAGTTAGGAATATTGAAACTTGGTTTATTATTTGGTCTACCAGTACCATGTGACTTGTGTTCCAAACATTACTCTTCCTCCTACGTTTCCTTCGCCATACGCATGTCATTTCTTTATATTAAAACATAAAATAAATTTTTCTAAATTCTTTACCCAATCTGATGATGAATTGTAGTAAGAATTTAATAACTTGATCTTAAGTCAACTTTCCATCAAATCATTGTTTCATATATTATTAATTAATTTAGTATTATCTCAGGTTTTTTTTTTTTTTTTTTTTTTTTTTTTTTTTTTCCGTTTTTAAAAAAAAATAAAAATTCAAATGAAATTAAAAGCTTGGCAAGAACATAAGTCGTCCATGTAAAAGAACTACTGTTTTCCTGATCCGTCTGAACAACTCAACAAAACTTTCAAAGATTCCAACGTATCATGCTCAATTGAGACAAGATCATATATATATATATATATATACTACTACAATACATGACTATAAAAAAAATTAAAAAAAAAAAAAAAAAGGAAAATTCCTGCAGGATTCAATTTTAGCAAGTTCCTAGCAGGAATTGGCTGAATACAAAAATCAAAATCGCTTCATACATTCGAATTTATTCATACGGCTATACGTATAATTGGAAACAATAATTTAATTAATTACTTGCTCTCTTGAATCCAAATCTTTTACGCGATCGAATATGTCTAAGCTTTCGCTGCTTGAATCAGTTGAAATTGTCAGCCTTTTTGCAGTTTTCATAAAGTCACTACAATATGAAGATAATATAAGTGAGTATTATTAAAACAGAACAGAAAAAACACAAGATATCTCTATGCAAAACAGAAGCAAGCAAGCAAAAATTAATAAGGTAGTATTTTTCACCTAAAGGGTTCATCACCAAGTTGTCTAACGGAATCTGTGACGATGTCCCGGTAACGTACATGGTTCATCACCTCTGAAACTCCAATACCAAACATTGTTGCCAATTTGGAATACAGTTCTTCGTAAGAACCGAGCCTCGATAAATCCAGAGTGCGTCCAACGTCGTCGTCGTCTGATTCCATAAACACTTTGCAGTGATCACTGTGTAATGGATCATCAAAGTGAGATGTTTGTTGCTCAGTTAATATTTGTTGACCAAAAAGGACAAATTGGGAAGGCTTCTTCTTTGATGTTTGACTAGGACTTCCCATTGTTAACAAGCAAGAAACAGTTTCACAGTTGTTTGGCTTGTTTTTGGAAATGGGAATGTCTGAATGCTGCTTAGACGCCGGAAACGTATTGGATCGAAGTTTATGGAAATGGATATCTGATGATAATGAGAAACCATATGAAGCATGCCTGGCTCCCTGCATGCCAGCAGGTGTAGTACTAGTACTGTTGTTGTCATGAGGAAGGCAACCAATAGGATGATGAATCGGCCCGAGAAAGTTGTTCCCGGAAAAACGCGGAAAATGAAGTTGTTGATCATCCACTAATGGAAACTCTGGATGTTGTTGTTGGGGTCTCATCTTTTTAAGTGGTGGTTGTGGTGGTGGTGGTGCAAACGCGGAGATATGAATGGCGGGCATGTTAGATACAAACTCTATCAGCCATGGGCTCACTCTTTTCACATTTTGCAGCAAATCTGGTTCATCCCATGTTACCTGTAATGCATGACATTGACAACATTGTAAGAACATAAAAAATTGCATTTGTAACGTAACGCCGAGAGAGAAATGCGATCGATTGAGGTAGTATATAAACAATGACCTGGAGGGATCTCCAAGGTGAATCTGGCCAGAGAATAGGATCTGCAACTTGAACAGAAGATATGGTTCCCATGAACCAACTAATACGCGAAGAATCCTCTGTTTCGAAAGCCATCTTAAACCTCATCCCCGAACGCCAACGGACCTGCATTGCCGCCTTTACAAGCGTCGATTTCACACAGAATTCAGGTGTGCTAGCTCTTGGGTAGTAAACCACTTCAAAAGGTTGTCCATTAGCTGCACAAGTAGCAGCTTCGATAACAGATTCCGGTTTTATTCTACAAAACCTTCCATTATTATTAGTATTCTTTATCAGCTTATTCTCATCTTCTCTATGAGAAGAGGAGAATCCCCCATATGGGGTCCACCCTGCAGCTTGTGGTTCAGAGCCACTGGCTCCAAGTCCTCCCCGTTTTGCACGGCGGATTCCGACACAAAGATCCCCGTTTTCCGCTCTAAGAAAGACGATAGAATCCCCTGCAACGAGTTTCTTCTGGTTTACAAAAGTACTCCATCCTGTTGTTAAAAGATGACGCCTCGGTGTCCCTCTATATATATGTCTGAATTTCCATGTTTCCCCATGAACATCCTTAGCAAGGATTGTCTGAACAGGAGGATCCGCGGAGTAATCTAACCGAGGGAAAATCGTCTCTGCACAATATCTCGGAACCGAAAATCCACCACCATTGTTAGCATCAGATTGAGTCAATGTCTTTGCAAAAGAAGCAGGCTTTTCTTGATTTTCTGCATTAGTTCTTCCCAAGAACTCTTCATTATCAACATCAATATGATTTCCATTAACAGGAATCAAACGAATCTTCGCAAACACCTCGTCAGATTCCGGATCAGCCATGAATTTAACGGCCGATACACGACACGAAACAAAAGCATGAATTTTTGGACAAGTACTAAAATCAACGTTCCCACAAGCATGCTCTGCGTGCCCTTGGGGGAAATATAAAACTCTTGAATTCAATAGAGGCATCTGAACCATGCTACCAGCACAAGCATGCCATAATTGGGAATCTAAACATTTGTCTGAATCTCTCAAAGTATCTTTTGACTCCATAAAAGTAATCATATCATCAAAAAGTACCAATCAATTAAAGAAATTCCTTTTCTTCAAATAATTATAATTATTACTACTTTTGGTGACTTAATTGTCATCAAATAAATTAAACCTTCTACCTCTCATGCAGACAAAACCAACAAGGAATTCGGTTAAAAATCGTCCAACCTTGATGATAACTTTGATACCTCTTTGGCTCTTTATGTTGAAAATGTACAGATATCCACTGAAATTGCAACAAAACAGTAACAAGAATATCATTCACACGTGTGGCGTTCACAAACCTGCAGAATCAAAATTCATTCAAAATCCAATACCCAGAAGGAAAAATAAGAAAAAAAAAAGCCAGAACTCATAAAGACTTCAACTTTACGACATATAATTATAATTAAAGGAGATGAAAAAGCCAAAAGATGAAGAATCTAGAAGGGTAGCAGTAGCATACCAAAAGCGAGTTTGGGAACAGTGTTTTTTTAATTTACTTCTAAATGCTTGTCATCTTTATGTCTGAAAATACATGAATCAGATGGAGCCCTTTATCTCTGTCTTGACAAGGAGAAATGTCGTTTGTTTGTGTGCGGAGTCATATGCAAATGCTGATGTATCTGTATGTATATATATTAGATAGGTAGCGTATATCATGAGGAGTAGTATGCTGTATTTCGTGGTCACACACATACAACCTCCACACGACCAAAGACTGTTGTACTACTGTTTATCTTTGGATATTTTATAGGTAGGTAGATTAATCGACATATTTCTCTCTCTCTTTCTCTTTTATTTTTATTTTATTTTAAAAGATGATGATAATGTGACACTTCATCCCCTGAGCCATTTTGTGGAAATAAACATTTCGGTTGTGTTTGTTTTGGGTTGGAGTTTTTTTTTGTTAGGTATTTTAGATAAAATGATTGAAGTAATGATTAGAAAGTTAAGATGTTTATTTGAAATTTGTGTAGATTATGAAATGATTGGTGAAATAAAGTAGAATAATGAATAAAATAATGGTAAAAAGGAAATAAAGTTGATAAAGTGAAATGATGAGAGATGATTTAATATTTTTTTATTTGTAGTTGAAGATTTGATTGGTGAGAGAATTATAAGAAATGATTGGTGATGTGATGTAAAAAAAAACTCTTGGCAAAACAAACACAACCTTCTTGTTACAACAAAATTTGGACAAAAAAGTACTGTCGTAAGTCCGTTTAAACTTTTTCACAGAGATTGAAAAAGTTTTCTTTTGAAATCCATATTAAGAAAGTTAGTTAAATGAGTTATGTGTCATAAATTTTGATGAGAAAAATCTAAAATGAAGTAGTTGCGGAACCATACCACACAGATCCAGCAACAACAAAAGCTGCAAAAAAGACGGCAGCTATACTACTGGAAAGTACGGTTTCAATATTTCCCATACGCAAAATCCATAGTCTCTTCTGAGACTGCTCCCAAGACGGCAACATCTACTGGTCTAAGGAGAGAAAGAGATTCTTATGGTCCGAGGAGAACCTTTCCTTTCTTTAGGCTCTTGGTGATATTTAATTTCTAACTTGTGAGAATATGCCATGCGATAAGAGTTTCTTCGGAGCAGCTTCGGAGGTACGAGTTTCACTCTTTAGATAGGCTAGCCTAAAAGAAAACAAGCAGTTGAGACAAAGTAATGAAAATTGTTGAATATATAATAAATGAGGAGTAAAATGAGAAAAATATAATAAATACTCTATTGGTTTTCTAAATGAACTTATAATATGGTACAAATTTAAAAAGTTTAACGGATTTACATTTTAGGACAGAAGTAGTACAACAACAATCTTTTTCATCATTGATTTTTTTGGGACCCATTTGAATCAATAGGTTTCCAATCATTATCAATGTTTTAACAGTGTATTGTGCACTTTGATGATTTTGTTGTGGCATTATCACTACTCATAAACATCCAAACCGTGAAAATTAAATAACATGATCACTTTTAATTTAAGAAATGACAAGGAAAGCTAACGAGATTGCTTGGACAAATTAAAATTACATAAAAGCAGAAGCAGAACCACCATTGGTGCCGCAAACCCGGTGGTGAAGAATTCTAGATTTTCAGAAAACTCGAAACAACACCAGTGTAGTAAATGGGATATTCTTACTCGCATTCTCCTCGTATGTACCGACCGTTTGATGTAAGTTGTCTTCTTATATAAATGTCTTATATCCAACGGATCGATGCATATGAAGACTCTCCATGTAAGAGTAAATCCAAAAGGATAAGAAAACAATTCCTAGAAAACGGTCCAACAGAAAGGATAGATTGTTTAATTGGAATTTTGGTATCAAAGCCTTACGATGCTAGATTTCGTCAATTAATTAATCCGGGCCGTTTTTCCGAATGACAACCAATTCAAGACCTTGAAACCTAAAGAGATGCGAAAAAGGGAGCAGTTTTTTGTGATGTTTAGACTAAGCCTGAGATATTGTATCTCAAGTTGCCTACGTATCCTAGAATTATTTAGGAATCAAGTCTTCGTAGTTCTTTAGAGATTGTTTATATAGAGGGACTTATGCCCTAGGCTTTGCATGGGCCGTGTCCAAGGTGGACTCTAGTTTCGTGTTCCTTAAGGAATGGATAATTACCAATTAATCTCCTTTATTGTAGGAGATAATCACACTTATTAAATGCAAGATCAGAGTCTTTATGACTTAGGATTCTGTCCATAATTATCTTATAATAAATGCGTGACCATTAAGTAATAGGGGTAGCTTTGGCCGGCCTGTGTCGAGCCCTCAAGGCTACCCTTGCTGAGCTGCGCTGATCCAGCTCCGTTGTGCCCTGACCGTCTTGCGGTGGGCTGAGTGAACCATGCCGATCTCCCATTTTGGGTTTAGTTTTGCCTTTAGGCTTTGTGGGGCTCATGGCGTTACATGTCTTTTTTAACGCTACAAAGAGTGGAGGATGACACGTGGCCAGGGTCCGACCCGACCTCCATCATAAGCACCCCAGATCTAGCTAGACTCTTGTGGGTAAGCTCGGATCTGTTCAGAGGTGCTGCTCGGCCACGGTCATATATAATTGACAACTTTCATCACGATTCGTTGCCAGGTGGCAGAGTTCCGTTATGACATTGTCATAACTGTCCCGGTATTCGAGGCGTTACTACCTACTTGTTTGAAGTGAGGCGGTTTATTGAGGACGTGTTTGGGGGTTATAACCCCCATCATATCAGATGTTATCTCTTATTGTTGTTATTAAACCAAAAGATTGAAGTCATCTTGCCGCTTACTTTCCCTTTTCTCCTCGTCTCAGACTTCCTGCAAGTAAGTAGTTTACTTTTGTTCATTATATACTTTGCAGTCTTTCGGTTCGTCTTCATTGTAAGCAAATCGCCTCGCCCTACTTTAACCCTAGAAATTCAGATGGCCGCGACAAGTAGTGAGGGCGTCAAATTGATCTTTACTCAAGCATAGTTGGATGAAATCTGTGAGACGTATGAGATAAATCGATAGAGATACACCCCCAGGCTTCCCTCCGATCCATATAATTTCACGCACCAACCACCAGAGGGGTATTGTACCATTTACAAAGAGCACTTCGAACTTGGGCTCTGGCTCCCACTATGTCCGGCGTATCTGGCTGTGTTGCATCGCTACAGGCTGGGGACTGCCCATGTGGCCCCTAATGGGGTTAGGTATATAGTAGGTTTTGCGATTTGGTGCCGGTTGCTGGGCATCAAGTTCTCGGTCCGGCTGTTCAGGTATTTCTACCACCATAAGAAGGTGAAAGATCACGTTGGATTGTACTAATTCTCTCATCGAGGTGGTCCTCTAAAAGAAGTTCCGATCATGCCTAAAGGTAAGTCCTCCCACAAGTAATGGAATGAGAGATTCTTCTTCATTCGTCTGAAGATCGGCCTTCACTGGGCCATTAGAACTCAGAAGAGTTGGACAATGACATCCGTCCCCATCTCAGTGAGAGATTATTGGATGGTATATGGAAGTCGGGATACTCTGTAGATGTCGACCTTTTTACCGAGCTGATAACCGCTGCTCGGTTAGAGGATGCTGGGCCTAACCCCTACGAGCCCCTTGAGGAAGAGGGAAGGCTCATCTGTAGGATTCTCCTTTCCCTTATCCATGTGCAAAATTTATATTTGTCTTTTTTGACTAACTTTACACATGTTCTGTTTGTTTGCAGTGGCCGATTTTGCAACTTTCTTGGCAAATGCCGGTGGTGAAGAGATCGAGGTCCTTCAGCCCGAGCAGAGCCAAGACACTGATAGGACCATGAGCGAAGGTCTCACTAATCCCAACCTTGACGTAACCGAAGCCTTGATGGGAGTCAAATTGACTATCATTTACTATGTGATTATACTCCGTTTATACCTCGTTTTATATGTTTCCGGAGACATTTGGTTGTATTTTGATGTATTTACACCTTGGTTATCATTTCGGGACCAAGGACGTAAAGTCCGGGATTCTCGGTCTTTTTCGGTGTAATTTACTATACTCTCGGTCACCCTAGTGTCCTGTAGGGATTACGTGTGGTATTTTTTGTGATTAAGTACAGGTATTAGGTGTTCGAGAAGGCTGGAATGCGAGTTACGAGGATTGGAACGTGTGCCCGAAGCTTAAACATTCAAACAGATCAAAACGTGTTGGTACTAAAACCACACCTTCCACTGATCTGCATTTTGATCCACCTTAGAGGCATTTTCTGGGCTGGACATCTTCATGAAGGTTGTAGACAATTTCATTATCTTTCCAACGGATTTTGAATCACTCGATTTGGAGGTCTACACACAAAGTTATGACCGTTTTTCTGAAGGTGTGTCACCATAGGCGGCCGCCTGTCACCATAGGCGCGCGCCTAAGATGCGGTTTTTGGCTTAGAAACTTGCTGAACCGTTTTCTTCATGGAATTTTTTGACAGGCGGGCGCCAGCCCAGATCTGAAAAAACACTTTAAATACCCCCTCATTTGATCTATATCAAGATACCCCCTTCTTTTAGATCGATTTTGCTGCGTTTTTCTTCAGTTTTCCTTAACTTAGATTAGTTTAGAGGTATATTAGCATAGATTAGTTGTAGATCATTGTAATCCGTTGATTCTCGAAGATAGCTTGACGCGTTATTGACGGGATTCGGCTCGGAGATTCGACTATCTACGACATAATATATTTGGTATTTCAATTTCCTTTCTTGTTCTTGCTTTTTGATCTTGATCTTTGTTAACTTTGATTGTTGATTTCTTTTATTTTGCTTATTATAATGAGTAGCTAATCCGTTTTATAGTCGAGATATGTGATAGCCTTCGAAATCGAATCCTTAGCTCGTTGATTGAAGTGTTTTGATGTTATGATTGTTAGATTCTCGATGTTGTTTTTGTTCTAGAACTTATGCCTAATGACGTTTATTGAACTCGCGACTCGATAATCGTGTCACACGTATCGTCTTTATAAATGTATTTTGCGAGAGGGTACGGGAAAAAGGGTTCTAGGATCACCGTGTAAAACCGATCGAGTTGTTCGATTCGGTTTCGTGTGTGAGTTTATATCGTTGTTAACGAGCATCTCATAGGCGTGAACCGTGTCGGGTCAGTTAAATCCGGTCAGCGGACTGTTGAATTCGACATAGGAAACTAGGTTGTTGAAATTGGCGCTTAGTTTCGGAAATAGGAGATGACACCCTTCAACGATGCCGAGAACATTAGAGTTTGTCGAAACACTTCCGGAAACGAGTTAGGGTTAGAGAGTATTTGGTTGGATCATAGCTCGGCTATCTTGTTTTTCGTAGTTTTAAATCTTTTCTCTTTTGTAAATTTAGTTGTTAGAACCGGTGATCTGACAAATCACCATGTTCAAAGTCGTGTTGACTTAAACTAGGGGCGAGACCGACTTTGGTACTCGACCGATTCCCCGTGGGATACGACCTTGACTCACCAATTCTAGGCTACTGATTGACCCGGTACACGCCGGTGAGATTGGACACTTAGAAAGGCCGGGATCAAGTTTTCTCTCGCGCCGTTGCCGGGAATCGGGTTGATATCTTGTAAGTTAGTTAAGTTCTTAGGATTATGTCGTTTTCTTATTTGTTTTTTTATATGTATAGTTTGTTTTATTTTGTTTTTGTTGAAGTGTCACACCATCTACTCCGGTAGTGGTAGTGACTTGATACCGTGATTGTGTTCGTGTTGTTTCCTTGGTTTGCAGTTAATGGATCCTTCGGGGAAAGTGAGTTCGTTGTTCTGTGCAATGGACTCATCGAACAAATTGTGGTGGTGGGGATTGAGTCCCGTATTTCTCATATTTCATTTTCAGGGGGTGCTCAATTCCTACGATTTTGGTAGGGAGATGCAAAGGTTTGCTCTCCTCTGGTACAGCTGGGGGTAGAAAGTCGAGCTGAGGACTATAAACTCATAATGTACTTTTATTGCTTTTCTCTCCCCTTGTGTTTCACTGTGTTTCTTTAGTTTGTATTTTGATACTTCGGGTAAGTTTTGTTGTTATATAACCCAAAGAAGTGTGTTTTGGGGGGGCTAGTTGTTAAGGGCCAATTTGTAGTGTTTTAAAAGGATATATTTTATATCAATATTCCCCATATATGGATGTTTTTCGTAGAATTCGAGCTTATAATCGATTAATTGAGCAAATGACGTTTTGAATAGTTAAAATGCAAAATCGAGTAAATATCGTGGTTTTATTATCTATTTTGTATGGTTTTACGTTTTGCTCGGTTTTGTCATCTTTTAGGTGCACAAATGTGGAATGGAAGAGGTCTAAATGATGTTTGATTGAAGATTAAAGTGGAGAGAAATAGATACAAGAGGATGAAGATGAAATAAAGCTTGGGAAAATCCCGAAAACGACTCGTAATACGACGGGCTAATCAAAAAGGCGTTTTCTGAAGAAGAGTCCTTAATGAAAGTTGTAGAGTTTTCCGAGAGCTTTTTTATGACATTCGGATCATAATTTTTGGATGTCTACAACTCAGGATATGAATTTTAGAAGTTTGAGTTCAGACTCTATACAAACTGGCGTTCCAGCTCCGTCCGGAACCGACTTTGAGCCAGCCGACTTAATCTTCTATTTAAACAGCTGCGCCCCAACCCTAATTACATTCAGTTTTTACATCAGAAAATACCTAGAAGCAGCCGCATCTTCTGGGAGTCTCAAGGCCGGTCACCCGAGCCTTGTGCTCGGGTGATCCGGGTTAGATTAGGATGTCGTTTTTCTTCCGTTTTCGATTCATGGATTCAATCATGTACCAAACTACGTGAGTTTATTTATTTAATTTATTCAATTCCTTGTTCGTTTTCATGATCTTTGATTTATTTTGTATCGTTCTATGATTTTGATGCTATGATGTGAATTAGATCGAGAGATCAGTTTGCTATTGATACGTTTACAACATACGGAAGTTGCGTAGACTAGATCACCATAGAAAGATAGGATCTTTAATCATTAATGATGACAAATTAATTGGTTAATTATCTAGGTTGTTAGATTCTAAAATACGAGTTAACTGAATCTACACCGAGTTTTGTTTGGTAAATCGATCTCAACATTCGTAAGATGAGAGATTGATAAATTGGACTCACTAAGGAATTAGAATCCATAGCTTGAGATTAAATTCACTAAGGAATTAGGGATTTGTATCTCGTGTAAAGGTGAAACCACAATTTGAATTAAAATCATGAGATGACCTAGGATTGAAATCACTTGGTTTGTGCACTGTTTGATCCCATGTATCTTTAGTTTAGTTTAGGTTGTGTTATTTTATTTCGTAGGTTAGATTTATTTTAATTGCTCTTTCGTTTATTTTATTTGTTCTTTCGTTTATTCGTTTTTCCTAAGTAACAATTGAAAGGAATTAGTGAAATTAGATTCAACATCCCAATTCCCTGTGGATCGACCCCTTACTTATCTCGCTCTACTATCAACAACCCGGTATTCGGCCGGTTAGGAGTTAGTTTTGCATGGTAGTTAGGGTTTATAAATTTTCTTTTGTTTAATGATGCAAAACCTCTCCAACAAAAGTGGCGCCGTTGCCGGGGAATCGGTGTTTTGTTGAATCTTCTTTCGTTAATTTTTCTATTTTGTTACGTTTTATTTATTTTTATTTTATTTCAATAAAAGTAGCGTTTAACAAATCGAGAGTTTTTATTTTTGCCGTGTTTCGATAACCCTTGGGTTAAGAATGTGCAAAAAGTTTTTTACTCGATTTGTGAAACGTGAACTATATGTTTGTTTGTATCTAGTCTAACCTCTCATGCTTTAATTTGATGTGGCTGCTCTGTGATATTTGATGTATGATCTTTTAAGAAATTAGGGTTTGCTGTGTTTCCTGCGTTTTCTATGCAAATTCGACTGTTGGACGAGCGTTCAGGTAAGTAAACGCCCGTCCAGTCCCTAACATACAGGTAAACGAGCGTCTGGTTTGTTGGACGCTCGTCCGTTCCAAAACGTACGGCTACATTACGTTTTCAAGAACCAGACGGACGTCCATATATCTAAACGCCCGTCCGGCCTGCATAAGTTTTAAACGCCCGTTTGAATTAGTGAACGCCAGTCCAGGTTCCAGATTTCTTCTCAATTTGATTTTTAATGCTTTATTTGATGTGGATACTTTAATTTGAGCTTCTGTGGCTAATTGTTTTTACGTAGATGTTCTGAGCTTGCATATTCATATCTTTCCATCTACGAATCCATGTTAAATAACTGATTAACTTTTATCTACATGATTCATCTATGCAAGTTATAGTTACTGTCGGTTCTCGTATGCTATAACTGGTCTTCGTGTTAATTAGTAGCTAATGTCGGTTTCCGTATGCTACATACCGCTATGATGAATCTTGTGAGCTTTGAGACTTATGTGCTTCCTTGTTATTTTTATAACTCATTTGGGTAGTAACTGTCGGTTTTCCGTTGCTACGATGGAAACCTTATGAGTTATATCTGTTTAGTATAGCTAACTGTTGGTTTCCATAATGCTATCACCTTTGACGAGTCTTAAAGCGCGTCTACACTGCATGTAATGAACAGCACTGTCGTTTATCGTAACTTGTCAGTATTTGGTAGACGTTTATTATATACATGTCATGCTGCAAATGAGTGGGCTAGTTTTCTTTCTGTTATTTTCTTTTATTTTTGCATATCATATAGATGCATATCATTTAGTTGCATGTCATCTAGTTGCATTGTTTTTCTATTTTTTCTTTTATTTTTCTTGAGCGTAGTTAACTGTCGGTTTCCGTAATACTACCTCGTTTTCTTTATTTTTAGTTTCTGCATAGGCCGTAGTCACTGTAGGGTTGTCCTCCAAACTCGCTCAGCCTGAGCCTGTCAGAATTTATTTTTTTATTTATTTTATTTTTAGGATTGCATATCATGTAGGCTGCATTGTAGTATATTTTCATGTAGTTGCACCTAGCCTACTGTTGTGTAATGTTTCATGTATATGTATTCCATCGTTATATGAGCTTAAATTTGAAATATCTCTATATCGCCTTTTCCATGTGCTTTATATATGTAATCTTTTCTTTTTCCCCGTAAACTCTTTTTGCACTGATCAAGTCTGCAGGATATTTTTGATAGCTATTGTGCACTTTCACGATGAATTCAGTTTACCTGTGATGCTCCACAGTCTACTGAGCTATGTAGCAATTTTGGTTTTTACCAATTTTTCCGGAATTGCAAGCATCCAATCAGCTAAGTTCTCTATTTGTTTTATTTCTGTATAACTTGAGGACAAGTTGCAATCTAAGTGTGGGGGAAGGGATAGATGATTTATGTGTCTACTTTCGTTTGCTCATATTTTTAGTATTTCTATGAAAAGTGCTTAATTTTCAAATTTTTTGTTATATCCCGAGTAGACAAAGGCATATCTTTGCTTGAGTTTATATCATTGATGCTGTATTCTGTATATTTAGTAATTTTAGTTGTTTCACCCGTCACTCTTTTTCACATGCCATAGTAAATGATGAGCTAAATGTTGAAAGCCTACCCCATTTTAGTTGGAGATTTTTGATGATTATAGCATGTTTCTTTGCTTATGTACAATTCTTGAAAAGTTTAGTAGTTTGTATTCTAGGATTAAAGTATGACATACTGTGAATATCTGTAAGTTTGAATGTGATAAGTGAAACGTGATTAAGTCTTTGCAATAGTAATAAATTGTTTACTTGAGGTGTTATGCTCGATGGTCTGCATTACTACTAGAAAATAATCTTTTCCACCGCCACCATAAATCTCTACAAGTAAACATAATTGTAATTGTGTGTGTCGGAAGTCGGTTTATGATTTGGGTGAGGTAGGTGTACCACGTATGTCCTATTCCACTATGATCACCAAAAGCTCACGACGGATCGGTTTATAGTTGCCTTATGATTGGAGTAAGGTAGGGATTATCTTGAAATGTCCTATTCTCGCTATGAGGCAAAAGCTTATTCGATGTGTGTTAGAAAAGTGTGAAAAAGTGAAAATATTGAAATATATTATTATGAATAAGTAAGGACTTAGTTATCGTTAATCTTATACCCAGTATAAACTCAAGGATATGTTGTAGGGATTATCCTCTGAGTCCATCGAAATGTTTTAGATATTCTCTACTATTTCTTTTTGGGATATGTATGTTTTGTAAAGTGCTGTTATAATTTTTGAATATTTCTAACTTAGATGGGAAACCGGGCTAGTTTTGGTTTGAATAACTTTCAAATTGTGGAACTTAGTGGAAGTTTATTATGGCTATGCACACACTTTACTGCGGGTGAACTTCTAAGTTATTGAATATACTTCATATTTGTATGGATGTTTATTTGTCTCGAGCTTGACTTTGTTTTGTTTTGCTCGGGACGAGCAAAAGATAAGTGTGGGGAGTTGTTAAAGGTCAATTTGTAGTGTTTTATAAGGATATATTTTATATCAATATTCCCATATATGGATGTTTTTCGTAGAATTCGAGCTTATAATCGATTAATTGAGCAAATGACGTTTTGAATAGTTAAAATGCAAAATCGAGTAAATATCGTGGTTTTATTATCTATTTTGTATGGTTTTACGTTTTGCTCGGTTTTGTCATCTTTTAGGTGCACAAATGTGGAATGGAAGAGGACTAAATGATGTTTGATTGAAGATTAAAGTGGAAAGAAAGAGATACAAGAGGATGAAGATGAAATAAAGCTTGGGAAAATCCCAAAACGACTGTATGTCGACGGGCTAATCAAAAGGCGTTTTACAAGAAGAGTCCTTAATGAAAGTTGTAGAGTTTTCCGAGAGATTTTTATGACATTCGGATCATAATTTTTGGAGGTCTACAACTCAGGATATGAATTTTAGAAGTTTGAGTTCGGACTACATACAAATCAAGCGTTCGGCTCCGTCCGAACCGACTTTGAGCCACCGACTTAATCTTCTATTTAAACAAATGCGCCCCAACCCTAATTACATTCAGTTTTACATCGAAAAATACCTAGAAGCGGCCGCATCTTCCCGGGAGTCTCAGGCGGTCACCCGAGCCTTGTGCTCGGGTGATCCGGGTTAGATTAGGATGTCGTTTTTTCTTCCGTTTTCGATTCATGGATTCAATCATGTACCAAACTACGTGAGTTTATTTATTTAATTTATTCAATTCCTTGTTCGTTTTCATGATCTTTGATTTATTTTGTATCGTTCTATGATTTTGATGCTATGATGTGAATTAGATCGAGAGATCAGTTTGCTATTGATACGTTTACAACATACGGAAGTTGCGTAGACTAGATCACCATAGAAAGATAGGATCTTTAATCATTAATGATGACAAATTAATTGGTTAATTATCTAGGTTGTTAGATTCTAAAATACGAGAGTTAACCTGAATCTACACCGAGTTTTGTTTGGTAAATCGATCTCAACATTCGGAAGATGAGAGATTGATAAATTGGACTCACTAAGGAATTAGGAATCCATAGCTTGAGATTAAATTCACTAAGGAATTAGGGATTTGTATCTCGTGTAAAGGTGAAACCACAATTTGAATTAAAATCATGAGATGAACTAGATTGACATCACTTGGTTTGTGCAATTTATTTGATCCCATGTATCTTTAGTTTAGTTTAGGTTGTGTTATTTTATTTCGTAGGTTAGATTTATTTTAATTGCTCTTTCGTTTATTTTATTTGTTCTTTCGTTTATTCGTTTTTCCTAAGTAACAATTGAAAGGAATTAGTGAAATTAGATTCAACATCCCAATTCCCTGTGGATCGACCCCTTACTTATCTCGCTCTACTATCAACAACCCGGTATTCGGCCGGTTAGGAGTTAGTTTTGCATGGTAGTTGGGGTTTATAAATTTTCTTTTGTTTAATGATGCAAAATCCCTCCAACACTAGTGTGGTGTTTTTTTTGGTTTTGATGAGTTGTGGTAATCCGGGTAGTTTTATTGTGTTATACTCCATACTTGTACACCTTTGGTGTTGGTTGTGTATACTTTATAAGTACAGGTACCCTGGGAGGACATTTGCGGATGCCACATGATCGTACTCGCGCCTTTTTCCGGTTGTAAGCTAAGTTTTCTACCCTTATCGTTCGTGTTTGGTTTTAAAGTAATGGGTGGTTGGTTTAGCTTCAATGTTTCGGTTTCATGTGGAACGAGTTATACTTACGCTTGTTATCCCTTTGGTGTAAATGAGTCGTTTTTTAGAAATTTTGATGCCTTTGACATTGGTTTTGATACATTGAGCCTATAGTATTGTTTTGTTAAACATATAGTGATTATACGAATGCATTTCATTTGAGTTGGGATCTTGTATTGAGAATCGAATAGTTCTATCACGTTAGCTTCGACTTCATGAATCACCTTGACTAGTGAACGATTATGGTAGCTATTAATGACCCGGTTACCTAGAACTTATATTAGTAACTTCGAGGCGAAATAGAAAGGTCGGTCTTGGTTAGAAATGCGGGATGACGGTTATGGCATTTCTTTGACCCGATCGAGCCAAATTCCATCCCTTTTATGTATATCCTCGCCTCCCTCTAAGCCTTTGTAGGGTGGTTAGACCGCCACCTGAACTAACCTTTTGTGCTACTAACTCATAATTACCAATGCCCTTAGCTTTTATTATGGTCTACGTTTCCTTGACCACCTTGCAAGATTGAGCTTATTGTTTTCACATTTTCTGTTATGGTGTGGGGTGGTGGAGTGGCGTATCTTTCGAGTGGTGTCGGTAAAAATGAGTATATCCCGGAGGAGGTGGAATTATGTGGCGTTTCGGCCTTTGATCGTTTTTGTGGTGTTGAAAAAAGAAAAAAATGAGAAGAAAAAAAAAAGGTTGTACATGTATATATAAATATGAGTTCAGAAATTTCCATAATTGGCCTTGTGTTTTGTAGTTGTGATGTTAGCGATGGGAACTTCTTCTAATCTAGTACAGAGAAGGAGATGTTGTTGTGTTCTAAAGTGGTTTGTTCCTGGTTGACAAGCTTAGGTATGAACTAGACTTGGATACGACGTATGTCTCCAGCTTGTGGAATGATGTGGAGAGGTGGAAGGTTGGATGAATTATAGGTTGAAATTCGTTTGATGGTTTGTACTATTCGAACGAGCATCCTTATGAGGAGTTGAGTCTTCCATTGCTACGAATGGAAGAGCTTCGGTTTTAGTGTTTGATGTCTGATTAAGCTCACTTGCACTTTCTACTTTCTATTTTATCGTAAATATCCCTTTCGTTAGCCCCAACCCTAGCCTAATGTTATAACCCTTCAAGTCCTGTCTGACCCTACTAGACTTTGATTGACCTCGATTAGTGGAGATGTTTATGAAGTATAAGCCTATGGTGTAACCTCGGTACATTATACGTCTATAATCTAAACCGGTCGTTGTTGATAAATGTCGAAGAAGCTTTATACACACACACACACACATTCTTTTCTCGATACAAGGTAGAGCTCGAGTTTTATGGATTTATATCAGTTACTTGTGTTTTACCATTTCAATTCTTAAAGACTTGATGTATGATAGCAATGTTGACTCCATCTTTATTTTTGAATCGCTCAATTTTGCTCGAGGGCGAGCAAACGCTAAGTAGGGGGTAGTTGATGGGAGTCAAATTGACTATCCTTTACTATGTGATTATACTCCATTTATACCTCGTTTTATATGTTTCCGGAGACATTTGGTTGTATTTTGATGTATTTACACCTTGGTTATCATTTCGGGACCTAGGACGTAAAGTCCGGGATTCTCGGTCTTTTTCGGTGTAATTTACTATACTCTCGGTCACCCTAGTGTCCTGTAGGGATTACATGTGGTATTTTTTGTGATTAAGTACAGGTATTAGGTGTTCGAGAAGGCTGGAACGCGAGTTACGAGGATTGGAACGTGTGCCCGAAGCTTAAACATTCAAACAGATCAAAACGTGTTGGTACTACAACCACACCTTCCACTGATCTGCATTTTGATCCACCTTAGAAGCATTTTCTGGGCTGGACATCTTCATGAAGGTTGTAGACAATTTCATTAGCTTTCCAACGGATTTTGAATCACTCGATTTGGAGGTCTACACACAAAGTTATGACCGTTTTTCTGAAGGTGTGTCACCATAGGCGGCATTGTCACCATAAAGCGCGCCTAAGATGCGGTTTTTGGCTTAGAAACTTGCTGAACCGTTTTCTTCATGGAATTTTTTGACAGGCGGGCGCCTGTCACTACAGGCGCCCGCCTAGCAGCCCAGATCTGAAAAAACACTTTAAATACCCCCTCATTTGATCTATATCAAGATCCCCCCTTCTTTTAGATCGATTTTGCTGCGTTTTTCTTCAGTTTTCCTTAGCTTAGATTAGTTTAGAGGTATATTAGCATAGATTAGTTGTAGATCGTTGTAATCCGTTGATTCTCGAAGATAGCTTGACGCGTTATTGACGGGATTCGGCTCGGAGATTCGACTATCTACGGCATAATATATTTGGTATTTCAATTTCCTTTCTTGTTCTTGCTTTTTGATCTTGATCTTTGTTAACTTTGATTGTTGATTTCTTTTATTTTGCTTATTATAATGAGTAGCTAATCCGTTTTATAGTCGAGATATGTGATAGCCTTCGAAATCGAATCCTTAGCTCGTTGATTGAAGTGTTTTGATGTTATGATTGTTAGATTCTCGATGTTGTTTTTGTTCTAAAACTTATGCCTAATGACGTTTATTGAACTCACGACTCGATAATCGTGTCACACGTATCGTCTTTATAAATGTATTTTGCGAGAGGGTACGGGAAAAGGGGTTCTAGGATCACCGTGTAAAACCGACTGAGTTGTTCAGATTCGGTTTCGTGTGTGAGGTTTATATCGTTGTTAACGAGCGTCTCATGTAGCGTGACCGTGTCGGGTCGATTAAATCCGGTCGGATCGTTGAATTCGACATAGGAAACTAGGTTGTTGAAATTGGCGCTTAGTTTCGGAAATAGGAGATGACACCCTTCAACGATGCCGAGAACATTAGAGTTTGTCGAAACACTTCCGGAAACGAGTTAGGGTTAGAGAGTAGTTGGTTGGATCATAGCTCGGCTATCTTGTTTTTCGTAGGGTTGAGTCCGACCTTCGGAGCTCAATACTTAACGTATTTTTGAGTCTGTCCTGCGAAGCTCATATCGTCTGTCCTGCAGACATTAATGTATTTTGTAAATTTTATGCGCACACATTTGTCCTGCAACTTAATTAGAGCCATTCACATTGCATAAAATCAAAATGTGATAAATAATGAAAGCACCCACCAAGTGAAAAACATTGTATCAAAACTGTAGGAATAAAACAAAATAAAAGTCGAAATAAAATAACGCGTCTGGAACCTGTCCTAGACAGATGACTCGAGCTTCTCATTTTGGATCTACGCCCTTCCTTTTAATCATAGCTGCGTAGCAACTTCTAGCTGCTTCCACATCTCATTTGATCTCCACCGAACCTTCAGCAGTGGGTAACTTCAAACTGATGTGAGCTGGTGAAATCACAGCTCGGAGCTCAGTTAGCGCTGGCCTTCTGACGATGTTGTTATAGGCGGGGGGAGCTTTGACAACAATGTAGTTCACCAGGAGAGTCTTGCTCCCGGGCTCTCGACCAAAGGTTGTGGCAAGCCTTATCATCCCCATATGATGAACTAGGGGTCCGGCAAACCCGAACAATGGTGCAGACACAGGTACCAAATTGGCGTCCTTTAGTTGCATATATTGAAAGACTGAGTTGTAGAGGATGCTAACAGCGCTTCCAGTGTCGACGGAGATCTTCTTCACTAAGTTCTTATGCACTACGGCCTCGATGGCCAGACCTTCAATGTTAACTATCAAAGAAAAAGGATCCCTTGGACCATAGGTCACTTCACCCATTAGCCTCTGGTTCCTGTTGGGTGCATATGCATTTTCAGGCCTGCCAATTTGTCCTCTCGTCCCCCCAATTTCGCAATTGGGGCCGCCCACGATGGTGATGATGGTGTTCACTAGGCAGCCGATCTAAACCTGGAGATCGGTCCCTTCTCTGTTGGGGATCCGGCTACATACCCCGATCTAGATTATAATTACGCCGCTTAAAATGCCTGCGACCCCATGGCTTGGAACTCTAGATCAATCAAGTACTTCATCCAACTTTCCTTACTTAATCTCCGCATCAATATCTCTTTGAAGGTCCTGACAGTTTTCCGAGTTGTGCCCAACATCTCTATGATAGGCATAGAACTTTGTCTGATCCCTCCTCTCTGAAGGTCCCCTCATGGGTGGTGGAACTCGAGCAAGACCTTTTCTCTCCATGATCGTGAGAACCTGCTCGCGTGACCTATTCAGAGGGATAAAGTCCCTCTCTTGTAGAGCTCCTTTCTTTCCCAGTAGATCTGTGACTGGGGCGGTTATCTGGTCCCAAACCGGCTTCCTATTCCTTTCCGTCTTTTCTTCTACCTTCTCAGTTTTGGATTCTCCTTTTTCCGATTCTCTCTTCAATCGGTTGGCCTCCTTTCCCTAGAAATGCTTGTAGGCCATCTCCATACACTCTTCCATCGATCTAGGAAGTTTGTTGTTTAGTTTTGCATATAATCTCCCTTCCCACAGACCTGCTACGAAAGATGTTATCAGGATGTGCTCATCTGCATCCTTAACCCATGTAGACTCTTCGTTGAACCTCTTCAGGTATTGCAGAATGGTTTCTCCTTCTTTTGCTTGAGGGTGAGGAGATGAGTTGCGTTCCTCTGGAACGGCTTAGTAGTAATGAATGCGTTGACAAATGCTTAAAAATTGGAGATTGACCGGGTGGTAATTTTCTAAACCTAGTTTTCCACCTGCTCTGTGAACGGGGATGCGAGGGAACGATCCGTAGATCGCATTCCCAATATGATTTCCAGCTCTGCCCTGGCTGTGTCCATCGCTCGTGGGTCCAGCAACTGCTTCCTGCTGCCTCGTTTAGGGTTTAGATGTGAAGGTGTCTTTTCCTGCTCATCATCCTCTGGGTTTTCTTCCTCTAATTACTCATTTCCTAGATCCTCCTCCTCTAGATCCTCGTCCACATCTTCATTTATTGTGGCTGGCTCACGGATGGATTTCCTAGTAGCTCCATCCGTAGCCACCAACTGGTCAACCAGTGCCTGCTGGGCAGAGTTAATGGCACTTTCCTCTAGATTCTGATGTTGACTGCCGACGTTGGAGGCAGTGACATCTCCATCATTGGCGTTATGGCCATTTGCCACCTGTTGCCGTGTGGTTACCATGGTGATACGATAGAAGAGCCTTCAACAAGATTGTCAGTAGAGAAGGCCCTCATTCTAGCGTCAATTGATGATGCTGGGTTTCATCAATTAATTAATCCAGGCCGTTTTTCCTAGTGACAACCAATTCAAGACCTTGAAACCTAAAGAGATGCGAAAAGGGAGTAGTTTTTTTGTGATGTTTAGACTGAGTCTGAGATATTGTATCTCAAGTTGCTTACGTATCCTGGAATTATTCAGGAATGAAGCCTCCGTAGTTCCTTAGGGATTGTTTATAAATAGGGCCTTATGCCCTAGGCTTTGCATGGGCCGTGTCCAAGGTGGACTCTAGCTTCGTGTTCCCTAAGGAATGAATAAGTACCAACTAATCTCCTTTATTGCAGGAGATAATCACGCTTATTAAATGCAAGATCAAAGTCTTTATGGCTTAGAATTCTGTCCATAATTATCTTATAATAAATGCGTGCCCATTAGGTAATAGGGGTAGCTCTGGCCGGCCTGTGCCGAGCCCTCAAGGCTACCCTTGCCGAGCTGCGTTGATCCAGCTCCGTTGTGCCCTGACCGTCCTGGGGTGGGCTGAGTGAACCAGGCCGATCTCCTATTTTGGGTTTAGTTCTGCCCTTAGGCTTTGTTGGGCTCTTGGCGTTACATGTCTTTTTTAACGCTATATGAAGTGGAGGATGACACGTGGCCATGGTCCGACCCGACCTCCGTCAAAGCCCTACCTCAAAATCTGAATTATTAAAGTATAAATACTGACAGTTTTGCTCCAAAAAAAATAAATAAATACCGGCACTATAACTTCTAAGCTATAAATTATGGTGGTCATGACGTAAGTTTTAGACCATCATGTCATCAATTTTAAAAAAATTGTTGGTGTTTTTTTCCCTAAATGTAGGGGCAATTAAAAATCAATAATTCTTATTTGTTTGGGTCACCAAATAAAATTTGATCCATTTTCGCAAATAGGCTTTAAAGAAATTAAGTTTCATGAAACTATTTCAGGTATTTTATCCTTTAAGTCAAGTGTGAATGTTGTAAGTCATTTTCATAAGAGTAACAATAACATTAGGTAATATATTTGACGTTTGTAACTCAAATCAAATATCCTACTAAGATAAGAAGAAAGGAAAGGCTGATGTGCCATCCCTTTGAAATTTTCAGCTTATTTCGTGCGGGAAGGCGACGGGGCACCGACACCATTCCCCGACTTTATCCCCGACAAATTTACATCCATATACTGACAAATAAGAAAAAGAAAAACTATTAATTACTCATTCCGTTTCAATTTGTTTGGGACACATATATTTTATGGATGTCTCAAAATTAGTCTCATTATTAATTTTTAGATTTAAAATTATTTCTTAATTGTCTAAAATGCTCACATATCAACATTTATTAAAAAATATAAGGACAATATATATGAGATGTAATAGTAAATTAATCATATTTTTAAATTTTAATTACTAGACAAAGTAATAAATGATGTTTTCTTAAATTTCAAACCTTTTAAGACGTCCCCAACAATTTGGGACGGAGGGAGTATAAATTTTGAAAACAGAAAAATGGACATTCGGTATACTTTTTCCGTGAGTGTATCATTTTCGATTTCGTGCGTTTGTTTTGTTAAGATACTATAGGTTCTGGGAAAAAAAAGAAGAGATAGTAGTATAGGATATGGAGTAGTTTGGCCTTTTAGTGTCTCTCAGGCCCGTTACTTTTTTTTAAGTTGGTCCAAAGAAAAGAAAATGATGTTCCAAACCCAACTATGAAGGCCTGTATTTAGTTATTTCTTTTTGTGTTTTTTTTTTTTTTTAAAATGAAAACACAATTATATACACACGCACACTTTGCTCCCACTAAGACTTGAACCTTGATGCCTCAATAATGACCAGTGGCATTGCCACCTCGACAATTTGTGTGTGTGTGTGTGTGTGTGTATATATTCAGTTAAGACTTAAGACTCTAGACTAGAAGCTTCCTGTGTAAGCGAAATGAGTAGGCAAATGTCTATCTCAATAAAATTCCATGGTTGAGATGGTGTAAGTAAGTTGCATGGGCGATTGCAGTAAGAAATTTCTGCTTTATCTCCTTTCATCTTTCATCGTTTTAGGTTTTGGAAGTGAGATCGATGGCTAGAGTTCATCATGGCTCGAATGATTAGATAACCATCAAGTGCTGAGATTGTCAATGGTTAATAACGAATCAAGACCTGTCAATGAAGACATAAATCCGGTGGATTTAAAGACGAATACTTATTATCATATGAATTCTATTTGTACCTCGTAAAAAAAAAAAAAAATACTTTTTTTGAAATCAAAAGAGAATTCTTTTCAATTCAAGTAAGTATAAATACAAACCAAGTAGTTTGGCTCAACCGCTCAAGTGGTAAGTGACTTGAGAATGCTTAGGGAGGTCACCAATTCGATTCTCCTCTGAGGCGCCATGTTGAAAGAGCTATTGGCCAGGCCATACCCCTGAGTAAGAGTCAGACTTACAGCAGGCACGACCTGGGCCGAACTCCAGATTAGTCGGACCAGTTGGTTCCGGATATTGGGGGCTTTAAGCCAAAAAAAAGTAAGCATAAATATTTCATTTGTCCATCAAGTAAACAAGAAAAGGTTCTTTCTTTCACATTTCTGCTGGTTTCTTTGGTCATTTTTGTGGTGAGATAAGGGGTGTCGGTGTTTATTACTATATACACACATTTCTTAGAAGAGTAGCTCTGGTACTCCTTTTTCCTTGATGCATGCTTAATTTAAATACTTTTCATGTTCAGTGGTGTTTGTTAGGTTAAATGTATTGTTTCTCATTTATTGCATCAAGAACAAATCAAACGGTGTCTGCAAAACTGTTTTTCTCAACAGGGGCGGCTCTACCTGTATATGTGGTGGGCGGCCGTCCATCTAAAAAAGAAATAGGTATAATTAGTGGGATTTTATTTATAAACACATATATGTGAAAGTGACCACGTATACTTAACGAAGTATAAATCCGAGGCCTTTGAAAAGTTCTAAGAATTCACAAGTGAAGTGGAGAAACAACTAGGTAAAGAAATTAAAAGCCACACCTAAATGGCGAGTTTCAAGATTATCTCAATGAGAATGTGATTCTTCCTGAATAGACCCTTTAGAGGACGCCTCAAATGTACAGAGTGTCTGAAAGGAGGAATCGTACTTTATTAGATATGGTACGGTCCATGATGAGTCATGCAGCTTCTTCAAATCCGTTTTGGGGAAACGCCTTAGATTAGTGTCCTATACACTTAACCAAGTTCCATCAAAGACAATTGATTATATGCCATACGAAATATGGGCAAAGAAGAAACATAGTCTAGCTCATCTCAAAGTCTGAGATACCTAGCTTAAATGAATCAGGAAATTCCAGGCTAGCTTGAGGCTAGATGTGATAGATGTCTATTAGTGGGATATCTTAGGGAAACCAAAGGATACCAATTTACCACCCTAGAGAACAAAATGTGTTTATTTCTAAAACTGGTCACATTTTAGAAAAAAGGCCATCCAAGAAAGGGACAGTGGGAGTAAGATTGATCTTGAAGAAATTCAAGAACCACTAAATGACAATAGCCAATTGATGGGATTGTAGCATACACCAAATATTGGTGAGGTGCATGCCCTTTCTCGGAACACACCGACTCTTTGAAAGTCCACGAGGAACGCCATGAACCTGATAGGTACAAGTTGAGATAGTGCCCGAAAGACAATTAATGGTATTTATATTTGAATAATAAATGTAAGTTATATTTTTCATCTAATTATTTGCTTCGTGCTCATAATTAATACACTACTTAAAACCATAAGTCGTGTCACATGTATCCATATAACTTAGTGCGTGTCACACGCGGGGATTAAGTTTATGGCGATACACTTAAATTGTTAGCCCGTGGTGAACTTAATCAATGTATGAGGTCAATTGATTAAACCACCATTAATGGGCCCATAACAATTTATGGTGTGTCCGTCTTATCCGGACCGTCAATATTGGTTATCTAAGTGGGGCATTTATACATGATACAATCATATTGGACTCGATTGATTAATATGTTTTTCTCATATGATTCTTTGATTGAGAAATCTTATTAAATCACAAGATGATCATATATGGATTAACCTTAATCCTGAAGTGAAGAGAGTTTGAGAATGTGATACACACAAGAGTAAACTTCAACTTAGTTTATTCATTGAGTAAAAAGATGTATAAATAGATACAATTGAGATGGAGAGACTAGTTAGCTAGCTTGGCGGCCACTGAGTATGTAGATGTGGGCGGCAAGCATGCAAAAAGTAAAAGTAAAAGTTATGTCTATGACATAAAGTAAACTAGAGTTTGACATATTAATTGTTTATATGACTCACAATTAATATGTCTTTTACAATTAATTTTACAATTAAATAAGGTGTACAAAATATTATGCACGAAACCACGAGGCTCGGCAATCTGCCGAGCACCTGTGAAGCCTCAAAGCAGATGAGTCTATTGAGTAATATTTCCACACCCCAAATCGGGTCAGTATATGTTGATGCAACCAAGTTTGCTACTTAGTCTCACTGAACATAAGAGGTGGAATAGCCTTGGTAAGAATATCGACGATTCGATCTGCACCGAGGGAACATACCGGAGTTGAATAATCTTGGCATCAATCTTCTCCCTTGAGAAAGTGTCTCACAATGTCCACATGCTTGGTTTTATCATGATGGATGGATCTTCTCGCCATGCATAAGGTGAATTATTATCACAACAGAGTGTGATAGGTTCTTGTCGATTCGGTTGAAGTTCGATCGATGCACTTTTTAGCCATAGAGCTTCACAAATGCCAAGTACAAGTGCCCTTAGTTCAAACAAGATCGCTTCTTGACACATGAGGTTGTTTCTTGCTCCTCCAAGTAACCAGGTTCCCCATATATATGAGCAATAGCTTGTGGTAGACCTCACTGTCAATGTGACATCCAAATTCAATCAAGATCAAGATAGACCTTGATTGATCTATCAAGTAGACTTGGTGAAGAAGCGGGCCTTGGCCAGAGTGGATTTTAAATACCTCGAGATCCTATTCACTCGCATCCCAATGTTGCTCAAGAGGGCAATGCATGAATTGACTGACTGGTCGACCCCATATGCAATATCGGGTCTTGTGTGAGAAAGGTATATGAGTTTGCCTACAAGCCTTTGATATTGTTCTTTCCTCGACAAAGAATGTCACCATGCGAGAGGGTATGACTGGGTCTACTGGAGATACAAAGAGTTTGCATCCCAAAGATGCCGCTTTCTTCATGAGGTCCAGACATACTTCCTTTGGGAGACTGAAATGCCATTGGGGTTCTAGCTACTTCCATACCAAGAAAGTACTTGAGGTAGCCCAGATCTTTAACTTGGAACACCTTTGCCAAGTAGGGTCTTCAAGTTACGGATCTCGATGAGAGTCATCTCCAAGTGAGGATGATATCATCCACATATACAATTAGAATGGACCTCCTCTGGTTGGTTGTCTTGACAAACATGGTGTGATCGAGTTGCATTGATGATATCCAAAGCAGCTTTAACCACGGTGAGTGAGTTTTCCAAACCATGCCCTTGGTGATTGCTTCAGGCCATATAGAGATTTCCTCGGTTTGCACACCTTGCCTTGAGTATGAGGATTGATAAAACCCGGGGTACAGATCATATAAACCTCCTCAATGAGGTCCCCATTTAGAAAGGCATTTTGATGTCCAATTGGTGAAGAGGCCACTGTTGGACACTAGGAAATCGATACCACTCGACAAAGGTTGAGCTTTGCTCTTGGTGCAAAAGTTTCCTTATAGTCAATGCCATAAGTTTGAGTGAATCCTTTGCTACCAATCGGCTTTATACTTGTCAATTTTACCATCGACATTGTATTTGATAGTGAATAACCATCTGCAGCCTAATCTGCTTTTCTTGCCTTTGGGAAGAGTTGTGAGGTCCCAAGTATGATTATCCAAGAGAGCGATCATCTCTGTTTTAACAGTAGCCTTCCACTTATCATTTTGAAGGGCCTCCTGAATATTTCTAGGGATAGAGTGAGAGTCCAGGTCCTGTGTAAACATGGCAAAGACAGGAGACAACTGATCATAAGATAAATAAGTATGAATAGAATGATCGATGCATGATCTTTTCCTTTCCTTAGAGCAATAGTCTGTCATCTACTTGATGAAGCTATCGAGAGTCGATGGTCGGGTCCAGCAGACTCTGCAGTTCGATGAGTTCTTGAGGTTCCTGTTCGAAGGCTCGGGCCGGCCAGACTGGTCGCCAGATTGAGGGTCGATGAATGTGAGTATCTGCAGGATCTTTGAAGATTATGAGTCTGCTTGAGGTTAATGGTTTCTTTGAGGAACGGACTTAGTTCAATCTCAATCAGTTTCCATCGATGGTCGCTCAAGAGGGTTTGTTTGTAATATGGAGTCCTTTCAAAGAATTTCACATCCATAGAATTGTAAAATTTCTTTTCAAGAGGAGAGTAACACTTGTAACCTTTCTGTCCCGTGCATATCCAAGGAAAATGCACTTATGAGCTTTAGGATCAAGTTTACTACGTGTTGAGCATGGATATAAACAAACACAAGTACAACCAAAGATCTTTGGAGGCAATTGGGTAATAAGATGAGAGCAGGAGTGTGTGGTCAGCAGGGTTTGGAGAGGAGTTTTGAAACTTAACACTCTGCTGGGAAGTCTGTTGATTAAATATGTAGCAGTCAATATAGCTTCACCCCACATGTATTTAGGAACATGTGTAGTGAACATGATTGATCTGGCCATTTCCAGCAGATGCCTGTTCTTTCTTTCAGCAACCCCATTCTGCTGAGGTGTTTCCACACAACTACTGATATGAACAATTCCTCTGTTTGTCAAGAAGTTCCTGAGGTTAGACTCATAGTATTCCAGAGCATTATCAGTCTTTAAGATCTTGATCTTAGTATCAAATTGGGTGGAGACCATGTGATAAAATTCTTGGAAGATAGGTCCAACTTCGATTTGTCTTTCATTAAGAACAACCAAGTGTTTCGGTATGATCATCAATGAAGGTTACAAACCACCTTTTTCTGTTATACTTTTCACTCTTGAGGTCCCCATACATCACTTGTGAATTAGGGTGAAAGGGAAGAGGGCAAGTGAGGTAACTTAGCATACATGTATTTGGTGAGTTTAGCAAATTGACAAATATCACATTGAAGATCATTAAGATTACATCCTTTAAACAATTCAGGATTAAAGACTTTAAATAACCAAAACTTGGATGTCCTAGTCTATAATGCCATAACATGATATTGTCTAGGTTTTGAGTACAGTCATGAGGCGGCATTACGTCTTCGATCTCTGTCTTCAAAGAGGTTGATCACAAACTTGATCCTGAGCGGGGTTTAGCTTGCCCAATCACTTCTCGAGAAGAAAGATCCTGGAATGTACACCGATTCTTATTAAAAACAACAATCAATTCGGATCTTTAGTGAGTTTACCGACGAGATATAAGATACTGATCTAACTTTGGAACAAACAGACATTCAGAGATATATCTCGATTAGTAAGTTTAACCTTCCCAACACCTTTTGCATAAGAAACAGAACCATCAGCTAGCCTTAATTACGTGAATTTGGTTGCATGGCATATATTGGGTAATAAGGTTTTTATTACTAAATCATATGGGAAGAAGCCCTGAAATCAACAATCCAGTCTCATTACTAAGAGGTGAGTAAAATATACCTGCTTTAGCATGAGTGGCCATTTCAATGAGGGGAGCTACCTTCCGATCTTTGAGCAATAAAGGCTCTAAAGGCGAAGAAACGAGCATTCACTTCTTCGTCATTCTTCTCTTCACCGATAAGTTTGCCTTGACTTTCCCTGGTTGGTTTTGAGGTTTTAGAGGGGTTAGGTTTGCCATGTAGCTTCCAACAATTGTCCTTGGTGTGATTTGTGCGTTTGCGGTGATCACGAACGCCTTCCAAATTTCTCAAGAGGCTTCTGTAAAGTCTCATTAACCTTCACAAAGCGCACCTTCATGAGGGTTGTCGGCGGGGGTTCAAGCGGATCACTTTCCTCCTCGCTTTCCTCATGTTTGACCTCAAGAAACATGGATTTGAGATTTGGAAGAGGTTTAGTAGCAAGAATTCTACCTCGACATCATCAAGAGTAGGATTCACCCCAGTAAGGAATTTGAATACTCTCTTTCTCGATAATGTCTTTAAAGAGTGCATCTTTAACATCATTCCAGTGGTGAGTTTCCAACATATCTAGGTGTTGCCATGCCTTAGATAGTTGATTAAAGTATTGAGTTACGAGACATATCCCCTTGTCTCGCAATTTTGAATCTGAGCTTGAGTTCATAGACTTGGATGTATTGTCCTTTTTTGAGTAAAGGTCTCTGGCATTGTCCTGCATTTCCTTAGCGATGTCATACATCATAAAGTTCTCATCGATCTCTTTTGTCATAGACCTCGTGAGGATGGTCATGACTTGGTTATTTTCTGTGTCCCATGCTTCAAACTTGGGGTCGGGCCAAAGAGGGGCGGGTTTGGAACCGCATGGATATCCCATCTTGCCCTGGCCGGAGATATACATTTTCATAGACCTTGACCATAGCAAGTAATTGTTACCATCAAGTTTATGATTTGTAAAGAAGAGTGTTCGATTATCCCATCTGCGAGGCAAATTGTGAGTCTCATGAAGAAGATGAAACTTCGATAATGTTGACATTTTTCTCAAAAAAGAACCGAGTTTTGCAAATGGATTTTAGAACTCAAGAAGACTCGATACCATGAAGAGAGTTTGAGAATGTGATACACATTAGAGTAAACTTCAACTTAGTTTATTCATTGAGTAAAAGATGTATAAATAGATACAATTGAGATGGAGAGACTAGTTAGCTAGCTTGGCGCCACTTGAGTATGTAGATGTGGGCGGCAAGCATGCAAAAAGTAAAAGTAAAAGTTATGTCTATGACATAAAGTAAACTAGAGTTTGACATATTAATTGTTTATATGACTCACAATTAATATGTCTTTTACAATTAATTTTACAATTAAATAAGGTGTACAAAATATTATGCACGAAACCCTGAGGCTCAAAGAATCTGTGAGAGCACCTGTGAAGCCTCAAAGCAGATCGAGTCTCACGAGTAATATTTCCACATGAAGTTATTGCAGACTCCTGATTGTTTCAATATAGTGTTTGGTGTGTTCGTTAATGATTTGCTAAGTGGCGCGGTCCGAATCACTTTCACGTTGACACTATTCGAAAATGAGTAGTTGAGTGTGTGTTTCGTAGATATGGAATTTCTTTTTTCTGTGAAAATTAGAAAGACAATCCCCTTATTTGTTAATCCTAGAAACTGATTGATGCGCGGAGTTCGTATATGTTATGAATTAAATGATAACTAGTGAGTTAATGGTAAGTAATGATAAGATGTAGTGAAGAAAGTTTACGAATACTTTCTAATTCATACATATAGTCTATGAAGGATTACTCTATATGTAATGATTATACCAATAAACACTTATGTTGGATCGTATATCCAATGGACACTTATGTTGGATCGTATATGTGCAAATATATATCCTAGAGAGGGGGTGTGAATAGGATATTATGGCTTTTTAATTTTAATTAGCCTTTTTCAGAGTTTTAATTACTTAATCTAATAATGATAATAAAGTAGGCAGAAGAGCTAAGATAAACGTTTATAGGTTATGGTTCTTGTGATCAAAGTGTGATATAGATTTTAACGAGTTAAAACCTAATCAGATTATCAAGCAATAGTTCAAGTGAGTTTCTAATTGATTTCCAAACACTTAGAATCAATTTTAAAGTTGTTTAAATCTAAACAATCAATCCTATGTGTTAATTAGCAATCACAACCACACAGATTCCACTAGATATTTGCAGTTACATATTACAATCGAGATTGTCAATTTAGAAAGTAAAATACAAAAGATAAACACATTCTAACTTGTTAAACCTTTAGATCACACTGTAGAGAATTAGTCTTAAACACAATAGTGACACAGTCACAATGATTCAATCATGTCTCTGTTTATAAAGATTAACATAACAAAATAGATACAACCTTCGATACTTAGAATGATCAAGTTATAAATTCACAACACGGATGAAAAGAGCAACTTGAAAACCAAAGTAAAACGTGAACTTACTGATATCGAACCCTAAGGTTCAAGCTGATAGATAGGGAAGGCTGGTACCAGAAACAAACCAAGATCGCAATCCAGACTCAAGCTGGATTCCCAAAAGTAATCTTCTCAACCAAGTCCCAACCTTGAATCACATAGAAGGATTCAAGATGAATCTTTGACTTGCCTTTTCTGAATCGAAGAGAGTAGAAAAGCAAGTACTCAGCAAACAAGTTTCGTAAATACAATGAGAGATTTTTAATAAATACAAAATGTTTAATCAGCTTAGTTGGCTTGATCAGTTTAGTATCAATGGGTTTATATAGCCAAGTATTGGATACATCATTAAATGTCTTCAGGTAATGCAAGAGACGAGTGATGAGAGAGGTGCATTGAATGTCATTAGAAGGAGTGCATTGAAGACTGTTCATTTTAAAAGATTAATGTCATTATCTTGAAAACATGTGACTATTGATTATATCAAGAAATAGACTACTCGAGTATATAAAAGGTTTAAGAGACATTTTATTTCCCAATGCATAATTAATGCTGTAATTCGAAAATTGAAAAAATAAAGTCAGGTACACCAATTTCGAATTACATTGACTCTGATTTCATGATTTTATAACATGTGTACATGAACCTAAAACGATAAAATTTATATTATTTATAAATGCAGAGAACTACTATGAGGTTTAGGTCATATAATACCATTGTGGCAAAATGCAATAAATTAGTCTGTTATTTAGATAGCTGGATAATTTTCATACCCAAATAACAGACTTATACATGACTTAGGCATAGAGGTAAGCCTAAATCACATATCCGAAGGCACAATCCGACCCGATCAATTAGTCATCATCAGTTGATGTATGAACATCATAGACTCAAAATTTAAATAGAGAAGAATCTTCATTTCTGATAAATATCAGATCAGATCTGTACATGTTTGAATCATAAACATAGAGTTTCATCAAACATTCATCAAGAACATCATATAGTTTCAGTGACTGTAGATTTGAACTTGAAACTATATACATGTTATACTCAAAAATCATGCTATACCAGAATTAACATGATTTCTGTTAATGCATAATGTATAAGCATGAAAAAGAATCGGATTGAATTTGTTTTTAACATACTTACAACATTCAAATTGACTTAATCCTTAATCCAAACAGTAAGTGAAATTTCATAAGTTAATCTGAATGTAAATGAGAGAGATGAAGAGATGAGAGTTATAGCAGTTCTTCTTTAGTTAAATCGGAGCCCCTAGAGTTCATATTCAGAGATGCATGTCCTTCAAAATAGAGAGAAGATCCAATGGAGTTCATATGAGATGAAAGGTCATACATTTTCTTAACAACATCTGTGATACTTCAATTTAGTCCTGAATCAGCCATATGTATGTCACAGAAGCAAGAACGAAGGCTGCATCTTTGAGTTCTGGCACAAATATTACTGGAGTAGATAAAACAACATCATCGAGGTTGGAGAAGATATCTAGAATCTTCAGAGGAGATGAGATAGCTTCATCGAAGACGGAGGCTTCTCAGTAGATGATTATGGCAGTGAGATTTACACGATGAACATATGAATCGAAGAGATGAAGAATCAAGAGATTCAATGAGGGATTAAAAGTTTTACACGCTTTCTTCAGTCCAATGGTATAGCTTTTAACCATCCCTACCCCATACTCATCAACAACATTGGATGGCTGAATGAAAACATAGATATGTTGTGGAACTTGGTCTCACTCTTTTTACTCAAGCTTCCTTTCCTCATTTCTTGGTAGGAAAGATTTCTAGAAGTTGTCAATCTCATTAATGTCCTTTATACTATTGTCCTTCACAAAAAATTCCCCTTTTGAAGTTTTCTTCCACTCCCAACCTGATTATTCCGTGTTTAGAGTCTTTGGATGTAGTTGTTATCCTCATTTGGCACTTTTCATTTTGTCAAATTTTAGTTTCATAGTCCCAAATGTGTCTACCTTGGCATGAGTCCTCAAGACAATGGTTAAAATGACTAGATAACTCTAATAGAGTCTATACCTCTAGAAATGTTGCTTTGAATGAGAGCTAATTTCCCTTCCTACAAGGTTTTACCCCAGGTCATTACCAAATAATGATTTCAGACCTTCTTATATCTGGTGACTGTCTCACTTATCTCCTTCCTGATCATTTTTCTGGTAAAATACATTCATGTGGCCCAGACATGCACATCCCCCTGGTTTCTTCCCCACCAAACCTAATCTTAGACCAATCTCAAGACTCTCCAACTACTTCACATCATTCTTCAGACTCTTTGTCTTCACATTCTCCTGTTTAAAATTTCCTTACACCTCATTCATCATCTCCTATCCTCTGATAATGTGCATTCCTCATCTCCATACCCTTCACCCATCCCTCTTACTATTCCATCTCATCCTATGAAATCCATATCCAAAGTGGCATCTTCAAACCCAAAACTTATAGTGCAGAATCGAATGTAGCTCCACTATTGCCATCTAAACCATCTACTACATTAGAAGCATTGTCCTCGCCTCAATGGAAGAAAGCCATGTATGAGGAGTATTTTTCTGTTTGTAGAAACTACACCTGGGATTTGGTTACCCCTTCCTCTGACCAGACATTGGTCCGAAACGGGTGGATCCTTAAAAATAAGATGAATCCTGATGGATTTGTACTCAAGTACAAGGCCAAATTGTGGCCAAAGGAATTCATCAAACAAAGAGGGTGAACTTCACTAAAACATTTAGTTCAATAGCTAAAGCATTTTCAATCAGAGTCATCCTCTCCATGGTAGTTTCCTTAAACTAGCACATCAATCAAGTGAACATCAATATTGCGTTCTTAAACTGACCCCTTTCTAGAGGATTTTTGCATGCCTCAACCAGAAGGATTTATTGTCACTTCTAGACCTCATCATGTATGAAAATTGACGAAAGCCTTTTATGGGCTCAATCAGGCACCTACGGCATGGTTTGATGCTCACAGACATGAGATGGGAGCCTTACGGCTCACACAATCTGTACCATACAACTCTCTTTATATCTTCATACACAATACTAATTTTAATAAGTTTTAGTCTATGTAGAGGACATGCTTGTCATAGTTACTTCACCTCAGCTGATTTCCAAGTTTATCAAGGCTTTGGATACCAAATTTGCCCTCAAAGATCTGGGGCATGTCTAGGCCTGTAAACGAGCCGAACCCTACCGAACCCTGGAGTAGTTCGATTTGGCTCAAACATTTTCGAATACATGGCCCGATTCGGCTCGAAATTTTTGAGCCTAAAATATCAGGATTCGGTTCGTATTCGAACTTAAAAAAAAGGAAAAAATTCGGTATTATTCGGCTCGAACAGTTCGAATAGTTCGAACATGTTCGGTCCGAAAATTCAAAAATACCCAATAAATAATTCTAGTTCAAAAATACATGTCCAAAACCAAAATAATACATCATGTCCCAAAATATAACATAACATGTCCAAAAATATTAAAGACTTACGGTCCCAAAATATTACATGCCCAAAACGTCAAAATGAATTCAAGTTTGAACAAGTTCATAAATCATAACTTTATAATAAGTAGTAACATAGGCTGAATTTACTAACTAGTTGAAGCCCTGCAACTCTACGAGCCGAACATGTTCGGCTTGTTTGTCCGAATACCAATTTCCAAGGCCCTATTCTACGTTTGATGATACGAGCCGAGCCCCGAACCGAACTTTTTGAGCCGAACACGCCGAATCGAATCGAACTTTAAGGCTCACTTATAGGCCTAGGGATGCCACTCATTATTAAGTATGGAAGTTTACAGAGATTCCACTAGACTCTGTCTCACTCAATCATTATATGCTATTGCTCTTCTATACAGACTAAACCTCGACAATCTCAAACCATGTCCTACTACAATGGCCATTAGAAAAAACTTTGTCCCTCATCAATGAGCTCCATTGCTCACCCTACTCTTTACAGAAGTGCCATTGGAGGTCTTCAATATCTCACATACATAATACCTGATATCACTTATGATGTCAACTATTTATCTAAATGCATGCAAGCCCCATCAATCATCCACTCACAGGAAGTCAAGAGTGTAGGATGTAATATCGTTGGATGGATCAAGATCCACCCGATTACGCAGCGGAAAGTACAAGATCTAGATCTAGTCAACCAAAGCACATAAAATAATAGATCTAATCCTACGAGGGGGTTTAGATTACCAACCTTTTTATGGTGCAAAACGCCAAGAACAAGGTCAATCCAATCCGAGCTAGTTGAGAGCCTAGTTGAGAAGCCAAAGTCTTCCAACGGGTGTCTCCAAGCACCACCAGGTGGATGGTGTTTCAAGCCGCCGGACCTCCTCGATATGCTACCTTAGAAAACCCGAAGTTTTCTAAAACTCAAACCCAAATACTTAAGGCCGAAAATTCTAAGCCTTAATACTTCCAATATGTCGAAATATGTGTATTGTATTGAGGCTTGTGAGAACTCTCTTTATATGGGTGAGTAATCATTGTCCTTCAAGGATTTAATATTTAATAGATAATTATTAGATTAATCCTTATTTTAAATAAAAGATAAATATAATATATATATCCCAAACAAATTAGGATAAATAAATATATTATCCAATATTCCATTATTTATCATTTAACAAATAAATAATTAAATCATATATTAAATAATTATCCAAGAAAACTAATTCCTTAATAATCATTTAATAATAATTTCGGCCAACACCCTAAAATATAGGGCCGACCGAAATTCTTGACACATTGGGCCGAGTCCACGAAAAAACTCTTTTCCGTGCATTTAATTATCTAGTCCAACTAAACAATTAATCTACATATCAATTAAATAGTCCAATCCAACTATTTAATTATAATTGAGGTGAAACGACGAGAAAACATATATGCTATATTATGAGCCCCGTCGGGGACCATGGATCCATATTCAGTAGCTACAATAAATTAAATAATATTATCCGTCAGACCGAACAATAATATTCAATCTATTAATTCCGGGATTACACCACCATAAACCCGAAACTGAACTCTGCCGAATATAAATAACTTACACTCAACCATGAGTTGATAAGGTGTCCACTGATACAATCATTACATACGGATAAATCCTCCATAGACTGTATGTTACGATTCGAGATATTTCCGTAAACCCTTCTCGAAACCTCTTATCCTTATTTACCATTAACCCCATAGTGATCAATTAGTTCATAACTAATATAATATGAACTCCCGGGATCGATCAATTTCTAGGATTAACAAATAAGGGAACTGTCTGTCTACTTCCCGAGGGAAGGAATGGATTCCATATCTGTGATATCACAGATTACTCACTCATCCTAAAATAGAGCCAACGAGAAGTGTTGGACCACATACTACGAAGTAATCCTTACTAACACATCAAACTCTACCCTAGTCTAAGCGGTTATGCAGGATCACCTCGAGATTGAGATTAAACCATATATGATCATCTTGTGATTCGATAAGACTTCTCGATCACGGGATTATATCGAGAACTCAAATCAAATCGGTCTTAAGCCACTATATGATTATCATCATATATAAATTCCCCACTAGTACCCTATTCCCGACAAATCCGGATAAAACTCACACACCTAAAGTGTTGTTCTCGGCGCATTATTAGCAAATTAATCTTGAGACCCGTACTCAGATTAATAAACGCTACGGACTAAGTTAATTTTAAGTACATCTCACTAACTCAATCCTCTTGTGTATAACCATACACTGAGTTATGTGATTACATAAACGAGGTATTTAGGGTTTTCAGCAGTCTTAATTATAAGCATACATGCATATAATAAGATGAATTATTAATTCTGTCCTAAAACAATTACATAATTGTATTTCGGACACTACATCTAACAAAGAGACTTCTCATATATGTTAAGGGAACCCTCACTTATGGTCTCCTCTTCAAACCTACATGATCTCTACATTTGCAAGGTTTTTCATATGTTGATCGGGCATGTTACCCCATGACAAAATTTGTGGCTAGATTTTGTGTTTTCTTAGGTGATTCTCAAGTGTCCTAGAGCTCCAAGAAGCCAAAAGTGGTGGCAAAAGCACAGAGTCCGAATATAAGGCTCTTTCTAATTTTGCTGGAGAGATCCTGGATTCAAAATTTGGTGTCAGAATTGTCCATCAAATGTCCTAAGATCCCCACAGTATGGTACGATAACAAGCTCAGAAATCCAATGTATCATGCTCGTATAAATCGTATTGAGATTGATATTCACTATGTAGGAATCAAATATTGCAACACAAGCTTCAAATCAACTACATTCCATCTTCATACCAGATTGATATCTCGATTTGAGACATCACTTCATGTAGAACATTGAAACACACTAAATGTAATAATCTCAACTTTGTTTAGAGATGTTTCAAAGCCTAAAAATTCCTATCACTAATTAGTTAGATTAGGCATTATTGACGGTTCTAAAAGACTTATTAATAGCTTGATATAGGTGTTTGTCCACATAGCAAAGTTGTTATTATACACACTCAGGCGATGTGTAGAGTGTGTGTGGTGGGGGTAATTCTTATCTAGTCATTCCATTTACATCGTAGACACACATGAATGATTCTGGACCATATAGTTTGAATTTGAGTTGAAACTGTATGGTCCAGATTCATCCACATGTTCTACTCCTCAAATAGACTCACCATTGAAGAACTATCCGTTGGGCGGGGGGAGAGGGGATTGCACATGAATGCTTTTCTGGCACCGGTCTATCTTCAAAGGACCTCAACCTCACTTGTCTAGTGACACTTGTCGTTTTATTATTTGGCAAATGAATTTAAAGGGGAATGAATGAAGCATAGAGAAGAAGAGATGGGGAGAACAAACAAACAATAAGGGGTTATGATTTCTTTTCCATGACGATGACCAATGGCACCCTCAACCACCATAAGCTGGTCCCCTCCTCTGTTGTCTGTGTAGCCACTTACTTTAATATCAATTACCTTAACAGAATACACCTCAAACATTTGTTGAGACATGTTTGTTACATTTTATTATATTTGTCCCCTCCCTCCTCTTCTTTTTTTTTTTTTTTTTTTTTTTTCTTTCCCTTGCTTCATTAATTATGGAAATATGACCCATGCCTACGGATACAAAAGATGCTCTGGTTTTCGGAGCCTTTAATATCGATCATGTGATACCTCATCCATATCTCATACTTTTAAAGTCGATTTTATGGTATAAAACCGTATTTTAATGAGATCGACGTTCTCAAAGTCGATTATATAGTTCATAATCGATTTTAAAAGGTTTTGCTTGTGTACATCTATTATTCTCTTTCTTAATTTCCATTATTTCACTTTTCTCCCCCTTTTAATTGAAGCAAACAATTTTATAATCAAAGCAAAATGATTTTTCTACACCATTATGCTATAACGTTGTGTTTCAATACATTTTGTAGATCATATATCATTACTTGATCGATGATAAAAGTTACGACTATCGATCAATGGTCGAAAAATGTATATATATATATATATATATATGATATTTTCTTGCTAAATAATTTGCAGTAATGTTTACAACTTGTCGTACACACAATACAATCATATAGATAAACAAACTAGTTTAAAGGACCGTTTATTAAACCTCAAGTCTGAAATCTGATAATCTGAAAACCGAATATAATAATCGTTGATTTGTGTTAAAAAACATGTCCTAAGTTTCCCCAAAAAGTTTTATGTAAATATTTCCCCATTCCCCAATAAGTATGTGTAATTTTTTTTAATTAATTACCAATTATAACGTTTTAGATCTAATGAACAAAAAACGCTTGATAAAGCAAGTAATTAGGATTTTTTTTTTTAATCAAAATACTTAAAGAGTAGAACTGCATTAGTTACAGCTTGCAAAGAAAAACAGTACTGGTCAAAAGCTAATTAGGGGGATTAAGCAAAGTGTAAAGGCTTTGTGCCCTTTTCTTCCCCCCATATGTTCACAAAAAGGAATTCCCCTTGCAGCCAAAAAACCAAAAACTTGTACAAGAAAATATCTCCATAATCAGTTAGAATTCAGTCATATCTAGCAGTTCTTCTTCTAATGCACTTGCAGCAAAATAGTTTCTCCCTTTTTCGATCACCTGCCAATATCATATTGTTGAGAATACGCGAGCTGCTCGGTCTCCCAGCTCAACTTTGGTGCAACCCTTTCGTGTTGAGGAACATACTCCTGATCAACACGAAGACCACGTTTTAGAATATATCTTTAGAACCCAATTATTAGTAGAATCATTCAGAAAATAAAGGCTAAAACTTTAAGAAAAGTAAGTAACCTCCAATTTCTTGAATAGCTCTTTTGCTGTAGGGGCAGAGATAATAATATGGCGGGCGTTTGGACTGATGAAGCCCTCCTCTACAGCTTTATCGATGAATGTTAGCAATGAGTTGTAGTAACCATCCACATTCAACAATCCCACCTGCATATATAATAATCAAATCACACACATGTACACAGTTTCGAAAATCCGGGGACTCAGATGTACATATATTAAAACTTTAAGGACCAAACTAGATAAATGAAATGAAATTCGGCACAACTTTTCTCTAAAATTTTAGCTTCTTTTCTTCCTTTTTCAATTGAGTTTCTACATTTCACATATCCGAGATACGAATACACATATCAAGTATCCGGTGTGTATTCGTGTTGGATACGTATTGGATACGAGGCTAAATACCAAAGAGGAGTATCAATACAACATCTTAGGGTTTTGGCATAGACTTAAAAGACTATGAATCCAAGTTGTTCACATTATTTAAGTATTATTTACTACTTGAGAGTATTAGTTACCGGTTTGTCATGAATGCCAAGTTGAGCCCAAGTTATGACTTCAAGTAGCTCTTCAAGAGTACCATAGCCTCCTGCACACACACACACACACACACACACACACAAAGATAATTAAGGGGCACTTGCCAAACACCACTGTTGAACAATAGTGTAACATTTACTCATTATAACGTGTTAATTATACACGATAAAGTAGTCATAAAACGATAACAATTGGCACAACACGTTTTTAAACCATATCAGCCAAAGGCTCCGATATCATAATGTATTCATATCTAAAAGGGAAGTTATTGTGTGGTGAGGAAATTTGAAGTGAAGTGACGGATGAAACGATCATAACCACACATTTTAAATATAGAATAAAACTGTATGGTCTGGATGCCGCCACACGGTATCTCCAGACCGTGTGAAGACACCACACAATAACTTCCCTTCCCTATCTAAAATAGAAGGGTATAATTAGGTGTATGTGGAGTGAAGTACACTTTTCCCCTTATTTTGCATATAGTCATAAATGCTCTGCAGAGATATCAGGCTTGTTGCTTTTTGTTAGTACCAAAAGTAAGTATACCCTGAGGTTTATGGGAAATCCAAATTGCCAAAAGAAAAGAAAAAAACAACACCTAAGGGGGCTACCCCTCATCATGTTAGGGTGGCCTAAAGAGAGTTTCAGTGTAAGTATAAATTGTTCCAGTGCTTTATACAAACCTGGCAGTGCAATAAAAGCATCTGAATGTCTAGACATTTCTGCTTTCCTTTGGTGCATGCCTGAAACTGCTTTCACTTCCCCTACCGTTTCACCAGTTAACTGGAAAAAGAAAAAAGAGAGGAAAAAATAAAGTATAAAACAAAAATCCCAGCAATTAATCAAAACAAAAGAAAAGAAAAGAAAAAGATAGAATTTTTAAGCACTATTACACAAAAAAAGAAATATTAAATTTGTACAGAACACTGTTGAGTGATGCAGTTATGCAATGATGAGGATTGCAGGAGGTGGTGGACTTAAAAGTCAGTGGTCTCTGCATAGGATGCAGTAGCCTGATAATCACACTACTGTAGTAGTATACTACTGTTTAACTTAAATAGACATGTATCATTCATGTATGTATGCATTATGCATACACATGCTCATATCAAATTTGAGCAAACAAGATATAAGGCACAAAATGGGGGATAATGAATGAACTAGTAAACCCTTTTACAACCAAGAACAGAAAGTAAACCCCCTCCCCCTCCCCCCTTAGAGATAAGGTTATCAAAAAGCAAATAGGAACCCACAAATAAAAATTTTAAAAGGAAAATCTTTAACCTAAATGTATTAAAATAAAATAAAAACCCAAATAGCTACAGTTTAAAACATCATAACTGATATTTTAAAGGGGTCAAAGAAATGATTAAGCAGTTCACATGAAGAAATTTGATGATAATGGTGGGGCTTGCTACTAATTTCCAGAAAAAAGATAAAGGGGGAGGGTAAAAACACACATTTTTTTTAAGCAATATAACATACATATAATAAATAAATAAAACAGACATATACCTCTCGAGGCATGAGTGTCTTGGGAATAACTCTGTACATTAGACAACAACATGACAAGGATTAGTTTCATCATAATACTCTACTAATAAACAATAGGGTGCTCGGTTCCCAAAATAAAAACGACTTCCGATAGGCTATAGAGTCAAGAATCGATTTTTGCAAGTTGATTACTATAATACACCTATTGGAAGCCGTCTTTTGACTCAAAAACCGACTCCCCATAGGCTATGAAGCCAAGAACCGACTTTTGCAAGTTGATTATCACAATACATTTACGGAAAATCGTCTTTTGTATTCAAGAACTGACTTTTACAAAGCCGATTCTATTATGCTACACATGTAAAGTGATGCACCACTAAAACTGGTGTGATGCAAATAATAACCCTTAAGCGATTACTGTAGACTTCCACACAGCACCCACAATAGAATAAATCAAACCTATTTATTATCCTTTTTAATGCTGTCTGGCTTTTTAACCATATTGAGAATTTCGAGAGAAAAAAATCAAAGAATTTTGGAGAACCTAACCCAATGACATGCCGACCACCATCATGAACTGCTTGTGAAATCAAACCCATCAGGCCTATGCTGCCTCCTCCATACACCAAATCAATGTTCCGGGACACCTTCAAATTTTACCAAAAGGCACAAGAAGTTTTTTAACTTAAAAAAAAATGCATTTAACCACACACACATTTAAAATATAAAAAAAAAAGTTGATTATGATGGGGTTTTGCCTTTTCACCGTTTTGATTAAATTAGAAAAAGAAGCGGTGAAATTAGTCATCATGCTAAGAAAGATAAAAAAAAATTAAGATAAAAGGTGAAATGGGGTGTAAGGAACCAGAAAACAGAGGGTAAGGTCAAATATGTAAGAACAAAAAAAAGTATTGTATTGTTGTTTTGTATTGAAGATAATATGTCACTGGTTGAGTAGGGAGGACGAAGAGTATTTATCATACACTCGCCTAATACGGATAAGGCAGTGTGCAGTACACAGATAATAAGTTCAAGATAGCCTTAAGAGGAAGAGAAAGAGGTATAATGTCACCATTGGAAGATAAGACAGAGGAACCCTGTATATGAAAGCTACTAAACATAAGAGAGGATATATATATATATATATATATTTTTTTTTTTTTGAGACAACAAATTAAAGAAAGTATCTTTTCATACCCCATGAAAAAAAAATGAGATTTTTGTTGAAAAGAAACTGTGGAAAAACATGTTCTCCATGTGTAACTGTGTGTTGAATGAACATAGAGAAACTTTGCCATTACACAGTAACAGAGTACAACATGCAAAAAAGAACAAATTAAATAAATGATGACACTGCTTCAGGCATTACAAATCATGCCAACTCATTTCAAAGAATTTGTCCGGATTTTTTACTGGAAACAAAATTTCAAAATCAATTGATTAACTTCAAGCAAAATCCATGGACAAGAAGAAGAACCCAAGTAGAAAAACATCCTCAAAATGAGAAATTGAAGTCGAGAGATTTACCAGTTCTTTGGCGAGCTCAATAGCAGATTCTTGATAGCTAGCCTTTTTGCCTTGGCTACTGCCACAAAACACACAAATTCTCTTGAATTTTGATTGCTTTGTATCACTTTCCATCTCCATTTTATATTTTTCCCTTTCCCTCAAGAAAAAGTTTTTGTCTTTAGTATTGGGTTGCTATTAGAATATCCGACTCCTTGAAAACAATGAGCGCGCGCGCTCTCTCTCTCTCCCCAAAATCCCAGTATCCTGCTATATAGGAATAGTACTACGTACTCCTGAGAGCAATGCACGTATGACTAGTAGTCGACTACTAACTACTACTACTACCCCTTTGCTTTTGGTTTTGGTTTTGGCCTTGGCCTGGGGACCTCACCAGCTCAATGGGCACATATATAGGGAGATTTAGCACGTGACATGATTGCACCAATGCACCCTCATCTTAATACCGGCACGTGTGGAGCCTATTGCATTCCTTTGCCCATATGATTTTTCTTGCAAACACTTATGTTTGGTGTCACACAAATAATTATGCCTATTTCTAATCAAGTTATACAACTATATTGATTTACTACAAGTCCTATATTATATATACTGATATGAGTGAAATCGGTCACAATACACGTGACACTCATCAATAACAACTAAGAGCATAAGGCCACGTCAGCATATGGGTCGAGTTGGTCCTCATTCATTATTGGTCTTTAATCGAAATTGAAAACAAACATAAGATCGATTGTTCGCTCTCTCGTTTAACTTAACTCACGAGCTTGTTCATATTCGTTCGTTTAATAAACGAATATAAAAATATATTCAAGCTTGATTCGTTAAGGTAACAAGCTTGTTCATGAACGTTTGCTTAATAAATGAACATAAATTTATGTTCGAACTTAGCTCATTTATAAGGATTTTTTTTTTTCAAATTCGTGTTTGAGTTTGGCATGCTACATGTATTTTTGCCTTTGCTTGTTAAGGTATAAAAAATTAAGTCCAAATGAATAAATAACAAAAAACAAAGAAATATTCAAACATTATAGTAATAAAAATATTATGACAACTCTATCAATATGCTATAAAATTACTCTAGACTATCTATTAGATTAATAGATTTTTTTAATCATTTTATGAGTTAAAGTTAGGTTGTACATTGATTTATCTATATAAGCAGGTTCACGAATATAATCGAACGTTCACGAGTATGTTCGTGTTCGTTCGTTTAGGAAACGAGCTTGAAATCATGTTCAATTTTGGTTCGTTAAGCTAAACAAACGAACGATCACATATACTAACGAGTCAAACACGAGCTTGTTCATGAGCGGCACTGTTCGTTTAACAGCACTATCCATTATTAAGGTATATTATCTGCTAAAGGTATGAATTTCAGCATTATTCATTTCCAGTATATCACATGTCGCCTCTAGGTAGCAATTGGTCGACGTGGTGTAGGTCGCAACGGTCTCATATGTCCAACATGTTGCAAATCGTCATTGGCCTTAATAGCCGCTGTCACACGGATTGTCTTCGGTCTCTTATTTCCGACACGGCGTGGGTCATTCTCTGTCATCAACAACTGTTGCACTTCATTAATGGGCATGCTAGACGTTACGTCATGAGCCACGATTGCTTCATAACCACACCAAGATTGCCTCGTAACTGATATACCAAACCCGTACACAGTCCGTCGGACCCGCTCTTAGACCTGAACATGCGATCATACCTCAGCTTGAGACCTTCATCGCCGCCACCTACTCTGGCCGTAGGTCGAGCCCAAGACGTTCAGCTGATGAACCTCTCTCAAGGCTGGGGGCCGATCCCGCTGCTCTCCAGCCCGCTGTCCGATTCACCGGACCGTGCCCGCAATAGTAGGCGAACATGATTCGTACTTGATGTTAGCAATGACAAGACCATTCGATCAAGAGGATGAAACTGCGACCTGCGAGCTCATGTGTCCGATTATCCTACTTGCTCGTTCTCTTAATTGTACTTAATTATGTCACGTCATAGTTAATTATTTCTTGTCGTAATTAGCCTAACCATCATTAGTAATCCGCCTATATATAGGGCACCATGTAATTCATTCATCTGGAAATCAATATAAGCAGACCCGACTCTGCAAATTTGTCGACTATAATCCTCGCAACTTTAAACGCCATGTCCGACGCCTGAATCATCATATATTTCTTATCAACTACCACCCCTCATCGGAGAAATCACCCATATTTAGCTAGATATCCACCTTTAAACATCGTTACCGCAACCGTGATATTCTCAACAATATCAGTAACCGATGCATGAAACTTGCTTCTTTATTCGAAAGTGCAATAACCGTCATCGCATGATGGAACACTATATAAAGGATTTGCATCTTCTCCTACAAGGTACAATTTTATGTACGCTTTATACACTTGCAATAAATGCATTCTTGTTAACTGTCTTATAGAAATTTCTCTATAACAAATACTGACTTGAGCGTCGGAGTGTCCCCCAAGAGACAAGCTTCGTAACCCCTCGCGCTTTGTGTTTTTTGCAGGCTAGATCACAAATATTTTGGAAAGGTAGTTGGATCACCACTTTGAGGTCCATTTACCCGAATCAACTTTCAATTACAACTCGGACGATTTCAAACATCATCACTTGACACTAGAATAAAGGTTGGAAACAAACTGTTCCTTTATAGAATTGTGATAAACAATCAACTATGCCACCGAAGAATAGTGATGGTAAAACCAACACAAAGGGAACTTCCCAAGATCTGCTTGCATATGATGCAAGTGTAGCACCCACTCCGGGAACCAAAACTAGTCGGCAATATTCTCTACAACCACCCAATGACGGGACAAAAGTATATGATGCAAACTCAGTAATTTAGTAGAATATAGAGGGACTCCTAAGTGCAAGAGAATAAGAGGAAACTTATGCCATTAGACAAGAGAATGAGCAACCAATATTGCACATCATATGTTAAACCTGACTCAACAATTGGTGAGCACCCAAGTAGAGTACTTTGCTTCACTTTCGGAGCAAGTAAGAAAAAGAAAAGACCCTCAACAACAAAATCTTCATAGGCTTTAAATATCAAGAGATACAATTCGATGAGAGCCTCATAAAGAGGTTGCTACCTCGAGTACAATAGGTAGCCGACCTGCTAGAGCAAGAGAAAACATCTTTCATCTTAGGATCCGAGATGCTGCCCGAATAGAGCTAGATGAGATTCTAGGGAGGAGGAAGGCCATAGAAATATTTGTCACTTCTCCCTTCACGGAGTAAATAGAGAAACTCACATAGCTCGATGGGTTCAAATTTCCAAAGATAGATCCCTATGACGGGACAAAGGATCCAAAAACCATACGCATCAATACATGCAACACATGATACTCTTCAATGCACCTGACCAAACGAAGTGCAAGTATTTTCCTATGATACTCACCGAAAAGGCCAGAGAGTGGCTCAAGAGACTTACGCAATGGCACATCAACAACTTTACCAAATTGGCACGAATATTTGTTAACGCGTTTATCTTCTTACCATCAAACAAAAGAGGAATGAGTCAGCATTGGAGTAAACGATGAGATTCACAAATGGATCTAGGAAGATTATGGACGTGGAAGAGCATGTCGTGATGACCTCATTTGTGGGAGGTCTAAGAGAGGGGAGGCTATATGCAAAGCTAAACAACAAACTCCCTTATACAATGAAAGGATGCCTTCATGTGGTGTACAAGAATTGCCAGGGAATAGAAGCCAAACGACTCACGAGGGTGGCCGATAAAAGTGATAAAAAAGATTTAGGTGAGGACCTACTGGGCAGAAACACAATGGCGTGTGGGTTCGGCTCAGTACCCACACTACTAATAGTCTAGGGAAGATAGGAGCTCAACTGGACTCGGACATTGCCTCCCTCAACCAATTTCAAGCTCACATCCTAGAGGTGATGGAAAATCCAGGTCTGTCTCGACCCCACCACCAATGATGTCACAATATATGGGAATGTTGGATGCAAGAGGATGTGTCACATACCCAGCTTAGCTTAACACTCAGCTCAACTGACTAGAGATTCAGATGACACAGACTCAGCTCAGCTAACTTTGTTTTTAGCATACTATATTTTGTTATAATTGAATGAAATCTTTGTAATGAAGTATACACTATAAATACTTCATGATCAACAACTTTGTAATTAACTTGTTCATTATTTTTTATCAATAAGAATTCCACAATTTATTTTCTCTTGTATTCTTAAATTTCAACTTGGTATGAGAGCGTTTTGTGCTCAGATTGTGCTAACTCTGATGTTCATCAGAAGAAACTTGAGAATTTTCTTCAAGATTTTGCTATAAACATAGATTCTTGAGAGTTTTCTATGATTTTCCTTATTTGTTCTAGAGTTAGAATCTAGTCTTGATCGTTTTTTCTATATTTTCTGTATTTTGGGTGATTAGATATTGTTCTTGATATCCATGACAGCTAAGAAGCTGGAACTGAGTCCCTCTAGTCCCTTTTACGACCATCCAAGTGAGAATCATTCACTAGTATTGGTTCATCCATTGATGAATGGCAACAATTATCAACCATGAAATATGTACACGGAGATGATACTGATTACAAAGACAAGTTCGGTTTTGTTGATGGTTCAATCAAAATACCAGATGTAAGGCTGATTTTAAAGTTTGGAGGCAGTGTGACAAAATGGTCAGAACCTGGATCTTGAATTCAGTTGAGAATACAATTTCTTAAACATTGATGTATTTCAAGAGTGCTGAAGTTGCGTGGAAGAATCTTGCACAGAGATTTGCAAGTGTTGATGCTTTCAGATTGTTAGACATTCTTGAGAAGATGAATTCACTGAAACAAGGAGAAGATTCAGTGAATCAATATTTCACACAGCTGATGGTACTTTGGGAAGAAACCAAGACTATCAGGCCAATTCTAGTTTGTAAGTGTGAACCTCAATGCCCTTGTGATGCCATACAGGTTTTGTCACATGGAAACATAACATGTGATGAAGTTCTTGAAAGGATTGAGGGATGAATTCAAGCCAATGAGGTCTCAACCCATAGTAATGGTGTTTTTCCATGAAATTCAAGATGCATTAGCAATGGAAATCAAGTTTGAAAGGCAAAAGAATTATGTAGCTAATAAAGCAACAAATCCGGATTCTGCTATCTTGATTACTCAAAAGGTCAGAAATGACAGAGGAGATCAGATTGGGACTAGATCCAGTTAGTTCAGCAAAGTAGAACAATCTAAGAATCTACCTGCAAACAAGTTTAAGGCCATGAATATTAAGAAAGCTCAATGAAATTTTTGTGCTTTTAATGGCCATATTGAAGAGAACTGCTACAAGAAACATGGCTATCATCCTGGTTTTAAGTCCAAGAGAGCTAATATGGTAGATCAACCAGGTGCAAGTCAGTCCGCTGATGAAGAGGATCAGGAACTTGTGTCAACTAGATTGGGGTTTCAAGGTTTTACTGCATAACAGTTAAAGAAGCTATTGACATGTTGAATTATGAATCCCCTGGACATGTTGTTAACCAGATCAATATTATGAATCAACATTTCTCACCGCATTGTATATTCTCTAGAGCAATTAAGTAATCACAAACATGTTTCTAAGACTTGAGTGAGATTTCCTAATGGAAACTGTAGGGAGAGATTCTCACACTCTTGAATCCATAAAGAAATATAGTAGCACATTTACTACCACTAATTGATTTTAGTACAACGGTAAGCACTTGATCTTAACATGATATCAGAGGCAGAGGTAACGGGATCGAACCCTAGTTGGAACATTATTTAAAATAAAGAATATTGTGCAAGTGTTGGGACAGATTGCCATACTTGAGGGGTGGAAGGAGAGTGTAGGGAGAGATTCTCACACTCTTGAATCCATAAAGAAATATAGTAGCACATTTACTACCACCAATTGGTTTTAGTACAACGGTAAGCGCTTGATCTTAACAGAAACAATCTACAAGTTACACACATAGGGCAAGTGATGATAAATTCTCATACGACCTTGCACAATATGCTGCACATTCTTGGTTTCAGGAATAATTTGATGTCTTTACCATATTTTATTAAACATGCTAAATATGCAGCTATCTTCACTACTAACAAGTGTGTTTTGAAGGACAACAAGAAGAACATGATTTGTTCAGCTGAGCTGCACAGATGATTCTATATTTTGTTACAACAGCCTGTACAGAAGTCTACTGTTAGATCTGTATGTAATAGTGTAGAAAACAAAACTTATCTGATAAAGTAGATGACAATCATTTATGGCATTATAAATTAGGTCATATCCCCGATAAAAGATTGCAAGTCATTAGTTCTATCACTTCCGATGTTAAATTTTGTGAACTTGACTTGTGCTTTGTATGCCCTATGGAAAAATTAATGAACAAATCATTCCATTAAGCACTACTGTTGTACATTCTGTGTTTGACCTTGTGCATATGGATATTTGGGGACCTTTGAGGCATCCCATAGTCAATGGCCAACAATATCTTTTGACTATTATAGATGATTATTCTAGGTTTACTTTTTCTTACGAGACATAAGTCTGAAACTTTTGAACTAGTTAAATCCTTTGTTAAATTTGTTTCAACTCAATTTAATAAAATCATTAAAGTGATTAGATCTGATAATGGGTCTGAATTTAAGATGAAGTCCTTTTAAGAACAATATGCCATCATTTATCAAACCTCTTATGTAAGTACATCTGAGCAGAATGGTATTGTTGAAAGAAAACATCAGCACCTGCTGAATGTCGCAAGAGGTTTGAGGTTTCAGAGTAATCTACCCATTGAATATTGGGGTTTTTGTTTATTTCATGTTGTTAAACTTATTGAGGTTGGCCTACACCATTGCTGAAAGTCCTTATGAGGTGTAGTATGGTACTAAACCATATTATTTTGTGTTTAAAGTCTTTAGCTGTTTGTTTTTTTGTGTACCCTTCAACAGTACATAACCAAATTTAATTTTAGATACATAACTTGTGTGTAACTTGAAAACTTAAGTACCTTCAAGAATGTCCTATTATTAGACATCGTCAACAAAGATATCTTTGTTGCTAGAAATACTCAGTTTCATTAGACTTACTTGTCTTTGTTCAAGCATGTTCTCGGCAAAGCTCAGCACACTCCTGATATGCAAATACCATTACCAGTCTTCGCCAGTTTTGATGATCAGGTGAGCAGGTCAGCTGATGAACCCAAGAGCGGAGCAGGATCAACTAAGGAGTCCAACAGAGGATTCCTCACAACTGAGCTGGCACATACACCAGCAATACAACTGAGGAGGTCAGCTAGGACCAGAAAAGCATCAAATTTCTACCAAGAATGATCTAATGTTGTGCAAACGCCTTATTTGATATACCAAGTTATGAGTCTTAAGAGACTCTCACCTAAATACTCAAAGTTTGTTTGTGCCATTGATGCAACCATTGAGCCCAAAACTCATAATCAAGGAATCAAGCATGATAAATGGAAAGAGGAAACGCAGAAGGAACTGAGGCATTCCAGAAGACCAACACATGGGAGATTGTTACTTTAACACCTGGAAAGAAACCTATTGGATACAAGTGGGTATACAAAATCAAATCAAGTATAATCATTATGGTTCAGTAGAAAGGTACAAGGACATACTTGTGGCAAAAGACTATACTCAGACTTATGAAATCGATTATCATGTGACCTTCTCTCCAGTTGTGAATATCATAACAGTTAGAGCATTGCTAGTAGCTGTAGCAGCCAACAACTAGCAACTTCACCAAATGGATATAAACACATCTTTTTTATGTGGAGACTTGTATGAAGAAGTCTACATGCAGCTTCCCCCAGGTTTTAGTCTTGGAAAGCCAAATAAGGTTTGTAGATTGATCAAACCATTATATGGCTTGAAGCAAGCCCGTAGACAATGGAATTGTAAGTTGATAGAATCTTTGGAGAGTCAAGGATTTGTTCAATCCAAGCATGATCATAGCCTATTCACCAAAGAAACAGTCAAGAACTTTATTGCCTTATTGGTTTACGTAGATGACATTATTGCAGCCAGTCTTGGTTTGAATCAGATTCAGCAATTCAAGGATCATCTTCATAAGCAATTCACTATCAAGGATCTTGGTAAGCTGACCTATTTTTTAGGCATTGAAGCTGCCAGGACACCTAGTGGGATCTCTATTTCATAGAGGAAATACGCCGTTAATATCCTGCAAGAATATGATTTCTTTGAAGCTAAACCCGTGAACACTCCAATGGAATCTAAACAAACATTTTATCATGGGGATTCTCCTTTGCTAGATGACAATGCTGCCAACAGGTCTTTGGTTGGTAAGCTAGTTTACTTTACATTTATTAGACCTGACATTGTATTTGTTGTTCAAAAGCTGAGTCTTTTGGATACTCCAACTGAAAATCACATGAAAGGTGCTCAAAGGCTTTTAATATACCTAAAGGTCAACCAAGGACAATGAAGTTTCTTTTCAGCTGAGAAAACATTCCTCTTAAAAGGTTTCACTAACAATGATTTGGCAGAGTGACATGAGACTAGGAAATCTATATCAGTATATATGATGTTCCTAGGAGATGCTCCCATATCTTGGAAAGCTAAGAAAAAGACAACTATTTCTAGAATTTTTTCTGAGGATGAATATAGGGAAATGGTTAACGCAACTTGTGAAATACAATGGCTTCTATACATTTAGAAGGATTTTCAGATTCCAGTTCAACTTCCTGCAGTTTTGTTTTGTGATAATGCCAGTGCTCTCCACATTGCTCACAATCATATGTTTTATGATAGAACAAAACACATTGAGGTTGACTGTCATGTTGTTAGATATAAGTTCAAGTCAGGCTTGATCAAAATTATGCATATTCACACCAAAGAACAATTTGTGACATCCTAACTAAAGCCTTGGATGCACCTGCATTCTGATATTTGTGGGATAGCCAGTCATTTCCAAGAATATCCAACCAAGTTCCAATGCATAAGGGAATGTTGGATGCAATAGGATGTGCAAGATGATTCACTTACCATTCTCATCTTGAGGGAGTGTTACAATATATGGGAATGTTGGATGCAAGAGGATGTGTCGCATACTCATCTTAGCTTCAGCTCAACTGACTAGAGATTCAGCTGACCCAGACTCATTTTAGCTGAATGAAATCCAACTGACACAGACTCAACTCAGCTAGCTTAGTTTTCAACATACTATATTCTGTTGTTGTTGGAGAAAATAGAGCAAAAATGATTGAATCGATTTTATCGATTTTTTAATCATTTTCGTTTACTTTAAAGAGCGAATTTGATATGACTTTTATTAAAGTTATCGAGACTTTATTAAATCATTGGAAACTACGTGCTACGTAGTTGACAATAGGATTTAAAATTATTCAATTCGGAGTACGAAGAATGAGATATTAACACTTTAAGTGGTTTGTGAGATATTGAGAGTAGAGTCGTGTAAACTTTTTATCCCACATTGAAACATGAGTATTCCAATGTCAAGTATTTAAATGATGACAGTTGATGATGAGTATAAGCTTCTAGAGAAATGGAGGAAGACTCATAACGTTTTAGTTAGATGATGTTCTGCTAAAATTGCCACACGCGTGTGCGCGTGCCGCTGCCGCCCGCCCGTGCCCGAGCCGCTTCTGCCCGCCCGTGCCCGAGCCGCTGCCGCCCGCCCGTGCCTGAGCCCATTGACCGTTGGGCTTGGGCTTTGGGGAATTGGGCCTTCTTGGGCCGGAGGGCTAGTATTATATTTTTGGACAAAATCAACGGAGTGGCAAAATCAGCCGAGGCTGAAATCCAAATTCAACAGGGTGACAAACTCAGCAGAGGCATGTCGATGTCAACTGAGGCAATTCAGCAATGCTAAATATTTCAGCCAAGGCACTTTGAGCAGGCCAAATTCAGCCGAGGCTGAATATACTCAGCTGAAGCCTTTCATTTCTTTGAAACTGCCATGATCAATACTGATATCAAAGTGGGAATAAGTGCTTTAATGTTTATCAATGCTGAGGCTTTTCCATTGCTTGCTCAAGCCCCCATATAATTAGACAAGCATAATATAAAACTCACAGGTTGGGTACCCGTAGGATGGGGATGTCTCATCCGTAGGTTAGAAGTAACTCTCTACATACCTATATAAATCTACATAATGTATCTATTATGCTTAGGGGCATATTGTTAAGAAATTGATCCACAGGTTGGGGCTCACAGGTCAAGTATGACTTATGTAAAGTCTACAATACCCGCAGGAAGATAAAATATTTGGGAAGGTCAAGATCCTACAAGTCGGGAACTCAGAGGTATCTTATTCAACATCCCATGGTCAGAGACTCGGCTAAGTACACTTAGAATTTCACAAGAAAGTTCCTAAGCATCCTTTGGGGCATACATACATGATAAAAACAAAACAAAACATATAAGTACAAAAGAAATTGAAAAAAACATTTTTCAATAATTTTTTTAATATTATTACAACTACTGATAAGTAAATATACTATTATTGTCATCAGCTGTAGAAGTACAAAAGACCGACTTCCTCTCCACTTTGGTATTTGGGCATAACATCCACATCATATTGGAGCTCGGTTAAGCACTCACAATACATATTCTCTAACCCCGGCTTTTAAAGGCCTAAAAGCCGAGGATGATTGAGGTCCATATCGGGCCATACCTTCTGAGCCTCATCAATGGCCAGGGTATAACCATACTTCATAGTGGGTGCTAAAAGAACACTCAACTCATTACAGAAGAGTGTAGAGTTCTTATAGTCACACAAAGCTCGGGCAGCCTCAACTTTGAGCTCTTCAACATGTTTGGCAGATATGTACGTCAACTCTTCAACATGCTTAGCCACCAGTTCGGCAGACCGCTTTTAAGACAGGTCTCTCTAATTCTTAACGACCTTGAAGGCATCATAGAGGTTTTTATCGTCCTTATCGACTTTTTTTTTTTCTACATTAAGAGTTTGTCCAGCTCACCCGTTAGCTTTTCAACGGACGTCTCAGCAGGCTCCTCGGCTCTCCGTGGCACATTAATTCATTAGGAAAGGAAGTTATTATGATCTTGGACCTTGGAAACTTGACTGTGAAATTGATTGACTCGGCTAGGTTGTTCGGTAAAACGCCGAAACATCTCCTTTGTCCACAGAGTATTTTGCAAGAAAGAAAGGTTATAAGAAACAAAAAGTATACAAGTAAAAATTCTCAAGAAAACCAACCATGGACATACTAAATTATGACATCTTAGTCAGGTCTGCATCACTAGCAAGTCGTCTTAGGGAAGAGTGCAAGTTTTCCCCATGTGTGGACCATAGCAAGATTGTTAAATTGATTGGTATTTTTCAGCCCACTTAGGGCTGTATTGATCAGGAAAAAGGTTAAGATCACCTGATTTCCCCTTTAAAGGGGAATATGGATTCTCTCCCAAGGATTTAGCTTAGAAGTCCATATCTGCCCCAAATCTCCATCGGATAAATCAGCAGGGGAAGAATTCCAAACCTTGCTTTTTTAGGGATCTTTATTCCTCTTAGAGCTTTATTTCTCCTCTAATTTCCATTTCGACAGAAGGACCGACACCAGCTACCGAGGTTGAAGACTTCATGCCCACACGAACACCAGTCTCAGGTCCGGCAGGCTGACCTATAGGAGCAGAGGTCATTGCTCGGTAAGGTATAACGGTATGAGAAAGAACCTACTCAGAAGTTCTATCAGCTTAGGAACTCTTCTTCTTGGAGGCATCCATAATTATACCAATCAATGAACTCACAACATGTGAAGGAAAAAATTATATCATCTCAGCATGATGACACTGTTAGTATAGTGCTTTAAACCCATTCGGGTTGGACCGGATCCGACCGGGTCGGATAATTTCTACTACGTTTTTATGTTTATACATGTAACAAATGAACTTTGTGTTATTATATATTTGTTCGTTTAATGAACCAATTATGATATTGCATATATAATGACGTCTATAGCTAGTATTAAATTGTGATCGGGAAACCTTAGTAGTGATTATGGTTGATGATATCTCGACTCACTTTATGGTTTGATACTTAAATATCTCTAGTCGTATGTACAATTAAATGGGACATTAATAGCTCGGTTAGACTAGCGCGTATTAGATGTTTTCTATCTTGTGAAGATAGTGAAAAATCTCATTTGTTGAATTGTGGAGACACTTGGACTGTATGTGAACGTGTATTAGAGAATGTGTATATTAGATTGACCCACTTATTTATTAAGTGTCGCAATATGTGGCTGTTTGGTAATTATCCTTAGACCGGGTCTTCATAACATCACGGTGTGGATTGTCATACTTTGACACTATTGAAGTTTCCCGTAATCACGGGGCGATAATTGTTTGAATAGTGTCCTAAACCCAATCGGGTTGGACCGGATCCGACCGGGTCAGACCATTTCTACTATTTCTTTATGTTTATACATATATAAAATGGCTTGTTTTGTTGTCATATATATGTTCTTTTAGAGAACCAATTGTGAATTGTTATATGATAACGTCCTTAGTATATAACTGTGATAGAGAAACCATGATAGGCGATTATGGTTGATGAGATCTCTAATCACTTTAATAAGTTTGATACTCAAATGTCTCTAGGCTGATGTACTATTAAACAGGGCATTGATAGTATGAACAAAGCTAGCACGTGTTAGATGTCTTCTGCCTTTAGGGCGGGGATAGATCTCGCTCTATCGAAGTGTAGAGACACTTGGGTATGCGTGGGCGTATTATTAGAAATGCGACGTTAGGGGATCGACCCACTTACACGGATAAGTGTCACACTATGTGGCGGTTGTGTCATTATCTTTAAGACCGGAGTCTTCATGGCATCACGGTGTGGATTGTAATGCTTTGACACTATTGAGGTTTCCTCTAGCCATGGGGCGATCATGCGGTAGTGATTGGGTGTGATACTAAATCATGCGGAGTATACATGATTGGTCGTCCGGGAATCGCGTATCCTATGATTGGGATCGAATATCCGAAATGGCCTTCTTATAAGGAATGTCTTACTCTCATGAATCTTTGCAAAGTGGGAGTAAACGAGTTACTTCGAGGGAGCTTGATATCCATATTATAAGATACGGTCGTTAATGTTTGACACTCGACGTACGACCGTATGGATATTATTACAGCGATAGGATTGTAAGTTACACGGTAATTATTTCACATGAAAGGTAGTAGTCATTGCATTTGACTCTTCCGATGATTGGGGGTCACGGTGTGTTGCTAGACGCTATCCCGTGATCGTTAGGCATGAAGGGCATTTTCGTAATTTGCACTTTGTGTCTACGGCTAACATATTCGGAAGCCTATCGGGTCACACACATATGAACATCTACCGGATTAAAATGTGGTTATAGTTGATAACTAAATAAGGAAATAATTTATCTCGTACTATAAATGTTATAGTGGTAAATTAATATGGTGATATTTATTTATTATGAATAAATTAAATGCAAGATATTAATTAAGTTGATTAATTAAATACACTTATATTGATAAGTGGCGCCACATATGTGTATAAGTGATACACTTGGATTGTGTAATTTAATTAATGGTATTACTAAATATTAATATATGATATTAATATATATATATATATATATATATATATATATATATATATATATATATATATATATATATAAATGAATGTGCGTGTGTGTGCTATGCATTGAATGTACATGTGCACAATTTCATTAGTTGAATATATTGGTATAGATTTATATATGTAATATATATTTGTGATATATATACACATGTGTAAATTGATTTATGGTAATAAAATAAAGATAGTCAATATTAGATATTGACAAAATCTTGGAAATATTCAATATAAGATATTGACAATATCATAGATTTATTTAATATAAGATATTATAATAAATGAGATAAATCAATCAATTATATTTTCCTTATTTTATTGGGAAAATGTTTTCTTCTCATCCACTCTAGTTGGGGCGCCCCTCTCACCATAAATAAGAGGTGAGTGTCAAACTCTTTTGTACATCACAATTGCAAGAGCTCATAGTTCTTGTGTAAAATAGAGAGCATCTTTTGGAGAGTTGGAGAGAGGGGAAAAAGGCCGGTCTAGCAACCGAGTTTTCCAATAAAGAATCCATGATGGGATTCCGCGGGTTGTTCGTTTGGACTAGCGGTAGAGGCCGAACACTTGGGCGGCTCTATGCAGAACTACTCTCCTTAGACGGTCAAAGCGTCGATCTTTTAGATCAAACAAGGTAACCACCGTCTACGACTTGTTTGTTTATTGCTTAAACGAAGTCGATACTGGTTAAAGGAAATAAAATTTTGAATTCCACTGCGTTCCCGCGTAGATTTCCTAACAGTGGTAGCAGAGCGAGTTTCGAGCTTAAGCAATAAGCATGTAATATTGCGTAGTTAATTTTATCGTTTAAATCACGTAATTAAAAGATTAAAGATTTTTGATTCGCAAAAGTGATACATGAAAAGAAAAAAAAACGAGATCGGGTGGTGCTCGGCCGACTGGCGGCGGCTGGACGGGGGCGGCGGCGGCAGGGCAACCTGCTGCCGGCAGTCGGTTGACCGGTCAATGTTGGCGGATGTCCAAATTTTTGTTTTGTGTATTTTGTGATTCAATATGGTTCATAGTTGTGATTGATAACTCTTCCTTTGTTTAGTTGTGTCATGTGACTAACCAATGATTCAAATAGTTTGGGCCATTAGGATGCCACATGGCATTAAAATAATAATGGTCTTTCCAAACTTTGTTTGGAACAGGCCTAGGCCCTTTCCAAATATTTGATTTGGGAAAAGGCCTAGGCCTAGGCCACTTCTAAAATTTTGATTTTGGAAAGTGGTCAGGCCTAAACCAAAATTATTTGGCCTTTCCAAATATTTGATTTGGAATAGGCCTGCAGCCCTTTTCAAATATTTGATTTGTAAAGGCTTAGCTTTGCGCCACTTCCAAAATTTTGATTTTGGAAAGTGGCTGTGCCTAAGCCAAATTTGTTTAGAAGATGCCTTTTGGTTTAGGAAACCAAAGGCATCCCTTTTGATTAAGAATCAAAAGGAAAGAAACAAAAGAGACTTAATTTTAATTTTGATTTATTTTTAGAATAGTTCTAATCAATTAAAATTAAAATTAAAATCTTTTAAAATTAATCGTTAATTTTATTTCGATTAAAATCATTTAATTAATTAAATGTTAATTAGTTAATTGATTGGATAAAATTATTTAATAGATTAAATGCTAATTGATTAATTAAGACGCAAGTAGTTAAATTTTAATTTTATCTTTTTCATAAGATGTTATTGTATGGATTAGATATAGTAGATATAATATGATTATATGGACCCATTTTATTGATCATGGACTCGATTAGATAGGATATATGTGAATGATTTAATTTTTCTGTTGGTTTAAAAATTGTCCTGAGCCGTTATGAAGAACATGACCTAGTTTATTTTCTGCATTTATCCCATTCCGTAAGCTCCCCGTGTGCGGCGGGGGTGTATTTATTTTATTAGATAGAATTAAATGTAACAAGAATGGAGCAGAAGATGGAGACCTAAGAAAGAAGAATAAAGATCCCATTGGAGAATGGCGCATTAAAAATCTATTGGCGGTTGCAAATATCTTAGATTGTGACCAGCGGTTTCGCTCGGTTTGTATTCGAAACCGCACTCTAGAAAAAGTCCATGATCATACCGGTTACTTTACGCATTTATTTATTTTGTGCTTGTATTTATTTTATTTGATACGATAGATGCATGACTAGGCACGATCTAGATAAATGTGTAGGATGTATGTTTATAGAGATAGACATATTTATGATGAGACCATAATTAAAATTAATTAAGTGAATTAATTTACATAAATACTTCCACCTCAAAAGAATCAAGTTGAAATTGCCTCCCCATATTATAATGACGGTGAAGAGCCCTTGTTCGGATCCAACTCATCAGCCAAAGCAGGGGGTTGACCTACCTCGGGTATATCGTCATTATCGAGATATGATCGTATGAGATCTCACGAATATTGGGGTTATGACTTGACTAAGAATTCCTCGCCACCACCAAAAGCGGGTCGTTTGGATTTTAGAGGCAAGGGTTTGACTACTTCATAAGATGAAAAATGTCAAAGAGTTGACTAGTCAAACAACAAGAGTCGTATAAGATACGATTGACAAAGGGTTGTCTACCTATTAGGCTATTTTCGGCCCACCAGCCAAAGCGGGGGTCGCGGTAGTTTAGTGGGATCTTGTCCACTAAAAAAATTAATAATTCTTGAAAGTCAATTAGAAGTAGTTGACGAGTGGGAGCAAAATCATAAATCAAAAGACCATTTTTGATTTTGCGTGTATAAACAACAACACTCTTTTATTTTCATTTTTATGTTGTAGTTTTAGCAAACTTTATATTTATGTTCTATTCTCGATTAGTAAAACCAAAATTATGACTGTTACCTTTTGAGAAACGTTCTCAAATATGGTTAAGTAATATTAATCCTTTTAAAATAAGCAATGACACGAGCAATCCCGTTATTGTAGTTAGAGACAAGGAGACTACATATTTGATGGAGTACACCAAGGCTTTAATTATTAATGAAAGCGGAAGCTCATGATATGATCGAATCATTTGAAATAAGTTTCAACGAATTAATCATAAATTGGATACGATCCAAGATGATCATTCAGTCATACGATGACAATTAATTCAAACGTTGGATAAGAATGACCACATCTAATTTTGGAAAGGTTGTTTTCAAAATTGTAAGATTTAAGTATCGACTTAATTCTATCATTGCTTAAAGGTTAATTAAATAGTCAATGTTTTGAATACGATTCAAAAGGTTATATAAACTATTTAATAAACTTTAGATTTTCTTTATGAAAGGAAATTAAATGCATGGCTCTTGTGATCTTTCTTAAGTCTTATGAAGACTACAATAAGAAACATTTTTCAAGTGCTTAAAGGATTTAAAGAGAAAGTTAGGGCATGTGCTTAAATAGAGAACTTATTGAAGTTTCTATTCTAGGCAAGTGAGTTGAGATAAATCTATCTAAGTGAAAGTCAACTATTAGATATATGATATCTTGCAAGTGTGATTAAATTAGAAAGATTAAATACAGATATGGAAGGTGAAGCAAACGTTGTAACACTTACCATATTCTGGATCTAGTAAACTGATAAGGGAACTAAATAAATGTTATTATGTTCCGGTTCTTATGAAGAACATACTTTCAGTTATTTGTTAGGATTTAGTAGACATATTCAGTTGTAAAGAATAAATGTTATTCCGATAAAGTTGGAAGGTCACTGAATCTAACATACTAGATTGTTGTCACTATATAGTTGATATATGTGATGAGATCTCAACTAAATATTTGTGTGGCTGTTATCCTTAATATTTGTGGTTATTCTAGACATAGTCTCTCTGGAAGGGATGCGTGCAACTAAACGTCATTCTGATGATGTTGAACCATATGATTATGAATCATGTGGGTAATACGTATCTTATCTAAAGATGACTAAAATACCCTTTTATGAAAAAGGTTGTAAAATCTAGAAAAATTGTCTAAAGCCTAAACATACCGATGTTCGTTGGCTTATGACAATTAATGCCACAACTAATTGTTTATTAATCTCTATGACTATTTTAGAAATAGTTGAATGTATTTATTGAAGTACGACAATTCGGAAAGCCCTAAAAGTTCGAGCTAGTACGAATATGAGATTGATGAGCTACTTAGGAGTTAATCTTCAATTGGATTGAAGTAATTAATACCTAAAGGGTGTTTCAGAAGTCGTCTGAAAAGGAATAAGATTCTCCCTTGAAGGATACCATCTTTGGGATACGCAATTGGATTGTGTTCCCAGAATGGAAGCAACACTTTATATGATAAAGGTGTGACGCAAGCCATGCGAAGTATCCCTTACCCGTTTCGGGATAGTGCCCTTATACTTAACTGTTAAGGGTGATTTTATACGTTTTATAAGGATATATTTTATGTCAATTTCCCCCATATGTGGATGTTTTCATAGAAATCGAGCTTTATAATTGAAATATTGAGCAAATGGTGTTTTTAATAGTTAAATTGCAAAACGTAACGAATTATGTGCTTAAATTGTGATTTTATATTATTTTGGAATATCGTTACGCTTTGGTATGTTTTTCCTACATTGTAGATACACATTGGTGATGGAAAAGATGATTTTTAAAGAGATAAATTCGAGTGGAAAGGAATCAATCAGATTTATGGAAGAATAGAGGATATAAGGAAAGAAATCAAGTGTTGAACCAATTTGGATCAAGCGTCCGCATTCATCAAACCGGCGTCGAGTGGGACGGGCGTTTGACATCTTTGACGAAAGTCCCGTGGAGGAGCTTTACATTCGTGGATGTTCAGATTTTCAAAGGATCAAGGCGTCGAGACTGTATAGACGGGCGTCGGCGAAGACTCGGCCCGACTCGAAATTTCAACGCATCTGGACGGGCGTCCAGTACCTTGGACGGGCGTCCATGGCCGACCTAACCACAGCCGACTTAGTATTCTATATATAGCCTTATCGCCCCAACCCTAATAATTATCAAATTCTTCATACACAAAAATACAGCAGCAGCCGCACTTCTGAGGCTCTCAAGGCCGGTCACCCGAGCCTTGTGCTCGGGTGATCCGGGTTAGATTAGGATGCTTTTCTTTTCGTTTGTTGATTCATGGAGATCATCCATTGTACCAAACTATGTGAGTTTAATCCTTTTAAATTTATTCAATCCTTGTTTTATTTTTCATGAGCTTTAATTCGTTTTGTATTTTTCTATGCGCTTTATGATGTCATGTGAATTAGATCGAGCGATTAGTTTGCTATTGATGTTTTACAATACGAGAGTTGCGTGAACACTAGATCACCATAGAAAGATAGGATCTTTAATCGTTAATTCGTGACAAATTAATTGGTTAATTATCTAGGTTGCTAGATTCTAAAATACGGGAGTTAACTTGAATCTACACCTTCGTTTTGTATGGAAATTGGTCTCAACATTCGAGAGAGGAGAGATCGATAATTGAATTCACTAAGAGATTAGGAATTCATAGCTTGTTCAGTAAAAACTCGTTTTAAATTTATAATTACCGGAACACCCCAAGTGCAAGGCTCGTAGTAAAGGTGTTAACGGGTCGTCCTAAGGGAATCGAACGTTTATCGGATTAGAGTACAGTAATTATATCGATTATGTCACAGATTGCTACCTAAAACTAGGGTATATATTAATTATAATCTAGAAACTATGACTATAAACAGAAAATAGCAGAAAATAGAACAAAAACGACACTGGACGGGCGTTCACTGACGTGGACGGGCGTCCGATTACGATCTAAAAACAGAAATATGCAGAAAAACAGCAGGTAACAACTAGGGTTTTTAAAATAACTAAACGTAGCAATCACAATTGATACGAACGAATTTGGTTTATCAAATAATTAAAAGAACGGCAAGGCAACGAGAATCCACCAACCAACCAACCAACCCCAACTAGATTGCGCTCTAAAGATACGATTTTTAGTAATGATGCCATTGAACGTCTGCAAAAAGCTCGGTTTAGATAAAAGAATGCGGGAACGCCCTATTTCTCTTCAGATGGTAGACCGATCTAGCCGCTCAGCAGCCGGTTGTGTTGCTAATGTTCTTCTCCGTGTTGAACATTTGGTTTTCCCTACTGACTGGGTTATCTTAGACTATCCACCTGACAAAAGAGATGCCCCTAATTCTAGGCCGGACCTTTTTGGACACCTCTGCCGCCCTCATCGATTTCTGTAAGGTTCAGATTACGCTTAGAGTCGATGATACATCTGTTACCTTCACATGAGGGAAAAGTCCTGAGGAAATCTTGATTGAAGAAATCTCGTTCGTTGAAGCAATTTATGAGGACGAAGAAGATGCCAACTCTGAAGAAGCGCTAGAGCTAACAGAGATAGGTGTTTTCGAAGCTATAAACATTGAAGATCAAGCTGACTGTGGACCATCTTCTGTCTCATCACAGGCCGTAGTCACTGACGAGTCATCTTCACAACTTGCTCACACTGAGCCTGTCAATGTACAAGGAACATGGAGATTCCCAGCAATGAACGATGATTTCAAAGAGCTGCATCAGGAAGACTTTAACCCTGTAGAAGAGGAAGCCCTGATGGGTAGTTGGGATGAAGTGGATTTCTGGAGAGAGACTACTCATTGGGAGGTTGATGATTGGGAACAGCTAGCAGAGGAGCTAGAAGAAGAAGAGTTGAGAAAGATGATCAAGCATAAGAAGGAGAAAGCGGGTGCTGACAGAAGGATCCCTATGGATGATGTGATCCAGTACCTTTCTGGGGTTATACCTCGGGAAGATGAGGTATTCTTCAGTCAACCACTTCAAGCCCATAAGGAAAAAGATGGTCCCTTAAAATCCAGTATTGAGCAACCACCTACTGACTTGGAGCTTAAACCGCTTCCGCAACACCTTAAGTACATTTTTCTTAAGGATGGTGATAAGTTACCCTTGATCATCTCTTCAAAACTCGAGCCCAAGCAAGAAGCACTGCTGATAAAAGTGCTTGAGAAAAACATCCTCGCGTTCGGATGGCAAGTGGGTGATATCCGAGGAATCAGCCCCGATGTGTGCATGCATAAAATCCGAACGGAGGAGGGAGCTAAGAAAGTCAGACAACCTCAGCGAAGGCTGAATCCGCACATGCAGGAGGTTGTCAAGAAAGAAGTCATAAAATGGTTAGATATGGGAATCATCTATGCAATCGCCGACAGTGAGTGGGTTAGCCCCACCCAAGTTGTGCCAAAGAAGGGAGGTATTACCGTGGAAAAGAATGAAAAGGGGGAAGAAGTAGCTTTACGCCTTGTGATAGCTCACAGGTGTCTCAGGCTATCGCGCAGATTGAATGAAGTCACCGCCAAAGACCATTTCCCTTACCTTTCATTGACCAATTTTCTTGAAAGACCGAGTGGTCATAAGTATTTTTGTTTCCTCGATGGATATTCGGTTACTTCCGGATAGCCATCGACCCTAATGACCAGGAGAAGACTACGTTTACGTGTCCATCGTGCATTTTTGCTTTTCGAATGCCTTTCGGGTTATGCAATGCACCAAAGAACATTTCAACGGTGCATGTTGGCCATTTTCGATGGACTTGTGGAGAAATGTATGGAAGTCTTCATGGATGACTTCTCGATCCTATGGCGATAGCTTTGATGAGATCTTGGAAAATCTAGATATGGTACTTCAACGCTGTGTTGAAAAGAATTTAGTGCTTAACTGGGAGAAATGCCATTTTCTAGTAGATGAAGGAATTGTTCTAGGACACAAGGTGTCTAGCAATGGAATTCAGGTAGATAAGGCTAAAGTAGAAGCCATTGAAAAGATGTCGTACCCTAAGACTGTGAAGGAGGTACGAGGTTTTCTCGGCCATGTTGGTTTCTACAGGCGATTCATTCAAGACTTTTCTAAAGTCGCCAAACCTTTATCTCATCTTCTGAAAGATGATGTTGAGTTCTTGTTTGATGAGAAATGCAAGGAAGCTTTCAATTGCCTAAAGGATAAGCTCATAAGTGCCCCTATCTTAATCGCACCTGACTGGACTAAGCCTTTTGAGTTAATGTGCGATGCCTCTAACTACGCAGTGGGTGCAGTTTTAGGCCAGAGAATTGATATGCGAGCCGCACCTTGAACCCGGCTCAATGCAATTAAACCACGACTGAGAAGGAATTCTTAGCCGTCGTTTTTGCTATCGACAAGTTTAGAAGTTACCTTCTAGGGTCTCAAGTTGTGGTTTGGATAGACCATGCAGCCCTACGCTACCTTATGGACAAAGCAGATGCAAAGCCAAGGTTACTCAGATAGATTCTAATTTTGCAAGAGTTTGACCTGGAGATCAAAGATAAGAAGGGTAGTGAAAATATTGTGGCTGATCACCTGTCTCGCGTAGTAAATGAGGGTGGCAAAAACCACAAGGACATAGGCATTGATTTTCCAACCGAGCAATTGATGAAGCTTGATACAGTTAGGCCGTGGTATGCTGATTACGTCAACTACTTAGCAGGTGGGCATTTAGAAGAAATGACGTATCAAGAAAAGAAGAAATTTTTCAGCGACTTGAAGTATCTCGTATGGGAGGATCCATATCTGTTTAAAGTCTGCAAGGATGGGTTGCTTAGAAGGTGCGTTCCGGAGCATGAACAATTGGATATCTTGGAGCAATGCCATAGTGGTCCCGCTGGTGGGCACTACGGAGCACCTAAGACAGTCACAAAAATCCTTCAAGCGGGTTTTTACCGGCCTACTTTGTTTAAAGATGTCAAGCCTTTTGCAAAGGCTGTGATAGATGCCAAAGAGTAGGGAGACTCAGTAATAGGATGGAGATGCCTTTGAGGCCTATCTTGGAATGTGAAGTTTTTGACGTTTGGGGCATTGATTTTATGGGACCGTTCCCATCATCATGCTCTAACAAATATATTCTGGTCTGTGTGGACTATGTTTCCAAGTGGGTAGAGGCCATAGCCACCCAAACCAATGATCACAAAGTTGTAAAGAAATTCTTGCAAAAGAATATCTTTACTAGATTTAGCTGTCCTAGAGCCCTTATCAGTGATGAAGGTTCGCATTTCTGTAACGCGCCGCTTGATAAAATTCTTGAGAAATATGGTGTCAAGCATAGAATTGGTACACCATACCACCCCCAAACCAGTGGCCAAGTCGAGGTGAGCAACAGAAGTCTAAAGCGGATTTTGGAGAAAACTGTGAATTCCAATAGATCCAACTGGAGTCTGAAGTTGGATGACGCACTTTGGGCTTATCGCACTGCGTTTAAGACCCCTATGGGTACGTCACCCTTCCAAATGGTTTATGGAAAAGCTTGTCATTTGCCAGTCGATCTTGAGCACAGAGCTTACTGGGCTATTAAATTCTTGAATTTCGATAGCCAACTCTGTGGGGAGAAGAGGTTATTGTAATTAAATGAGCTCGACGAATTTAGACTCCGTGCCTACGAGAATTCGAGAATCAGTAAGGAAAGAACGAAGGCACTCCATGATGCTAAGATTAAAGATCGGGAATTCAAAGTGGGAGACATGGCTTTGCTGTATAACACCAGGCTCCATCTTTTTGCTGGTAACCTTAAATCTAGATGGTCTGGCCCCTTTGAGATTCTTGATGTTCATCCTGGTGGAGCCATTATGTTGAAAGGGTACGGAGATCAACCGTTCAAAGTCAATGGTCACAGGATTAAGAAGTACTTTGGGCAACCCAAGGAAAAGCCTGAAGTACTATACTTTCAAAGGAGAAATGAAACGGTTGAGTCATTTATTTGTGATGAGATTCCATCCGACTTCTTTGGAGTGGATGATGACATTATTACCCCTAGCCTTGCAGATCCTTCTGTCAATGCTCCTAAGCCTGTTAGCATACCTCAGCCGGATCTGAGAAACAAGAACAAGAAGAAAAGAGTCAGTGTTGTCTGGAGAGAAAAAATTCATGATCTTCTCGCGCACTTGACTTGTTGTTGTGGCGAAAACCATTTCCGTCTAGTCATTCGATTCGACAGAGAAGTGGTTAGCCTCATACCCAAGTGGCCTGATCCAGTTGACTTGGTTTACTCTGTCAAGCTAATGACATAAAAGAAGCGCTACTAGGAGGCACCTAGTCTTTTAAGTTACTTTTAAGTTAAGTTTTTAGGCGGTAGGAATAAAACCGTGGTGATTTGTGTGTTGGTTATCCTTGTCCTATTTGTGAATGCTTTATTTGACCATTTCTGTGTGCATTCATGTTTACTCATATACCCTTTGTACCCGAGATTATATGCTATGTCGAGTGTTGCGAATCTCGTTGAGCGGTTTTTGCCGCTTATCACTTTTAGTGTTGTCTGCTTAAGTGATACTGAGCCGCAGCTGTACATTCATGCTACGGCTCGACCATCACAAACTACAACCCGACAACCACTTTGAAACCAGCTAAGTATTCTTTTCTTTTATTTGCACATTCTGAGGACATAATGTGATTTAAGTGTGGGGGGTGTCTAAATTGGGTATGTTATCATGCTATATTTCTGACAATGAGTAAATGTGATTTTCTCGAAAATTTCGACAATTTTAGAATTTTTCAAAGCAAACTTGGATAATTGTAAATCTTGAGCATGTAATTGAAACAAATGGCTTGCTAGTTGTAGTTTCCTGACAATGATTTTATGTGACTTTGAGAGATAATTATAGCATGCTTTTACTGATTTGAGATAGTATTCATTTCACACTCACGAAAGCCTTTGATATTGAAGCAAATAATCCACCAAAAGATAATCTTTTGAACTTGAAACGTAAATCTAAGCTATGAAAAGTGTTTAGAATCAAAGGATATAATTTATAGGATCAAGGGATCAAAGGGTGATCACACTACACTAAAACCGCACACAAATCGCCTAAAAAGAGTCTAAAGTCGGCCAAAGATGAGTAGGGGCTGAATGAGCTGCGTATTTATAGATTAGGTCGAAATCTGCTGCTGTCGGTCCCGGACGCCCGTCTGGTCCATGTCAGACGCCCGTCCGCCTGGAAAATATAAAGATATTAGGGCTTCGTCTTCATTGGATGGGCGTTCGCATTCCTCTGGACGCCCGTCTGGTCCATGTCAGACGCCCGTCCGCCTGGAAAATATGAAGATATTAGGGCTTCGTCTTCATTGGACGGGCGTTCGCATTCCTCTGGACGCCCGTCTGGTAACTTATGACTTGAGGCTTTTCACCCTGGACGCTGCGTCTGCAGTAACCTGGACGTCTGCTCGTGTTAAATGAGCTTAAGTCGGGCCGAGCCTACCCAAACGCCCGTCTGGGGTCTTTTTGACGCCCGTCCACCAAAAACATAACTTTCTGAATGAGTGTCAATGTTGTGGACGCCCGTCTGGACTGAGCAAACACCCGTCTGAGGTATATCAAACGCCCGTCTGGCTTGTCCTCATCCCAAACTTGGCTTTTCTTCACTTTTTATGCTACATTCGGGCCACGAACATATATCTCAGTCCAAAACATCGCCTTCCGGGTCCTCGAGTCACCTAGGTCCTGCAATAACATAGACAAACAAACACCACGCGTAATTCCGCAAGACAAAAGCACTCGGAAAAGAGTGAAATATCGTCAAAAAGGCAGAGTTCCCTATCGATATGACATTTTAACTCCCCGTGCGTATAACTCTCGATATTACTCTCAAACAGGTCTAAATCTACCCAAAACATGCCAATAAAGTGATAAACGGGGGCTAGATAACATACAAAAGTGCAGTGAAGTTGACTCCCATCAGTCAGCTGAGGGAACATATTGATCAGCTTAACACAATTGATCTCAGGAATATTGATGCCAAAGTTGAGGATGAAGATGCAACCTTAATCATGTTGGTGTCATTACCTGCATCATATGAGAACTTTGTGCAGTCCTTTATAGTTGGGAAAGATACAGTGGCTTTAGAGGATGTAAGGGCAGTCCTGCATGCCAGGGAGGTGAGACACAAGGCAGCAGGCACAGACAATCAGGTTGTTGGACTAGTAGTCAGCAGCAGCAGTGGAAAAGGGCATGGACATAAGAAGAAATCCAAGAAGGGTGGTTCTAAAGGTCCCGAGTCCACAGATGTCTGTAATTATTGTCAGGAGTAGGGAGATTGGAAGTCTAATTGTCTAAAGAAGAAAAGGCAGCATGGTATCAATTCCGGTACAGCAGCTGTGGCTACTGAACATTATGATAAGGATCTGGTTCTAGTGGCTGGGGATTCAACACATCATTCTGGTGTTTGGATTCAAGATTCTGGAGCATCCTATCATATTTGTCCACACATAGAGTGGTTTTCTACTTATGAGCAGATTGATGGTAGTCATATTTCTATGGCAAACAGAAAAGTCTGCAAGATACTTGGAATTGGCTCAGTTCAACTGAGGACAAATGATGGTAGATTCTACACACTGAAAGATGTTAGACATGTTCCATAGATGACCAAGAATTTGGTATCTCTTAGTCTACTGGATAGCAAGGGGTTCAATTTCAAGAGAGAAGTTGAAGAGATGAATGTTTACAAAGATTCAGCTGTGGTCCTCAAAGTTATCAAGAAGTGAACCATGTATATATTACAAGGCTCTACTGTATCTAGCTCTGCTGCTGTGGCATCCTTAGTAGTTCATCAGTCACAGTAGACTCAGCTGTGGCACATGAGACTTGGTCACATGGGTGAAAGAGGAATGCAAGTCCTTTCATCAGTAGGTTTTCTTGAGGGGCATAAGGTCAAGACACTGGACTGTTGTGAGCACTGTGTTTTTGGGTAGCTACATAGAAGCAAGTTCTCAGCAAGCAAACACAGTCCAAAGGGATCACTTGATTATATCCATTCTGATTGCTGGGTCCATCAAAGGTGGAATCATTGGGTGGTCACAGAGATTTTGTGTCATTCATAGATGACTATTCAAGAATGACTTAGGTGGCGATGATGAAACACAAAAGTGAGGCATTCAACAGTTTCAAGCAGTGGAAGGCCCTAGTGGAAAACCAGACATGCAAGAAAATTAAGAGGCTTCAAATATATTGTCAGGCATCACATAGTCAGGAATACACCTCAGTGGAATGGTGTAGTTGAAAGAATGAATAAAACTCTTCTAAAGAATGCAAGATGTATGCTCTCTAATGCTGGTATATCAAGGGGATTTAGTACAGACGCTGTAAGTACATCATGCTACTTAATCAATATGAGTCCTCACACATGGATCAATCTCAATACACCAATTGAGATGTGGTCAGGCAAGCCCGCTGACTACTCAGTTCTAAGGGTTTTTGGAAGCACATTTTACTATCATGTGAGTGAAGGGAAGCTGAAACCAAGGGCCAAGAAGGGAGTGTTTGTAGGGAATGGAGATGGGGTGAAAGGTTATAGAATTTGGTCATCAATAGAAAACAGGCTCATACTCAGTAAAGATGTGGTCTTTGATGAAAATTCATTGATCAGCTCATTAGTGGGGAGGTCTGGTGAATCTGAAACCAGAGTGTTGAGAAATAGGTGGAGCTTCAAGTGGAGTTAGCCGACATGCAACACTCAGCTGATCTAAGTCAGTACTCATTTGATCTGGTTGCTGAACCAGAGTTTGATCCAAGCCAGTCGGCTGAACATAGGTCAACAAAGCATCAAACATGGAATATTTGTCAGCAAAGTATAGTAGTCAGCAGAGCTAGAAGAATCAAAGTTGGGCCCAAGAGGTATGGTTTTGATGATATGGTTGGATATGCACTTCAAGTTGCAGAAGAAGTGGATGTTTTTGAACCTTCTACTTACAGGGAAGCAGTGACATGTTCTTAAGCATCTCAATGGCTTGCTACCAAGGGAGATGAAATGGAGCCATTACTGAAGAATCAGACTTGGGATCTAGTTAAAATACATCTGATATGAGAGTTGTTACTTGCAAATGGATCTTCAAGAAGAAGGAAGGATAATTGAGGCAGAAGGGGTCAAGTATAAGACATGTTTGGTTGCAAGAGAGTTTAGTTAGAAAGAAGGGGTGGACATTGATGAGATATTCTTACCAGTAGTCAGACATACTTAAATCAGAGCATTACTAGCAATGGTGGCACATCAGGATCTTGAACTTGAACAGTTAGATGTGAAGATAGCTTTTCTACACGGTGAGGTAGATAAAGAGATATACATGACTCATCCAGAGGAATTTTAAGTTCCTGGCAAGGAAGATTTTATGGGTAAGTTGAAGAGGTCCTTGTATGGACTGAAGCAGGCTCCTAGTCAGTGGTATAAAAGGTTTGACAATTACATGATCAAGCTGGGTTATAACAGAAGTCCATATGACTGTTGTCTGTATCACAGTCAGCTGAGAGATGGATCACATATCTATCTTGTCATGTATGTGGATGATATGTTGATAGCTGCAAAGAATAAGACTGTTGTTCAGAATCTGAAGAACCTTCTCAGTGCTGAATTTAAAATGAAGGATTTGGGTGCATTGATAACGCTCCAAATAGTACCATTAATTATACCTTTATTCACTCCGAATTCTGCTCAAGAGAGGATATACAGGCTCGTTATTATATGGAATATGTGTTAAATGCTAGGTGTATGTTTTTAGGTTTGTAATTATGCATTTGTGTTATTATCCCGAAGGTTTGGTACCGTTTTGCCTCGTTTTATGTGTTTTACAGGATGTACCGAATCTGGAGCATTGGAGAACGGATCTGGATCAAAGGAAGCATGTTGGGCCAAGTCAAAGAAGTCCAAGAAGAGATCTGCTGAAGAAAAAGAAGAATAGTTAGCCCGGTTTACCGTGGGCTAGGTCCGGTAAACCGAGAGCCTTGTGGGACACGAAATTGAATCTGCCGCACTGACCAGGTCGGTTAGGGTTTCTATGAGTCATAAGTCGGCTATTGTATCTATATAAAGCCACATCAACTGATTATTACATAAGTTTTGAATAAGTTTTGCATATTCTATTATATACATTATACAATTTGATTAAATAAATTTTTCCTAAGCTTTTGAGGAGTTATTTCTAGTTTCCTTCCCTTCTCTACCATCTCTAGCTAGCTTGAGTGGACCGAGCCAGATCTCCACCGTTGAAGGTATGAAGCTTTGAACATTTCTTTTTGTCTTCAATATGGTAGATATGTTCGTATTTATGTGTTTTAGTTAATCTGCATGTTTAACGACCCCATGATTTACTTAGATTAATCGTAATTGAGCAATGTAGATCCAGAATTAAGAAAAGCCGTCCCCGGTAAACCGGCGGTCTATACCGGTTTACCGAGGCAAATTTTAGGAAACAAAATCTGGAGGGTTCGCGTCAGCTACGTTGATCGACATAATTAATTAAAACAAGTAATAGGTGTGGCCAATCTAGTATTCGTAATTCGTAAATTAACATGAAGTACTGATAGTGAAGTGTTAGTTATGACATAGTCTTGATGGACCCTATAAACGTGTTGATCTGTGTCGACAGCTGTCTAGGCGGGTTAGCGGTATGAGTTAGCGCTCGATATCGGCAATTCTAGTTCTTTATGCGTATGGGCTATTATGGACCAATTAAGGAGGGTAGTTGGCATATAGATTATCTACAACCCTGGTCGGAGTAGATAGGGTTATGAGTTGCACCCGTAGCTTAAAACTAAATTAAAAGCTCGCTCGATTAATTTAAGGAAATTATGAGGGGAAGTAAATAAAGATTAACTAATCCAAGTTAGTAGATCGGTGGGAAGAGGGGGAGGAATACCACGTTTCCTTCATGTTTATTGTTGGTCAATGACCAAATCTATGTGCCTTCTTAGTTAGGTTAGAATCGTTTATACTTAAAGTTGCATTGTCTCTGTGGGATCGACCTTAATTAGCCCTTACTATACTACGATGCACCTAGTATTTTTGCTAGTAATATCGACGTTAGTGACTTACACGCGATCAAGAGTTTTGGCGCCGTTGCCGGGGACAATGGCCAATTTCAAGGATAAACATTTTAATTCTGATTAAGAAGTCGTTTTCTTTTCAAATTATTTTCTTTTTGAGTCTTGAGTTGTTCTGATCAAAACCTGCACTGTTTAACTGCCCGAATAAGAAATTCTTCGTCCGGTTTACCGAGGGTTACCCCCGATTTACCGTTGTCCGGAAAATCGAATTCTGACAGCCTTTGTTATTCTGTGTTATTCCAGTTGATTTTAGTTAGTAGGTCCGCAACAGTTGGGTTCATCCACAACTGAAGCGGGAGTTGCTAACCTTTTCTTTGTTTTATTTTGTCTCTTTTGCAGGAGTATCAGGACACTTCGGAAATTCAATCAAGAAAAAGCGATTAAGTCCAGACGAATCAAACGCAATGCCTCGTATGTGTTGAACATCAAGCCAATCTCTATGTATCCTGGATCAAAGGCCAGAGAGCAATACGAAGTTGATAAGAAGTGTATGGAGGAGGAGACTGAAACACTTAAACACAAATCCGAGGAAAACCTATAGGAGTATGAGACTTATTGGCCAGGTAAGTTTCCTATCGAGCTAATTGATCTATCGTCCGACTATGACTCCGATGATCCGGAGGAGGATCCGGACACTATGTTCTCAGAGTCTGAGGATTACCTGGACTCTGATACAGTAGAAATGTTAGGAGACCCTGGAACATTTCGACTCCCGATTTCTATCAATGGTATATCTGTAGGTTTAGGCCTTTATGATTCCGGTGCAAGTTGTAACATTCTACCTCTATCCATTTGCTAGAAGATTAAGATTCCGGTTGTCATGGATCAAACCCGGTCCATGACTTTTGTCGATCGAACCCGAGATATGACTGCTGGCCTGCTAAAGGATTGTACGATTAAAGCATGAGGATTCTCATTTCCAATAAATTTCACGGTTTTAGACGTAACTGAGGATCTGAGTGCCCCTGTTCTATTAGGTAGACCGTTCCTAGCAACCAGCAGAGCAATCATGGACTTCGATAATGGGAAATCACTCAAAGGTTGAACAATGATGCCGTATCGATGAAAATCCTAGGGCCCCTAGATAATAGGCCAGAAAGTTGCAAGATGACTTATGGTTCGGGAAAAGTGGAAATCATAGAGATAGAGAAGGAAGGGAATAGGCAATGAGAGGTTCTAGTGGAAACCTGTGAGCAAGAATTCATGAGATTAATGCTTAGAGAGCACAAAGAAGAGGACAACAGCAAGGCGCTCACGGAAGCTAGTCCTTCCGTATTGCGTAGTGAAAGAGTAAAAGTGGAAAATGTGGAATCCTTGGGCATAAAGATTAAATCTCGAAGCAGAGGACGACCTAGCACACGAGCAAAGAGAGAGAGGCGTGCTAGGAAGAGAGCTCAGAAAGTTTCTATGGAAAACCGGGAAAAGGCACTATTGAAAGATAATGACCGACGAGAAGAGAAGTGCATGACGTTTGAAACCTCGAAGATGCGAGTTTGGCGAGTTAAGGCCCCGAATTTTGATTGAGTGAAGATCTGAAGGGAAGTCGAGCTGACGACTTTAAACTCAGAACTATTCTCTTGAACCCTTAGATAGAATAGGAATGAATAAAAGTAGCTGGATGAAGGGACGAGCTTTTTTTCATCCTACCGCACCCTTAGGCTTGAAACCGATGGTTGTTGGAAATGTTTTTTCTACTCGTTGTGGATTCTAATGAAGTAGGTTAGGGTTGAGTCGGAAATAGCAACAAAAGGAGTAAGAAACTAGTCATTTTGAGGTTTGGATTGAGCAGGAAGTTATTATAAGGTGTGCTGAGAAGGAGTACAAAGAAATCTGGGGAAAAGAAGCCCCGGTAAACCGAGAGTTACCTCCGGGTTACCGAGCAAGATTTTTCAAGTTTCTGAGTGTCAGATTAAAAATCAAAATTTTCAGTGACACGTGGAGGACACACGTTGCATCAGAAACCCACCAGTCAGCAAAACCACCCCATTTTCCCTATTTTCCACCTTTTCATCTGTTCCCACACTCCACCATAACTCCACCTCAATCCCATCAATCAAACCCCTCAACCTCATTACTCCTCTATCCACTATCCCACCAAATCCTTTCACTTTCTATCACTTCTCATATTTAAACACCCTTCCACCACCATTATTCATCATCCTCAACAACTATCTTCTTCTTCAATCAACAAAGTTCCTCCATTTCTTCTACTTCTAGAAATTTCAGCCACCATCACCACCATACCTCCAGCAAAATCAAACATTTTTCTTCTATTTCAACAACCAAAACACCATTTTTTCCATCCCTGTTGTTGATTTGTAGTGCTGCTGCAAAGTGAAGCTGCTACAATTCTTTCTCTTTTATCATCAGAGCACGGTCCCAGAAGAAATTGAGAAAAATTCAGGCCGGTAAATCGAGGTATAGGGCCGGTTTACCGAAGGTCCATTTTTAGATTCAACACCATCATCAGTCTATGTATCAATCAAGATGGGTCCCAAGCGTAGCAGAATAGCCCATCGTCCAAATGGTCACCAGTATGTCTATGGAGATGCTAACCCCTTGATAGACGGGGTCGAGCAATTTCATTCTTTAGAGATCTATGAATCGTTCCGAGGGCATTGGAATGGAAAACCGGTTGCCAGAGAACGAGGCGTAGAGTTGGACGATTGCGGTACGATCTTTCCGAGAGCCCTAAAGGTACAAGATATTCTGGATATGGCTGAGGCACCGACGCGGTTCAATGCTACAGTGGTGAGAGAATTTTATGCTTATCTTTTGCATAACCCAGGAGCTACATTTGCAATGGTCCGTGGAGTTAAGGTTGACTTCATGATTGAGCGGATCAACGAGTATTACGGGGTTCGCAATCCACCAGTGGGCCCAGATGAGTACACATTCTCGACGAATATTGAAGATCTAGAGAGGATGCAGATGATTGCTGAGTACTTTGGGGTGCAATGGAAGCGCAATCCTTTGGAAGCCCCCACCATCTTCCTGGAAAATGAATTATCCTGGGATAGGAATGTGGTCAATCAATTTGTTTGTGCTCGCCTTCTGCCGACCAAGCATACGATGTCTGTCACACCGAAGAGGGCTGAGTTGATGTTCTATCAGGAGCAGGGATCTCTAGTCAACATAGGCCTCCTGATGCACAGCCGCATTCATGAGCCTGCCTCCACATGCGAGCACGAGCATTTGCCATATTTGCCTATGATTGATATGTTCGCTATAGAGGACAAGGTTCCTGTTCTGGTTAGTGACGAGTGGGAAGACCCTGAGCCGATGATTAGTTCACAGTCAGTTTCAAAAGTACAAAGACGGGCAGGTTCAAGAGCTGAGAGAGAGCGTACTCCGGTCCACGGAGGACCTCGATCCCAGAGAGCCTTGCTAGATGAGCACTCAAGAGAAATTGCGAGTCTGCATCGCAAGATGGACATGATTATAGACTTTCTAGGAGTTCTTCCCGCGACCCCACCACCTAGGACTGCCCCACGTCACCGAGCATCCTCTTCCACCGCTGCAGCCTCAAGTTCTGCACCACATCCCGGTTTTGAGCCTAGAGATGATTTGGAGGATTATTATGATGAGGATTAGTTTTCTTTCTTTTCATTGTTGTTATTTTCCATTTTCTTTATTTTATTTTATTCCATATCTAGTAATGTAGCGGATTTTTTTTATTAATGTAATGATTTTGTCGGCTTAAACTGTTTGGAGTTATTTATTTTCTCTTTTACTTCCGCGATATTATTATACAGTTTCTTGTCAACACTATTATTCTTGGTTTGTTTGAGATACTTGGCACGGATTTTGTCGAGACTTAATTGCCAATGCCCATTGAATAATACGATGATCCAGTTCTTCTTTGGCTCCACCCTTAACGAAGCTAAGTTCCTTTTCGTTTTAACTTTTTCATCTTACACATTAGGGACAATGTTTCGATTAAGTGGGGGGTAGGGGACGTCACTTAGCTTCTTAGCATTATATTCCGTTAATTGCATGATTATCTTGATTATCATTGACACACTGTTCACCACATAGACTTTGACTCATTTCGACGAAATTTTGAAAACGAATGATATCTTTTGTCTTTTGGAGTTACTTAATTACATCCTTGTTTCATGGTGTATAAGTAAAAGTAAGAGCCCACTTCTGAAGTAGTGACATATTAAGCGCATATTCTGTTGTGAGCCACAATTTAAGCACATATAACTCACTTTCTCTGGTGTGTAGTCGATAGCATATTGCCTTGACTAGAGTTGACCTTGACTTTATCCCGAATTATGTTCCACCAACGCTTATAAAGGCAAAGGAATTTCGGATTTGGTAGTTTATCAAGAGTGAGACCGTGAGGATAGATAAATTTATGAGAGTTCACCTGCCAAGAAAGAGAAGTGCATTGAAATATATACATCTATATTCTTTTTGGCAAAAATTGAGTCGATGGAGCGTAAGACGCACGACTTTTGCAAAGACCGATAAATGCGAGCCTAAAAGTAATACTCGGTTCTCGATCTACCTTGCCAGCTAATTAGATTAATAAAAACATGTTCGAGACTGTTAGTTCGACTACGGGTTGACGTAATGTGAGATTGTCTGCATTACTAAGCAGTTGTGAAAGTTATTTCACACACTCATTGGCTCATGACATGAATAGTGTTTAATGCGTTACTGAGGGATATGAGTGGCATGATCTTGATCTTGACTTTGTGAGGCATAGCTATTTTTAATTAACTTGGATACCGATCTGGATGTTGTTTTCTTTTCGCCTTTTTGCTCGGGACGATCAAAAGCTAAGTGGGGGGTAGTTGATAACGCTCTAAATAGTACCATTAATTATACCTTTATTCACCCTAAATTCTGCTCAAGAGAGGATATATAGGCTCGTTATTATATGGAATATGTGTTAAATGCTATGTGTATGTTTCTAGGTTCGTAATTCTGTATTTGTGTTATTATCCCGAAGGTTTGGTTTTGTTTTGCCTCGTTTTATGTGTTTTACAGGATGTACTGAATCTGGAGCATTGGAACGGATCTGGATCAAAGGAAGCATGTTGGGCCAAGTAAAAGAAGTCCAAGAAGAGATCTGCTGAAGAAAAAGAAGAAAAGTTAGCTTGGCTTACCAGGGCTAGGTCCGGTAAACCGAGAGCCTTATGGGACACGAAATTGATCTGCCACACTGAATAGGTCGGTTAGGGTTTCTATGAGTCATAAGTCGGCTATTGTATCTATATAAAGCCACATCAACTGATTATTACATAAGTTTTGAATAGTTTTGCATATTCTATTATATACATTATACAATTTGATGAAATAAAGTTTTCCTAAGCTTTTGAGGAGTTATTTCCGGTTTCCTTCCCTTCTCTACCATCTCTAGCTTGAGTGGATCGAGCTAGATCTCTATCGCTGAAGGTATGAAGCTTTGAACGTTCCTTTTTGTCTTCAATATGATAGATCTATTCGTATTTATGTGTTTTAGTTAATCTGCATGTTCAACGACCCCATGATTTACTTAGATTAATCGTAATTGAGCAATGTAGATCCATAATTAAGAAAAGCCGCCCCCGGTAAACCGGCGGTCTATACCGGTTTACCAAGGCAAAATTTAAGAAACTTAATCTGGAGGATTCGCGTCAGCTACGTTGATCGACAGAATTAATTAAAACGAGTAATAGGTCTGGCCAATCTAGTATTCGTAATTCATAAATTAACATGAAGTACTGATAGTGAAGTGTTAGTTAGGACATAGTCTTGATGAACCCTAGGAACATGCTGATCAGTGTCGACAGCTGTCTAGGCGGGTTAGCGGTATGAGTTAGCGCTCGATATCGGCAATTCTAGTTTATGCGTATGGGCTATAACGGACCAATTAAGGAGGGTAGCTGGCTTATATATTATCTACTACCATTTTCGGAGTAGATAGGGTTAGGAGTTGCACCCGTAGCTTAAAACTAAATTAAAAGCTCGCTCGATTAATTTAAGGAAATTATGAGGGGATGTAAATATAAAGATTAACTAATCCAAGTTAGTAGATCGGTGGGAAGAGGGGGAGGAATACCACATTTTTTTCATGTTTATTGTTGGTCAATGACCACTTCTTTGTGCCTTCCTAGTTAGGTTAGAATCGTTTATGCTTAAAGTTGCATTGTCTCTGTGAGATCGACCTTGATTCGCCCTTACTATACTACGATGTACCTAGTATTCTTGCTAGTAATATCGACGTTAGTGGCTTACACGTGATCAAGCATCCAAGAAGATTTTAGGGATGGATATCTGGAGAGATAGAAGTCAAAAGAAGTTGTTCTTTTCCCAGCAGGGTTATATAAAGAAGACATTGGCCAGATTTGGCATGTTTGCTGCAAAACCAATAGATACTCCTGTGGCATCCAATGTTCATTTGTGTGTTTATGATTCATAATCAGCAGATGAGAAGGAGTATATGTCAAGAGTTCCCTATGCTAGTGCAGTTGGCAGTCTGATGTATGCCATGTGTGCACTAGGCCTGGTCTGGCTTAGACAGTCAATGTTGTCAGTAGCTTTATGGCTCAACCTAGAAAGGAAACTGGAAAGCTGCGAAAAGAATGTTCAGGTACCTTAAGGGTACAACTGACGTTGGTCTCATCTATGGAGGTGATACTCAAGGTTTGATCACAAGATACTGTGATGCTGATTATATAAGTGACGCGGACAATAGAAAATCTATGACTGGTTATGTATTCACATTGGGGAATTCAGTTGTCAGCTGGAAAGCAAATTTTCAGGCAACATTATCAGCTATTGAGGCAGGATATATGGCTCTTACTGAAGTAGCCAAAAAGGGTATCTGGTCGAAGGGACTAGTCAGTGATGTGGGGCTACATCAAGATCAAGCAGAGATTTATTGTGACAGTCTGAGTGCAATTTGTCTAGCTAAGGATCAGGTTCATCATGAGAGAACCAAGCATATAGATGTGACGAATCATTTTTTAAGGAATGAGAAAAGGGTTCAAGTAAAGAAGATCATCACCAAGGAGAATCTTGTTGATATGTTTACTAAACCAGTTCAGCAGAGCAAGTTTCAGTTGTGTCTGGACTTGCTGAATATTCAAAGCTTATAATCTAGAAATCTGGAAGCTCAGCCGAGGACAGGTTAGCTGAGTGGATTCTTTGGAGTAATCTGGTACAAGTACATATGGCATTGATGAATGCATCTGGTACAAGTACATCTAATTGTGCAATCTGGTTGACTGTGAACGAGAGTTCAAGTCAAGGTGGAGATTTGTCATCAAAGTGACTTAAAATCTACATATGGTGGAACTAATAGGTCAGCTGAGTGATGGTTAGCTGAGAAGTATATTCAAGTCTATGAAAGTCAGCTGGGAAGATCAGCTAAGTTTCTTCTAGGGGGTCAGCAGACTGCTGAGTCTGTTGAGGTAATTGGATACAGCTGTGTTCTAAATCTAGGCAGTGGTCCGTTGTGTTGGGTCTACAGAGGGACCCAACATCTGGGGTATTTATGACAATCCGACAATGATCTTTTGGCGGTTAGGGTTTTAGGGATCTGTGTCTATAAATACTAATTGTATTGATCATTGTAAAGTGTGTAATCCGTCTGAAATTCAGTGTATAATAAAATATCTCTTTTCTGTCCGTGGAGTAGTCGGCACAACGCCGGAAACCACGTTAAATCTTGTGTTATTCTTGTTTCTGTTATTTCTGTTGATTATTACTATTAGATTGCACCTGTTAATTATCAATCTTGCATCTGGATTCTCTATCCTGTTATAACACCTACTAATAAAAAATGATATTATTTCTTAGTTGGACTTGGAACCCTTAACTATTAAACTTACCTACCACTGGTACTCGAGTTTTGGCCTTTTTAATTAGTTCTGCAACTCCAAAAGCTCAGGGCCTTTTTTAACTTGGAAAGGCACTTCATGGCCACTCTTAGGGCGTTATGTATTGCGTTGATTAGTAATATTTAAATAAGAAAATTTGCACACATTATGGGCAAAAATATGGGAATTTTATTTTGTATTTCATATGGTGTACATGTTTCCATTGAACGTTGTGCATTGATGTTTTATTAAACATATGGGTTAAGTCCATTACCCTTGTATCCGCGTCCACCCGCATTAGAGAGACACAAATGTAGTTACTGCAGGAAACATTTTATTTTATTTTTTCTCCCAACAACCCATTCAACTCCACATATGACTTCACTTGGCGTGCTGTTCCAAACCCATCATCTTCTACAGGTTACACTACACCACTACTCCTATCAACATTTCCTACGAGTGGCCAATGAAGTGCATATTTTATGATGATTGACAGGTCTTTGATTACTTTTTGAGATGATATTTCCTAATATACCCCTCAGAGTATGTTGAAGAAAATAGGTCCAAAGCCCATGTAATGGGTTTGACGAAAGGTGGAACGCTCAACTTAGCTCTAATTTCAGATAGGGTCCGATTTATATTATCGACAGTTAATAATATCATTAGATACTCTTTACGGAGAAGTCAATAATAGGTTTTTGAATCTATCGATTCGAATATCGGCTGAATAAAAAATTAAGGCTCACATTTGGTAAAATATGTGTGTGGAGAGGAGTTGAAGAAGGTATATCAACTCTACTCTCCCGTATTGGTGACAAGAGAGCGTTTGGCTCAATATTTAATGGCCTAGTTGACACATTAGAATGTGTCCCAAGGGATAGAGGAAGGACCTTAATGGCTCTTGGTTTACCGTGAGCGCCTTTGTACAAAATTTCTTGAAGCAATCAAGGCAAAATTAATTAAGGTGGTTCTAGAATGATCCGGAAATTGTGAACAAGAAAACGTGTTTTAATTAAGGACGGTTAATTAAACCAACTTAATTAAGTCGGTCCTTAAGAAAGGTTAATTAAGTATAAAGAACTCTATGTATGAGAATTAGACATTGGATATTCTCCTAAAAGAGCAATCTGCATTGATCGAGTCTTGGTGCCAAAGAGAAATCGGAGTATCTAGTAGCTCGCTGGAGCTCGAGTTTTGAAAGTGCCGCTAAACTTGAGTCACGAGCCATTGTATTTTGGGAGACAATTGCTACAACCGTGGACAGATTGGAGCAGCCATTGTATTTTGGGAGACAATTGCTACAACCGTGGACAGATTTGAGCAACATTGTCTTAAGGATAGAGTGAATACACTCGTCTTGGTTTGATCTCTTTTATTTATTTTTGCATCACTTTTCTGGGTTTGCATCTAATCCGTTCAGATCAATTAATTCATATGCTTTATTTCATAGTAATCACAAATTTTTTTTCTCCATAATTTCTTCTGTTAATTACAGGTTAGATTCCGTGTTTACACATATTGTAAAGCACTCCACACATGTAATTTTATTAACAGAGTAGCAGGTGTATATAAAAGAATATAATTATATATATACACACCTGATATTGGATGTTACCTACAGTTTCAGATTTTTTAGGTAGACCCTGAGGATATCGCCGTAAGGTAGGTCAAGAACTCGATGAGTACCCAAAATCTTATCTTTTTGAAAACCAAGCCTTAAATTTTGATAGCGATAAAGGTCATCCGAATGGGGCTGAAATAAAATAGGCACTAGGCATCACCGTTCTCTCACGGTGCATATGCCAACAGTAGAGGTTGTTGGGTCATTTGCCACTTTCCCCGCTCCCACTAATTATTTTAAAGAAAAAAAGTAGTCATATCAGGATTTAGAATTTTTTCAATAATCTTGGAAACAATAAATAATTAAATTTTATTTATACCTCCTACAAGTTCATTGGTTTCGAATACCGTCCAGCTAATGTCAACTTTTCATGATTTTCCGGTTTTTTTATTATTAAGTTCTTTTACGTAGACAATACACAATTAATATTCACCAATAATTTTACTATCCTAATTTATCATTATAAAAATTTAGGATCTTACAATTTTAATAATCCGAAAACAATAAACCTCGTCATCTGAAAACCGCCCACCATTTTATCGGTTCTAAATACGGTCTAGCTAATGTCATTTCATGATTTTCCGGTTTCCATGACCATTTAATTCTTTTTATATAACCATACATGATTAAATTCCCACATATTTTTTATCGTAAAAATTAAATTTACATAGTAAATTATGTTTTATCATGTGAATTTTATATCCAAATAAAATTTCTTTGGCTAAAAAATCCATGATTAATTTATGCATGACTTGGAGTGAAATTCTTGAATATGAAGCATGACATGAATATATCACATAATTAACTAAGATGGATTGTTTGGTACCCATGTATTTAATCTATTAAAAAATAAAGAAAAAAAATGACTTGAATCGTTGTCTTCATCTGAGCCACATATGAACCTGAATCTCCCGGAAGTTGAATAAGCTAAATCAAGGCAAAACTCCAAGCTCACCTTAGCGGGATTCCCCCTGCCAAGGTGTGTTTGGTTCCAGCTACGAGCTCCATACAGTTCTTCTAAGAAACATATATGCAACACTCGCTCAGGTGGAGTGGGGTTCCTCCTAGGCATGACTCGTCTACGCTTTAGTTTCCACGCAATAAACTTTCAGCGCCTAGATTACATAATTTTACCACTTAATTATTCTATTACACGGTGGAACCTGATTACATCAATTTCTAACATATCTACCGGGTAAACAAGTAACAACCCTTAATCCATCTCATCATCCAAAACATTCAACCACGCAAATAAATAACGAATTATATTTTAAAAGAGGCAATTTCATATAATTAATTACACTCTTAATCAAAATCACAAAATCGATTTGACCATGTGCTCTGATAAAACATGCCGGAAAAACGATACACCCGAATCTAGATCCAAACTGCAAAAGCCCGACCCATAATGCTTCTAGGTTAGGATGGGGCGGGGAGCACCGCTTCCTAGGCAGGTCTTCTTCACTTTTCTAGTCACCGATTTCGAATCAGATTCTTAGCACCGGTCGATTCACTCGATCATGCACATCGGAAACTACGAATTATAATTCGTTTTCGATTTTGCTACAAGTTGAAACAAGTAATTCATTAACCTAATGAGAAAGTTATAGATTATAACCCACGAAATCGAGATGCCATGATATTCCGGTATGTATCTCCAAACGATGACTAGTGGACGTCAATCTTATATTCGAACTTCCTAGAATATGCCTAAGGAAAACCCTAGTTTTTCTTCTTTCATGTGGATTTTAAAAGAAACAGTAATTTCACTCTTTTCTTTCATGTAAGTGGCGCATAAGTTAAGGGGTCATTTGTTAAATCTAAAGTCTGAAGTCTGAAACCTGAAATCTGAAGTCTGAATGTTATAAGCAACTGAATTATTTAAGTGTTGAAATCGATTAAACTGTTTGATAACACTATAAATCTGAAAACTGAAAAATAATTAATTTTACAATTTTTATGCCGTATATAATAAATTTTCGATGGAGACAATCTTTCGCCTTTTTATAAAATTATCCATTTAAAATGATCTAATTTTTGGTTCTTTTCGTTTGGGTCCCCGTTTATGTTTTCCCGTTTCCCGTTTGTTTTTCTTTTTGTTTTTGTTGCTCCTTTGTTGTTGATAACATCATAATTAGTACCTTTTACTACATCTTTATTTGCTCCGAATTATGCTCAAGAGAGGAAAGATAATCTGAATATGGTGTGAAATACATGTTAATTGCATAGTGAGTGTTCTTTAGATATTGATTATGCATTTATACAATTTCCCCGAGAAATTGGTACTGCTCTGCATTGTTTTATGTGTTTTATAGGAGTACCTTATTCCGGAGAAGCTAAGACATGGATTTGGGCTAAAGGAAGTCATGGGGCCGAGTTGAGAGAGTCCAAGAAGAGATCTGTCAAGAGAAAGAGCTGAAGATGGGCTCGATATACCGAGGCCCACCACCGACTTACCGAGAACTTAGAGGACACGAAACTGACCATACAACGTTTACTATGTCGGCTAGAGTTTATTTGAGTCATAAGTAGGCTGAATTATTTATATATAGCCGCAGTATTTCATTGTATTCATATACTTATCATATACTCAAATATACAATACATTATTCATGCAATAAAAGTTTATAGTTTTGTTATTCCGAGTTTTCTTCCTTTTTCCCCTCTTCCTCGCTATCTCTAACATGAGGAGATCAAGTTAGACCTCCATAACCGAAGGTATGAAGCTTTGAATGTTCCTTTATGTCTTAGTTATGGTAGATTTACTTGTTTCTACGTGCTATACGTAATCTGAATGTTTAACGACCCCGTAATTTACTAGAATTAATCATAACGAAGCAATGTAGTTCCAGAATTAAGAACCACCGCACCTAATTTACCGGCGGTCTCTACCAATAAATCGAGGCACTTTTAGGTCACCTTAATCTGAAGACTTAGCGTCAGCTACGTTGACCGACATGTTTAATTCATGATAGGTTAGATCTGGCCAATCTTCTTGTCGTACATCATAAATTAACATAAAGGATGATAAAATGAAGTGTTAATTAGGACATAGTCTGGATCATTCTCTGGGAACGTGCTAGCTAGTCAATCCACGATAGCTGCTTAGGGAGGTTCTCGGTCTTGAGCCAGGACTTTCTAGAATTTATTGCGTGTGGGTTAATACAACCAAGTAAGGAGGTTAATTGCACATAGACGTTTACTGTCCTTTCAATGGAAGTAAATAAGGTTAAAAGACTACACCCATAGCTAAACTGAGTTAATAACATCTTTTGACTAATCGGGGAATTACTAGGGGAAGTAAACATTATGATTAAGTATACCAAGTTGAGAGATAGGTTGAGAAGGGAGGAATACCATGTTTATTTCCGTCTTTATGTTGGTCCGTGACCGTTTTTGTGTCCTTAGTTGGATTAGATGTATTTATTTAAGTTGCCTTGTCTCTGTGGGATCGACCTTGATTCTCCGTTTCTATACTATAATTTGACCTAGTACTCTTTCTAGTATAAGCGACCTCACGCGTGACATCAGTTGTCCCGTCTAGCTCCTTCTCCGATGACCAGCTCCGGCCTCTTCGCCGTCCCTATTTCTCTCAAGCTCCTGGAGCTTGCATGTGGATGGTGGTAATAGATCGGAGTTTTTGCTGCCAGAGATAGGTGACGATGGATTGGGTCCTTTTCCCGGCCCAGATCTGGTTGTTTGGTGGCGGTTTTCCTCTTCAGATGGTGGAGCTTTGGTTTTTGATGGGCTTGAGGCGGTGACCTGGCGGCGTTTGTGTTAGGAAATCACTAGTTTAATGCAGAGGAATTTAAAATTTTGATTTCCGATCCCAAGGTCGACTTCGTTTAATACAATAAACACGTTAAGTAGTTTGACGGTATATACCTTGGCTGATATGTAAGATCGACGTTTTGACCGTCAAGGAGAGTAGTACTGTGCACTAGCAGTCCACACGTACGGCCTCTATCGATATCCACACGAACTCCTCACCGGAATCCTCCTTGGATTTCTATCAGAAAAATCTGGCTGCTAGGCCAGTCTTTTCCTCTCTCTAAAACTCTCTACTAGAAGCTCTATATTTTTCTCAAGAATAATTAGCTCTTGGAATTGTGATGTACAAAAGAGCTAGCCAACCCTTTTCTTATATAAGTGAAAGTGGCGCCCCTCTATGTCCTAATCTGATTAGGAGAAGCTTCCTAGAAGATAGATGAAAGAGAAAAACATTTTCCCAATAAAATATGGAAAATCACTTTAATTGATTTATCTTTTTTATTATAATATCTTATATTAAATAAATACTAAATATTGCCAATATCTTTTTTTTTGAATATATTTATCTTATTACCATAAATCTATTTTTCCAAAATCAATTAATATCCAATATTAATATTATGGTAATCTTATTAATTAAATTGCACAATCCAAGTGTATCTTATACACATAGGAGTGGCGCCCCATATTGCCAAATATTGGCATCCAGAATATTCTTTAATCATTACAATTAAAATCTTGTATTTAATTTGTTCATAATAAATAAATACCATCATATTAATTAACCACTATAACCTTATTTGCTTATAAACTATAAACTTTCCTTATTTGCTTATAAACTATAACCGCATTTTAATCCGACTCGATGTTCTTATGTGTGTGACCCGATAGACTTCCAAATATGTTGGTCGCAGACACAAAGTGCAAATTACGAAAATACCCTTCATACCTAACAATCACGGGATAGCCTCTAGAAACACACCGTGACCCCCAATCATCGGAACAGTCAAAAGCAATGACTACTACCTTTCATGTGAAACCGTTACCGTGTAAATAGAATCCTTTCGCTGTAATAATATCCATACGATCATATCTCGAGTGTTAGTACATTAACGATCGTATCTTATAATCTGGATATCATGCTCTCTCGGAATAACTCATTTACTCCCACTTTGAAAAGATTCACGAGAGCTAGACATTCCTTATAAGAAGGCTATTTCGGATATTCACTCCCAATCATAGGATATGCGATTCCCGGATGACCAAACATGTATACTCCGCATGCTTCAATTCACACCCAATCACTACCGTATGATCGCCCCGTGGCTAGGGGAAATCTCAATAGTGTCAAAGCATGACAATCCATACGGTGATGCCATGAAGACTCCGGTCTTAGGATAATTACACAACTGCCACATAGTGCGACACTTAATGTAAGTGGGTCAGTCTAACATACGCATTCTCTAATACACATCCACGTACAATCCAAGTTTCTCTACATTTCGATAGACGAGATCTATCCCTATCTTCAACAAGATAGAAGACATCCAATACGTGCTAGTCTAATCATACTATCAATGCCCATTTGAAAGTACATACGACTAGAGACATTTAAGTATCAAACTTATTAAAGTGATTAGAGATCCCGTCATTCATAATCACTATCATGGTTTCTCTATCACAGTTTGACACTATAGACGTTACTATATATATACATTCAATAACGCGAAGATAAACAATATATAATAAAAAAAGTACTTTTATTAATCATAATAAAGTTATTACATGAACTAAAATAGACTGTAAATGACCCGACCCGGTCGGATCCAGTCCAACCCGATTGGCTTTAGGACACCATTTCAGCAGTTTGACTCTCATTTTGTCCCTAAGGCTACGGGATCTTAGTTAGACGATTTGGTAGTCGCTCTCTAGGCGGAGGCGTTAGTCACACTTCCGGGCTTCTCTCTTCGTTTGGCGGCGGCGGAAGACCTCTGCCTGTGTCTTCCATCTGCATTGGTTTCTCATCATCTATAGACTGAACTATTGCTTTTCTGGTTTTTCTTTAGAGTTTGTGTTTGTGTTTGTGTTTGTGTCTGTGTCTGTGTCAGTGTCTGTGTCATTCTTCGGGTGAAGTAATCGGCTCCATGGGCTTTTTAACCTTCTTATGTCAAGACTTCTCGATGAGATCATGTTCTTGGCATGCCAATTGTTAGTCTGTTTGTTTGGTGTTTTGTGTGTTAGTTTGTTGTTTGTCAGTTAGTTTTTTGTCATGTTTTTTGTTTGTTTTTCCCGGGCGGTGCTCCGGCTGTGTCTGGCGGTGTTCCAGCCTTGTGATGTATTTTCCGGTGTTATAGTCCGGAATTTCAATAAAACTTTCGTCTGTCGAGGAAAAAAGATCTAATTTTTGGTTCTATTAACCTTGTCTTATGCAAGAAGTTTGAAACTATAATGAAAAATGAGTTTGAAGTGTCACAAATGGGTGAGTTGACCTCTTTTTAGCGTTACAAGTGAACCAGACTAAAGATGGAATTCACATTAACCAAACAGAGTATATGGAAGACATGCTAAAAAAGTTCAAGATCGACACTTTAAATCCTGCCACAACTCCTATGAGTACTACAATTAGATTCGACCAAGACAAAGAGCACAGATCGGTTGATAATCTGCTATACAGGTGCGTGATTGATTCTCTTATTTACTTAACTGCAAGTAAACCAGATGCCATGAATGTTGTTTGTATATCTACTATATATCAGGTAAATCTTAAGGTGCCTCACCTAAATGCTGTGAAGAGAATATTCAAAAACTTGGTTTTTACTAAAAGATTGCTTATTTTTTGAGTCTCTTGATTTAATTTTACATGCTTATTCTGATGATGATTCAGGAGGGTGAAATGTTGATAGAAAATGCACAAGTGGTACATGTCAACTGTGTGTGAGTTTGAGGCACTAATCAATTGTTGTGCACAACTTATGTGGCTCAAACAACAGCTGTGTGACTTCAATATTCACATTCCAACAGTGTTTATCTTATGTGATAGCACAAGTTCAATCAATTTGTCTCACAATCATGTCCTTCACTCCAGAACCCAACATGTAGACAACATATATTACTTTTTAAGAGACCATATGACCAATGGTAACATTTCAATTGAGTTTTTACTTTTAGAACAAAACGTTGTAGAAATGTTGACAAAACCATTGCACCAATCCACCTTTGAAACCTTGAGGAATCTTCTACATATGGTATCCCTCTAAATCAGATTCATACTTAACCTTTTTGATTGATTTTCAAAATAAGGGAGAGAAGTATTCCGTATTTCAAACTTTTTATTCTAATCTTTGAGGGATGATGTATCAATATTTTTTTTAATTTTTTTCAAAGTGTTTTTGAAATATTTTCAAATTCCAATGTCTGACAAGTACTATTTCTTAATCACTCATTGATGGTACATATTACTATGAGCGAACCAACGTGTCATGGGGATCATATTTGTACCTGAACTAGTGTTAAACTATGCATATGTTGAGGGGGATCTATGATTATGAGGGAGAATTTTTGAAACAAGTGTTGAGAATTTTAAAACAGTCCAAAGGAGGAGATTGTTGAGTAATGATTCTTATTACACCTAAATTGATATAATTTATGTTTGTTTATTCGTTTCAAAGATAACACAACATCATATGATGAGGTTGAATGACATCTAAGTTGAATTAATTGGCCTAGGGTTCGATCTAAATGAGGTAATATGTATTTTTTCACGATCTGTGTTTTTCCCTCATTAAAATTCATTATTTGACCGTTAGTTTATAAAATCCCCTCATTTTTTAAATTGCATTTGTTTGTATAATATTGTACTAATACCAACTAAAGTCTTAAAGTACAAGGAACAAAGCTTAATTGATTGATTGCACATGTTATAAATTTGTTAATGATCATATTAACAAGCTACAGCCGAAGATCAAAACACAAAACAAGGCTGAATTGATGAAGTTGATCAAGAATATCTTCCCTATTTCATAAAGTCTAATGTTCATTGTTCTGATCTAATTCAGCCTTGATCCAATGCATTTTGATGATGTTTGTTACTTTGTTACATGTTTAATTACACGTTTAAATCATCTAAACATGGGACATACACAACCATTGATCTGAAGATTGATCTAAGGGTGAGAAAAGAAGCAAATGTCTTTGATCAAGTACAATGTCTACTCAACACTATTCTTCCACTTGCTTGTCCTTATACTACGGATATCTCAGGACTGGGAGCTCCATTCCATATGATCTTGAGCTTGATTAAAAGAGGAAAGTGAGAGGAAGATTCCTATATCCAGTAAGCAAAAATTCTTGACATTGAAATTCAAATCGATCGACTAGTTTGAAGTTGCTTCATATTTTTATTGGTGCTGATTCTTTTTTCTATAGAAAGAGTTCCATTGATTTGATAAGATACTAATACTAACTTAGCCAAAGAATAAGATTTGCTTAATCTCTCTGAACTCCATCTGACCTTTAACATTTCATCTACTAAGTTTTATAAGACTTTGCAACATGACCATTGTTTTGTTGACTGTATTTCTTGTGATAACAAGTATAGTTTCACATGAGTTCTTTTTTGTTTGATTGCAAGCAACCTTTTTTATTCTGTGGGTGATACACTTATTGTTGAACCGTATTTGCATTAGAAGGTAGAGGTTCCGTGATTGATTCATTGTCTGAACAATCTTTGAAATGTTTAGTAAGAAGGTATTGGCTGAGTGTTTAAGCTTTTGTTTGTGATTGCATTGTGTAATCTGTTATAACACTTGTGCCACCTTAAATAAAGAATCCCAATTTTAGGGAGTTTTTATAAATCCAGTTCTAATAGTCTAGTACATGATTGAAACAACGGTGGGGTGTTTTATACTTGGTTGTTATAACCTGTCTAAATCATTGTGTTCTCTATTTATGCACATTTACTTGTTTTGTATGAATTCTTACTTGATTACTTACGTTATCCATTGTTGACTCAAACATCCATAAGTTAAATCTCATCAAAAAGTTTATCAGAACTTAGCATTCTTTGCAATCCATCTTAATATGCAATCTTGACCTAATTGATTCTCATTCTTGTGGAGAAGAACACTTGCACTGAAATTTGTTTGAGCGAATTTTGAACTCTATTGTTCTGTAAAAGAACCATTCACCCCATCTGATTCACTTAGAACTTCATTGATCTTATCAATTAGATGGTAAGACATCATTTTTGAACTGCTATCTTAATCTAAATGCAACAACCAAAATGGTTTATTAAACCTGGGCAAAAGTAGAAAGTCTCATAGTTGCTAAGATCTTTTATGGATTGAAGAAAACCTATAAGTCATGGAACCATGGACTTGATATGATCATTTCATATGGGTTTGACCTATAGATTGATAAGCCTTGTGTGACAAGCAAATCAATGGTGGAAAAGTGGTGTAGAAGTAGAGAACATTGTACACAATGAGAATGGTGTCGGATGTTATATGAAGTTAATTATTGACTATCCATATGACTAGTTTGGAAAGGAAAACTCTATTCTAGGAGATTCAAAGTGTTTTAATTCACTAGAATGATTTGTTGGTGAATATCTTAAGAATCTTATATTAATAAGTTGGATAAGTGTTATCAAGTGCGAGATTCTGGTACATGTCTCTTATCGACTTCACATGGGATAGTTCTCTACAAATATCAAAGAAAAATGGATAAATTCTTTTCATTGGAGTTTGTGAAAGTCATTTAAATTATATCCATGATTTGATCATTGAATAAACAGTAAAGGGTATTCTAAATTACGTATGGGGAACGAGATTTAGTATGATAGTTTAATCACGTGGTGACCAGATCGACGGAAACACTTTTAAGATGATAAAAAGTTGATTCATGGTTCATTGTATATTCTTGTAGGCAAAATGTGTTGGACAAAACTCAAGGCAAGAATATAATGTTGCCAATTTTTTTTACAAGCATTATCATATAATTGTGACGGAAATACTTGGCCCACTTGTGTTAGAGCAAATGAGAGAATGTAGTGGAAAAATAAGTGCTGTAAAACAATTCATATTGGCTTCGCAGGAAAGTGGGAGATTGTTAGGCATGTACTTCAGAAAATAAATAATATATTTTTTTAAGAATATAATTTCACTTTTATCATTTATCCTTTTATCTGCATGGGAGTATGCACATCACGAAAATTCCAAGGGGTTCATTATCTTACTATATGACTTAATGCATAAGATTTGTGTACGAGGGAATTGAGTTTATGGCGAACTACCTTAAGCATTGAGTCAATAAGGAAATGGACAAAAGTTCAGGATCTTATAGTCAAACCACCATTACTGCTCGGAAACACTTAGAGTGTGACTGCCTAATCTCAACCATCAGTATTGGTCACCTTAGTGGTTGCACTTATGTGCGAAGTGCACATAAGAATATAATTGAAACGAGATAATATAATTGAAACATTAGATGATCGGTTAATAATTTCATCCTAATCTTGAAGTGATTTTAGACTCATGCCTTTTTAGGGGTGACATTAGATTTGGTTGTACAGTTAGCTCAGTGACACTTTCCTTACTGCAAAATATTTTAACTTCACTCGGGGATCGGCATCCGAGAATGTAACTCACAAAGATGGAGTTCACTTCTTCTTCGAAATGGGAAGTCGAAAGACAATTTCGTCGGTTATTAATTCTGGTACTGATTGATCGGCTGAATCTTTGATATGATCATAAATACCGATCACTAGTGAATTAATGATAGTTTAAGATTAGATGTTATGGAGAGGTCTTTCAGACAATGTCTTGCTCTATGTAAGAACTATATGTGGAGGGTTATCTATAGATAATGATTATATCAGTTGGTGCTCGGTAACTACATGAGCAGTGGAGTAAATATGTTATATATTTCAGAAGAGTGCATTCTCGACTCTATGTTGACATAACACTAAGATTATTGAGACAGGTGATTTGAATGAAGAGTTCGGTCGGTCATTCGAATCATTAGAACTTCTGGATATAGGCACATTATCTCCGGCTTGTCTACTCATAATCCACATGATTAGAAATCCTTTATACTGTGAATGGAAAAAATTCCGGGATATAGCTATGGACATTTATCAGATAAATGGAAAGTTAGGAAAAATGGTTTTTCCTAAATCTAAGTATTTAATTATATTAACTGAAAAATAGTTTTTTTACTTAATTTAGGAAATTGTTTCTAAAATTGGCTAACTACTCAATATGGTTAAATAATGCTTTTCCTAAATCGACTACCCACTTAATAAGATTAAGTAAGACGTTTCCTATACGGCATTTAGCTAAGTGCTTAAAATTTGGTCATAAGAGCCCATCTAAGTGGATGAGCTTACACCAAAGCAAAACTGTATTGATTCCACAAGCATTTGGGGCGCCACTTTAGAATGAAAAAGTAAGGGAAATTTCTATTCACTAAATACTTAAATTATTGAAAGGAGAAGAAGATTGAATCTTCATCTTAGCAAAATCATTGGATTTACTTGGAGCATACTTGGATAAGGATTCACCGCCTTGTGTTGATGAGGCTTGCCAGAAGATCATGCATTTCATAGCTCATTTCATCATCTTTTAGATCACCAAATGTTGGTACAATTTCTACAGACACCCTTATGCATTAGTTATGTGTTGTTGAGTTTATACAAGCTTTTAATACATATTTTGAGTTGTGTTAATCGTTTTTGTTGCGAGGTTGAATGTGATTCACCAGGGAATGACTCAAATGGAATTTTTCAATTCTAGAAAATGAAACAGGCACGCCTTTGCGAGCTTGTAAATCGCCTCAGTGAAGTTTCTAGAGCCCATAGAATAGTTCTGGAATGGGTCGCGTAACGCCCCGCTCACGGATACCGAGCCCTTATCTGGAAAAGAAACGTTCGACACGTATAACATTAAATAAATATAATATTATACGCAAACCACTACGTCGTCGTATCAAAATAAAACAAACGGAAGCTAAAAAGACTCGGATAAAACCATAAATGCTACTAAGAATATAATTCAAACACATAAAAGATGGAAAGTGTAGCTTACAACAAGAAACGTTTTACAAAAGAAGGTACAACCACTATCTTATCAAGATCAAGGCAAGTTACAACATACTCTAAGAAAAAAAAAACAAGATACATTATACATCTAGATAGCAACATGGTAAAACTCCATAGCAAGCATAGGAACCGTCCTCCTCATAATCATCATGATACGTCTCAATATGTTCGTCTTCTCACCCCAAAGCACAAACAAACATACAAAGGTGCAAGTACATAAGTACTTTGCAAGAGTGAGAAGCTAATGAATAAACATGCGTTACAATGAAAATGTTTACATTATTATTATTAAGTTATCTTTATGAGACCGACTCAATCTAGAGTTCACTTCATGTCCATCAACATGTCATGACTATACGTTTCTAACTTAACTTATCTTGGTTACGTCAGCACTCGAGGGCACTACGCGAGGTGTGTCCACCATGAGAGGGTGCCAACCAACAGTGGCTTGCACTGCTAGTCCCGGGTTTCCCCGGTATGCATACACATCCGGTGAAGTTCCTCTGTACGTAGGGTCTCGGACTTACGGGATGGTGTTCCTCCGTGCGTAGGGTCCAAAGACTTACAGAGTTATCCACCTATCCGGACGAGTCACATAGCCGATGTGTACATGTGCCTAACCAAAAGTGACATTAAGCTTATTACTATGCAAATATGTATTTATTATTTGTTGTTAACTAGCCACCTAAGTGTTTTCAAATAAGCTCCCTCACACCTACTTCTCTCTTTCCTAGACCACTATACACGGACAAGGCCTAGCAATTACACAGACATTGATGAATACTAATTCATCAAAGCACAAGCTCATTCATACTCTTCCGACAGTCAAGAACTTCAACTCTTTGGAAGAGTACATTCGGCAGGGACGAAACCAGGAATTGTTGACCGGGTGGGCTAATAGAGTATTTTTGTATGATCGGGTGGGCTGGATTAAGATAACTAATTGTGTTGGACTGAATTATTTAAGATTTTTTATGTACCGAAAATAAAAATCGGGTGGACTACGCCCATACAAGCAACCCCTCTAGTTCCGTCCCTGACATTCGGTGCCAGAACTAAACGCATCAGAAACTCAATCGAGGCTTGTTCAAATTATTTCATCTTATTTGAGTATATTAGAAAACCACAATTCAAGTTTAGCATCACAATGACACTAGCCACAAAATTCATTATCTACCAAATCATACATTTATATTTTTTTCTAAAAGATAAAATAACACAACACAATAACACCAAACAACTATACATTCTATACATATATTAAATCTTTTCCATTTTTATTTAAATGCTGCTGCTGCTCTCTTCTTTATTTTCTTTTTATTTTTGTTTCTTCACAAAACTTAATTAACTAACACATTTTTCATTCTTTAGGCTATTGTACCCTAAACCTACCAAAAGAATTCTTTTTTTTCTTTCTCACTCCCTTTCGAAAGTTGCTACAGCAACTGCAGTATGAAACCTACCAAAGAATAAGTAATTAAATACTGTATTAAACGTAAGAGAATGAAAACAAAAAAAAAAAAATAATAATAATAAAGTGCAAACTAATGAAATTCACAAGTCACAACACTTACTAAGCCTGCTGGCCAACGTAATCCTGCGGGAACAGAATAGCTCCCGCTTCGGTTGGTACACATTAAACATTTTAAAAGCGTAATCAAAATTAATTCTATCGGTTAAAATATCAATTTACTTTATCAAAACATCATAAAACACCAATTGTATAATATAAAAACCATTTTATACAATTCAACACTAAGACTCAACCTAAATATTGTAAAACCATTACTAATTAGGAAGAGTATTACCTTAACTGCGAGCAAAACCGATCCCAAAACTGAAAGCAAAGTTTGAATCCTTTGATTCACAACTCCTACAACCAACTACGATATTTAACGATACTCTACGATCAAAACAACCATTTACACAATCAAAACTCGAATTTTTATCAAGAACGATCAAGATTACGATTTTAGGGCTAAAACGAAAACTCACTGTTTAGGAAACGAAGAGTATAGAAATGATCGTCTTCTCCCGGTGATCTGTTTCTCCTACTGCTGCCTGTTCAAAATCTTGACGGATTAGCCGAACGATTGAAGATTATGTTCTTCTGTTTCCTGGCAACTCTGCATCCTTTTTTTTTTCTCTGAGAACGCCGTTCCTCTTTTTTTTTTCTTCTGAATGGCATGACAAAAATTATGAGAAGACTTTGGGGATTATTTCCTTTTTATAACTATTAATTAAATCTCGTAATTAAATAACTAAGTCCTTTTAATTAAATCCTTTTTAATTAAATGAAAATAGGCTAAATAATAATTAGGTCATAGTAAACATACCCAATTACTATTTTACCATTTTCTGGAAAATAGGGATGTTACATTCCTCCCCCCTTAAGAGGAGTTTCGTCCTCGAAACTCGAATGTAACTGGGGTGTACTTGAACTCTAGACTTTGCATAGCGTTTCGTCTTCTAACTCTTACCGTCTTCTTCTTCCATCTTCCCAACTCTTGTACCTGTCTTGCCACCTCGAGGTTGTGACGATCCGTTTCAATCTTCACGTTGGCTTGTTGTTTCAACTCTTGTCTCGTATTCTGTCATCGTTCCATTTCAAGATAGAAAACCGGAGTTCTATACTTTCTTCCATGCAGAGTTTCAAAAGTGGCATTTGGATACTGGTGTGGTACTAGTGTGGTAGACACTCTGCTATCTTTATCTTCATGTAAGATCATCGGTAGTACTGTCCAAGCTCTCTGTACATCTTGGTTGCTCCGCGATGAACTATAACTGCTATCTTGTGGCTCCATACATCACCTTATTCCTCAGATCTTCAGCATTAGGAACCTAGAGCTGATTCGATGCCATAGGTTTCCATCTTCCTCTAACTTGTGACCACTGGCCGATTTGGTTCAGGCCACTCACTTGTACCAGGAATCAACTGGATCTTTGTCTTGTTTTTTTACAATCTCGGCAACTGCCTCGAATCTTGCAATCAACGGTACACCTTACTTGCTTCTGTTGGCCTATGTCCTGAAGCTTGAGCTTCTTAGTTGAACCACAACTTCTGGCATACTCGACTTCTTTTTGATCTCAACCTCCATAACTGCAACATAAGCTTGTTGAAGAACTACAAGAATTCCGGCTATAGGATTTTTGAGACTTCTCGGGAAGGAGAAACATGCATCTACCATACTTTCTCTCTGACGGTCTGATCCAATTTTTATGCCAAAAAGGGTTAGCTTGGAGAATAAATAAAGTTGAAAAGTGACAAGTTGAGTACTAGGATGGTATGTCAACTTGGTAAGCCGGAGAAAATTCAATAAGTTCTCAAAACAATGGAGGTTGCATGGGTTACAAAAAATAAATATGATCCCGTGTTGGGAGAAAGTTGAAGTTGGTTCCAAAATGAAAAATGAGGCATTGTATCATAATACAAAAGGTAGCCACCAAGGAAGAAGCAAAGGATTATCTTGCAGATGAGATTCTTTTCAGAGAGTGGATTCTGCAAGTTATGGTGGTCTGCAAGGGAACTTAGGACACTTGAAGGGAAGACGATGAGCTCTTACATAAGCCCTTAGAAAGTGGAGACATCAAGGGAAGCGCCACATGATGGACTTGGAAATATTCTCAATGCATGGAAAGAGAACACCGAGCTTGAGAACATTAGGGAGGTGACCTTGATTGTTAATCGTTTGGTTAACAAAGTGGCTATTGGCGAACTAGGAGAATCCTCAGTTCGTGTGAATGTCGTAGATGAATCATCATACAACTGAGAATCAAAGCAAGGTGCAAGGTCGAGCACCAAAAAGACTAGATGATTTAGAAATCAAGTAGAGAGCAAAAACCTCAACATGAAGGGCTATGGAGACAAATCGAGTACACCAAAAGGTCTCAGATTGAAATTAACTTGTCAAGAAAAGTCCAAGTTTGCATTAGTCAAGAAAGGTTGAGTTATCTCAAGATTGAAAGGGGACATAGAGATTCCCTCAAGATATTGTAAAATAATATCCAATTCAGGGTTTCAAAGTTGCACTACTCGAGAGGAATAGTACACTGCCAAGGAATAATTGCTCAAGGTCATTCCACATGTGGGAATGAAAAGATTAAAACAAAATAGGCATTCAATCGGTGTAACAAAATTGTAATAGAAACGCCAAAACAGAAGATGGAAGTCAAAAGGTGTATATGGCGGTTCGTGGCTCTAAATGGTCTGAAAGAGAGTTAAAGCTGAAAAGGCACAGGTGCATTATTCTGGATTGAAATCAATATAATTTTATTTTTTTGAGTTCAAAAGTCGACCGGCAAGAAGAAGATATGCATACCCTATAGAAACAGGCAGCATTAGGTGGAAAAATTTACAAAATCAACACTACCCTTAGGAGGGAAGCTGAGAATGAACACACGTAAGGAGAATGTCCTGACATCAGAAGGCTCAATCAAAAATAAATTTCAAAAGAAGGATGGGAGTGCAACGATACAAAATTAGAGAGAACTTATATCCTTTGATTTGGGAAAATAAGAAGGTGTGTACTTGTTCATAGGAAAATGCTTATGGAGATATGTTTCTGGGGTAATTCATGACAACAAGTGGAGAGGATTTGTTGAGCTTAAAGATCTCAAGTGAGGGATTAAATGGTGAAACAAATTACCAGAAGGGAGACTTGAAGAATGGCATAAAAAGGGGTTTGAACATCAAACATGGCATGTTGGAGGATAGCATCTTGGTTCTTGTTTATAACAGCGAAAGAAACAACAATGATAACTATACAAACATCCTACCAAGAGATTTAACCCGGAAGAGGGTCAAACTTCTAAAGCATAACAATCATAACTTACTACTCTCTTAGCCCAAACCCTAAGTCGAAGAGGTGAAGATTCCTTTTAGGTTGATGTGTATGATATTTACTCCAGATCTGACATTATCAAATTGTACAGCCCAAGGAATTTGAGCACTATCCAAAGAGAAAGGATTTAGATACTGGAGTTTCCCAGGTGATATAAAAATATTATGATTTTTGAATGAGAAGGAGTTGGTCAAAAACAATTATTTCTGCCAAATGCACAAGGTGTCAGAATTTCAAGTTTTGTAAACACTGACTTAAATTGCGGATTGTGGTCAAACGAAAAGGATTTTTGTTCGGTAAAAACTAGTTTTATAATTTATAAACCGAAACACCCCAAGTATAAGGATCGTAGTATAGGGTGTTTACGGGTCGTCCAAAGGGAGTGGAATGTTTATCGGATTCAAATATAAATCTATATCAATTATGTCACAATTATCTATCTAAACTAAAGCTGAAACTAACTAAAACCTAAACCTAAGAATTAAAACTAAAACAGAAATAAAAACAAGCGTAAAATAAGAAAACAAAAAAGATGAGACGAGCGTTCACTAAAGTGAACGCAGCGTCTGAAACGAATCTAATGGACGAAGCGTCGCTATTGCGCAGACAGCGCCTGATTATGAATCAAGCGAAAAGTGCAGAAAACAAAGAGGAAACTAGAACTTAAACTAAACTTAATCTAAACGATTCGATTAATAAACAATTAAAGGAAAACACGAAGAAGGCGACTAGGTTCCACCTATCAACCAACAATCCAACTAGACGGTGATTAAAAAGACATAGTTTTTAGTAGTGATTTATTCACGAATTCAATCAAATATCTTTAATCAAATTCCTAAGGTTTCGTTTATCTTTTCAAACAAACTAAACATGCAATCAACACGAAATCACGAGATTGTTTCCAAACTCTTACTCAACTAATCATGCATAATCTCTTAAAACACAATTAGATGCATTACTTTGAATAAAAGAGAACTCAAATAAACAGACTTTCATAAATTTATTCAAGCATAAATTAAACATAGATCGTTTCATCAAATCTTAATTCAATAAAACTTAAACAATATAAAACAGATCCAAAGTAATGAAAAACTATGAAATAAACTCACTAAACTTAAGCATCGAACTCTCTAGTTGGTTTGTGTTGTTGATAGGCTTCCTCCGTCGACTCACTGCAAGGCTTTTAGCCAACAATCATGTTGGAGATGATTGTTGGGTTGGAGAAGTTCATCTCTGTGGAATTAGGGTTCTGGCCGCAGCTTTTTGGTGTAAAATTGCGATCTCAATTATGTGGTATGAATTAGGGTTGGGGCTGCCGCTTTATTTATAGGAATTTGATGTCGGCTAGGGTTAAGTCGGCCTTGAACGCCCGTCTGGTCTCGTGGACGCCCGTCCAGAATGCCTGGACGCTGAGTAAACGCTCGTTCATCCTCCGTCTGAACTTTCGAATGTAAAATACGATTACGACGCCGCATGGGCGCCGATTCACTTCGACGCTTTCGTTCAAGATCGATGAGACGCCGTTTGAACTCACGAGGATCGGATCTCTTCATCTTTATCCAATTTCTTCAAGCCAATTCCAACTCTATCTCTTATAATTCGACTTGAGCTTCATTTATCCTCATTATATGCACGAAAATTAACACCTACATGATAAATAAACAATGCAAAAATGTAATAAAATCCAAATAATAATAATTCCATTAAATCAACACTTAAAATCATCAATTTTGCATACAACCCTCTTAAAATCATCTTTATTAAATAATTACACTTAAACCCTTAATTCTTAATTTCAAATGTAAATTATGCAAATGTGAAATAAACCTAATAATGAAATAAACCTTTAATAATCATATAAATATGGCCTTCAAAACTAACTCAATTTTGAACTTAATTCTAACTCACGTAACAAAAGTTGTGGATAAAATTGTTTTCGGTGTATGTGTGACAAGCCATTCTCATATAAAAAATATCCTCTCAAAGATTCATTTGAAGACGCGTTTTAACTCACTCAAAGCCTTCCCAAACGAGGAAGAATCATGAATAAGATCCATGATAACAAAGACTTCACTTTATTTTTACTCATTATTTCCAAAATTTTCAATTTCGACGCATATCAGAATGAGCTCTTACCCATCATAGTAGAATAGGATGTTTCGTGATAACACCCTACCTTACTCAAATCATAAGGTAGCTATAAACTGACTATCGTGAGCTATTGGTCATCATAGTGGTATAGGACATACGAGGTATACCCTACCGCACTCAAATCATTAACCAGCTTCCGACAAACGTATTTATTAATAATTGCTCACTCACTTTATTCATTCACTTTTCAAAGTCATAAGTTACATCTCACCTATCACATTCAAACTTTATGATATTCACAGTACACGGTCTAACTTAGGTGTAACTATACTGACCTTCCTAAGATAAATCATTAAAAATAATGAAAGGATATAATTCAAAAGTCATGCTTCAAAATCAAAGGCTTTCGTGAGTGAAAAACGAAACTATCTCCATAAAAGTAAAACATGCTATAATTATCTCACTAAGTCACATACTATCATCGTTAGAAAACTACAACTAGCAAGCATCTAGTTCCAATTATATGCTCGAGACTCACAAAAATTTTAAATTTCATGAAAATTTAACATTCACTCATATTTCAAAGGATATAGCATAAAAAACATACCCAATTTACCCCCACACTTAAATCACATTATGTCCTCGAATGCGTAATAAAAAAAAAAAGAAAACTTAGTTGGTTTCAACAAAGGGTTGTCGGATGAAAGTTGGCGGAGGTCAGGCGGAGCATGAATATACCGCGACAACTCGAATAGACAACACTTGGACATAAAAGCTTGTGAACTCGCTCAAAAGTATCTCGCCACACTCGACATACCATATAATCTCGGGGTACACGGGGGGTATATGAGCAACACATAACACAAAACACTCACAATGAACGTAAGAGGAATAACCATCAACACAAAATCAACTAAAGTATTATTTCTAAACAATAAAGCACCCTAAGAAAAAAAAACGAACAAAGAAAACTAGGTTGCCTCCTAGAGCGCTCTTTTTAATGTCAATAGCTTGACACAGATTCCAAAAGATCAACCCGGATCGGCCCACTTTGGTTTGACTACCGCCACCTCGATGACGTAATCGGGAACATCAAGCGAAATGATTTTCACCACAACAACAAGTCAAGTGTGCTATAAGATCATTAAACTTTTCTCTCAAACTACACCGACTCTCTTCTTCTTGTTCTTGCGGATGATAGGCATAGACATAGTGGTATGATCGAAGTCTCAATGTAGGTACCTTACGGGTGGATATAGGAACGTCATCATCATCCGACTCAAAGAAATAAGATGGAATCTCCTCACAAATCGTGACATCTCAGATTTCATCTCTTCTTTGGAAATAAAGAATCTCAGGCTTTTCCTTTGGTTGCCCAAAATATTTCTTAAGTCTATGACCATTCACTTTGAAAGCTTGATTACCATACCCGTTCAAAGTAATTACTCCACTTGGATTAACCTCGAGAATCTCAAAGGGACCAGACCATCTAGACTTTAGCTTACCAGGAAACAAATGAAGTCTGGTATTATAGAGTAAAGCCATTTCACAAACTTTGAATTCTCGGTCTTTGATCTTAGCGTCATGGAGCATCTTCGTTCTCTCCTTGCTGAGTTTAGCATTCTCGTGCGCTCTGAGTCCGAATTAAATCGAGCTCGTTCAATTGTAACAATCGTTTCTCCCCACAGAGTTGGCTATCAAAATTTAAGAATTTAATTGCCCAGAAAGCTCTGTGCTCAAGTTCGACAGGTAAATGACAAGCTTTGCCATAGACCATTTGGAAGGGTGACGTGCCCATCGGTGTTTTAAATGCGATCGATAAGCCCACAACGCGTCATCCAACTTAAGACTCCAATTAGATCGATTATTGTTCACGGTCTTCTCAAAATTCTTTTCAGGCTCCGGTTGCTTACCTCGACTTGGCCACTAGTTTGAGGATGATATGGTGTACCAATCTTATGTTTGACACCATACTTCTCAAGGATCTTGTCAAGCGGCGCATTGCAAAAGTGAGTACCTTCATCACTAATGAGTGCTCTCGGACGACCGAATCTAGTAAAGATATTCTTTTGCAAGAATTTCTTTACAACCTTGTGATCATTAGTTTGAGTAGCTATGGCCTCGACCCACTTTGAAACATAATCCACACAGATTTAGGATATACTTATTACCACATGAGGATGGAAAGGGTCCCATAAAATCTATGCCCCATACATCGAAAACTTCACACTCAAGAATGGGCTTAAGTGGCATTTCCATCCGACTACTCGCTTTCCTGTTCTCGCACCTATCACAACCTTTACAAAAGGCTTCTGCGCCTTAAAAGAGTCGGCCAAGAGAATCCAGCTTGAAGGATCTTTGCAACCGCCTTTGGTGTTCCATAGTGACCTCCGGTAGGACCGTTATGGCATTGTTCTAGGATATCCCACCGATCATGCTCGGGAACACACCGTCGAAGCAACCCGCCTTTTCTGGACTCGAACAAATAAGGATCTTCCCATACGAGATATTTAAGATCAGAAAAGAACTTCTTCCTCTCCTGATACGTCATATCCTCTAAATGACCACTCGCTAAATAGTTGACGTAGTCAGCATACCACGGCCTAACCGTTTCAAGCTTCATCAATTGCTCGATCGGAAAATCAATGCCTATATCATTGTGATTTTCTCGCACCCTCATTTACTAAGCGAGATAAATGATCGACCCACAATATTCTCACTACCTTTCTTATCTTTAATCATAAGGTCAAACTCTTGTAGAATCGTAATCCATCGAAGTAACCTTGGTTTTGCATCCGCTTTGTCCATAAGGTAGCGTAAAAGTCGCATGATCTGTCCCATACAATCACTTGAGATCCTGAAGATAACTTCTAAACTTGTCAATGGCAAAAACAACGACTAAGAATTCCTTCTCGGTTGTGGTATAATTGCATTGAGCCGGGTTCAAGGTGTGGCTCGCATAATAAATGGGCCTGAACCTTTTATCAACTCTTTGACCTAAAACTGCTCCTACGGCGTAATTAGAGGCATCGCACATCAACTCGAAAGGCTTGGTCCAAATCAGTGCAACTAAAATAGGGGCATCGATAAGCTTGTCTTTCGCAAATTGAAAGCTTCTTTGCACTTCGCGATCGAACAAGAAATCGACATCTTCTTTCAAGAGATTTGATAAAGGCTTGGCAATCGTAGAAAAGTCTCGAATAAACCGCCTGTAGAAGCCAACATGACCTAGAAAACCTCGTACCTCTTTCACTGTCTTAGGATACGGCATCCTTTCAATGGCTTCGACCTTAGCCTTATCAACTTGAATGCCAGCATTGGACACCTTGTGTCCCAAAACTATTCCTTCATCAACTAGAAAATGGCATTTCTCCCAGTTAAGCACCAGATTTTTCTCAACACAACGTTGGAGTACCATATCTAGATTCTTTAAAATTTCATCAAAGCTATCGCCGTAGACTGAGAAGTCATCCATGAAGACCTCCATGCATTGCTCCACAAGTCCATCAAAAATGGCCAACATACACCGTTGAAAAGTCGCGGGTGCATTGCATAGACCGAATGGCATTCTACGAAAAGCAAAAGTACCAGATGGACACGTAAAAGTTGTCTTCTCTTGGTCATTGGGGTCGATGGCTATCTGGAAGTAACCGTAGTATCCATCGAAAAACAATAATACTTGTGACCACTCGCCTTTCAATTAGTTGGTCAATGAAGGGTAAGGGGAAGTGATCTTTTGCAGTGACTTCATTCAGTCTACGATAGTTGATACAGACTCTGTAGCCTGTCACGAGTCGTAAGGCAACTTCCTCCCCTTTTTCATTCTTTTCAACCGTAATACCGCCCTTCTTTGGCACAACTTGAGTAGGGCTGACCCACTCGCTGTCGGCGATTGCATAGATGATTCCCATGTCGAGCCACTTTATAACCTCCTTCTTGACAACCTCTTGCATATGCGGATTCAGCCTTCGCTGAGGTTGTCTTACCTTTTTAGCGCCTTCCTCCGTTCGGATTTTATGCATGCATATGTCTGGGCTGATCCCTCGGATATCACCCACTTGCCAACCGAACGCGAGGATGTTTTTCTTAAGCACTTCTATCAGAAGTGCTTCTTGCTCTTGGTCGAGTTTCGAAGAAATGATCAAAGGCAATTTATCTCCATCCTTAAGAAAGATATACTTAAGGTGTTTTGGAAGCGGTTTAAGCTCTAAATCAGTAGGTGGTTGCTCAATACTAGACTTTAACGGGCCACCTTTCTCCTTATGAGCTTGAAGTGGTTGACAGTAGAACACCTCATCTTCCCGAGGCTCAACCCCAGAAAGGTACTGGATCAAATCATCCATCGGAATCCTCCGGTCAACACTTGCTTCCTTTTTCTTGTGATCGATCATTTTCCTTAACTCTTCGTCTTTTAGCTCTTACGCGCCACTCTTCCCAATCATCAACTTCCCAATGAGTAGCTTCTTCCCAAAACTCTACCTCGTCCCAACTACCCATCAGAGCTTCTTCTTCACCAGGGATGAAGTCTTCCTGACTCAGTTCTTTGAAATCATCGTTTGTTGCTGGGCATCTCCATGCTTCTAACTCAATAACAGGCCCAGTGTGAGCGAGTGAAGATGACTCGTCAATGCCTACGGCTTGAAATGAATTAGAAGATGGTCCGCGGTCAGCCGGATCCTCAATGTCCAAGACTTCAAAAACACCTATCTCTCATCAACTCTTCTGCTTTCTTCAAAGTAGGCATCTTTTTCGTCCTCATAGATAGCTTCGACAAACGATATTTCATCAATTACGGCTCTTTCGGGATGTGTCCTCGTGTGAAGGTGACAGATGTGTCACCGATTCTAAGAGTAATCATCCCTTTGCGTAAGTCGATGAGAGCGTTAGAAGTGTCTAAAAAGGTTCGGCCTAGAATTAGAGGCATCTCCTTATCGTGGATAGTCTAGAATAACCCGATCGGTAGTGGGAAGACTAAATGTTCAACTTGAAGGAGCACATTAGCTACACAACCGGCCGCAATCCGCTAGATTTATCTACCATCCAAGAGAAATCGGGCGTTCCTCGCATCCTTTTATCTAACCCGAGCTTTTGCATACATTTAATGGCATCACATTAATAGAGGCCCCGAGTCGCATAAGACATTTTTGAACAAATGGCCTTCAATCTCGAGATATTGAAGGTGCGCCAGAGTCACCTCGCTTAACAAATGACTTTCTGAAACCATTGCGCAATCTTCTCGAAACACTTCTTCACCATCCCCTGCTTTCTCTTGCTCCCACGTAATTCTTTAAGATACTTAGAGCATTTAGGCATTTCGATTAATACCTCGGCTAAGGGCATACTAACTTGAGTGTCTCTAAGCATCCTCCTCACTCCAAAGATACTTTGCTTGTCGTTAGTGAGGGCTTTCTTTTCCTTTTTGGTGGATAAGGAAGGGCTTTATCATTCCCTCAGTAGCTTGATTCTTTATCGCCTCATCCTCCCTATCCTTCCATCTTATGAACTTTTCTTTCTTTTTCTTAGTCGTGGTACCGCCCCTGACTTTCCTTTCTTTCCTCGTCATCGTAATTATTTTCATCCTCCAGAAGAATTGTCACTAAGCTCCTCATCGTTGCTTTCTTCGGCATGTGGTTTCGATTTCCCCACCAACTCATGGCGTCGGGAGGGGCTACTCGCTTCCGACATCTTGCCGGGTCCACTGCTTACCACTTCTCAACGTTACTTCATTCAACTCCTCTTCTTGCCCATACTCCCACCGAGGTGTAATGGCAAAGTGCAAACATTCACATCGCCTTTTCGGTTTCTCTCGGTATAACTCGGAAGTTTACCGTGAGGTCTGCTTGCTTGCCGGTCCGCCATTTGACCAACTTGTCTCTCAATTGCTTTAACACTAGTAGACGAGTCTTCACCATGTCTACCACTCATCGAATTTGTGTTGAGGACACATGAGGTGGTATGATTATTGTTCTCGAGTTTGATTCCACCACCCGAGGCCTTTGGGAGTTCTGAATCGGCCTTTGATAGTTCGAGTTGAAAGAATTCGAATTGAAGGGCCAGTGGTAACTTGGCTTGATTGAAGTTTTGTCTTTGAAATCTGAGTGGTTCTCGGCTTTGATTGAAGTTTCGGAAGGGTTGGTTTTGATTATCCATTAAATTTACTTCTTCCGTTATCTCCGTTACTACCGCATTCCAAGATCGGAAGGTCGCGTCAAGATTGGCCACCGCTTGCTTATCAATTCCATCCGAGCAACCAACGATTGTGTATCGATTGCTTGCGTACCTTCTTTTTCTTAACAATATTGGTCTTCTTAGAGTCGACCACATATTGTTCTTGGCGATGGTCTCGGCCACTCTGTGGCGATCTCATCACCTCCCCCCAGAGAAGGATCCATGAGTCGTGGAGTCAAGATAGTCTCTATTAGGTTGAGAGACTCCTCTGTAAAATAGTTCCAACAACTCATGTCTATCATATCCGTGATTGGGGCACTTCCTCATCAATGATTTAATCTCTCCCAAGCCTTGCCAATCAGCCTCATCCTCCATCTCGCTCAAACGTAGCTATTTCCCGTTTCATCTCCATAATCTTGCACTCGGTGAAACCCACTTAAGAGCGAAGGCTCTTTTGACATCATTCCATGTATGGAGGGAATGATGTGCTAACGACTTAAACCATCTCGCTTGCTTCACCTTTTAAAGCAAAAGGAAATAGCTTCAACTTTACGATCTCGAATCAACACCAGATAATGGCACGCTTCACGATTTGTATTTAATGTGGACAAGAAGTCGTGCGGGTCTTCTTGAGCAATGCCATGGAAAGAGCTATTTTGGACTAGTGCAACTACTCCTTTAAGGTCGAAATTTACTCCCCCATATCGAGGTGGACGAATAGGTCTATGTCCTCGAGAAAATCTTGATTAAGATATGGAGTGTAGGGTCCCGGTTCAACCGATTAAAATTTGGGTTTTGGCGGAATTGTTGAAGTTGTTGATTTATGCCCGACTTGTCGATTCTCTTTATTCTGCAGAGCTTGCATTTGTTGAAGGAGTAAATTTAATCGAGCTTGGGGGTCGAGGATTTGGAATTGGTGGATCTTGATCCGCCATTTTGTCCAAATCGTGGAGAAGCCTTCTTCTAAGGATAGATCGTTCGTGCTCGGGATCAAAGATCGAAGTCCTTCTTACTTCTCGCTTGCATAAACCGGAAGAAAGGAAAGGAAGAAATCAACCCTTTGGGGTTGATTAGAACAGTTTTTAGAAAAGATTAGATGGTTTAGAGGAGAAAAGAGAAGAAAAGAGAAGAAAGAAAAGAAGTGATGATTGAACAGATCGAATCAAGCGTCCGGTGTTAGTGGACGTTCGTTCGAATCGAACGCTGCGTTGATTGAATGAACGCTCGCTCGAAGGACAGATTGAGGTGAGGTGGGCGGCGTTCAAGTTGTTGAACGCTGCGTTCAAAAGGTTTTATTTTTTTTATTATTTTTTTAATATCTTATTTTCGAATTTAGAAAAGGATCTAGAAACGAAACAAGAAAAGAAACCTACCTACGAAAAATTTAAAACAGAAAGGCACTTTAGGGCGGTAAAAAAAAAGCGTGTTGAAATCTTCTAGGGCCAAAATGGAGGGGAAAACAGTGGATTTTGACCTCAAACGCTGAACGGCCTCGGCGAGTTCACCACGCCGTCGGCGCCGGAACGAGCTTTCCGGGTGGGGTCCTGCGTTCAAACGGACACTCGAGCCGAAAGTTATGGTCAAATTACTACTGCGTGCCCTAACGACCCCTTTTTGACACAGAGACTGTCCTAAGTAGAATCCGACAACCGTTACCGACTCCCCGGCAACGGCGCCAAAAACTTGTTCGGTAAAAACTAGTTTTATAATTTATAAACCGAAACACCCCAAGTATAAGGATCGTAGTATAGGGTGTTTACGGGTCGTCTAAGGAGTGGAATGTTTATCGGATTCAAATATAAATCTATATCAATTATGTCACAATTATCTATCTAAACTAAAGTGAAACTAACTAAAACCTAAACCTAAGAATTAAAACTAAAACAGAAATAAAAACAAGCGAGAAAATAAGAAAACAAAAAAGACGGACGAGCGTTCACTAAAGTGAACGAAATGTCTGAAACGAATCTAATGGACGGCGTGCTCGCTGTTGCGGACGGCGTCTGATTATGAACTGAAGCAGAAAAGTGCAGGAAAACAGCAGGAAACTAGAACTTAAACTAAACTTAATCTAAACGATTCGATTAATAAACAATTAAAGGAAAACACAGCAAGGCGACTAGGTTCCACCTATCAACCAACAATCCAACTAGACGGTGATTAAAAAGACATAGTTTTTAGTAGTGATTTATTCACGAATTCAATCAAATATCTTTAATCAAATTCCTAAGGTTTCGTTTATCTTTTCAAACAAACTAAACATGCAATCAACACGAAATCACGAGATTGTTTCCAAACTCTTACTCAACTAATCATGCATAATCTCTTAAAACACAATTAGATGCATTACTTTGAATAAAAGAGAACTCAAATAAACAGACTTTCATAAATTTATTCAAGCATAAATTAAACATAGATCGTTTCATCAAATCTTAATTCAATAAAACTTAAACAATATAAAACAGATCCAAAGTAATGAAAAACTATGAAATAAACTCACTAAACTTAAGCATCGAACTCTCTAGTTGGTTTGTGTTGTTGATAGGCTTCCTCCATCGACTCACTGCAAGGCTTTTAGCCAACAATCATGTTGGAGATGATTGTTGGGTTGGAGAAGTTCATCTCTGTGGAATTAGGGTTCTGGCCGCAGCTTTTTGGTGTAAAATTGCGATCTCAATTATGTGGTATGAATTAGGGTTGGGGCTGCCGCTTTAGTTATAGGAATTTGATGTCGGCTAGGGTTAAGTCGGCCTTGAACGCCCGTCTGGTCTCGTGGACGCCCGTCCAGAATGCCTGGACGCTGAGTAAACGCTCGTTCATCCTCCGTCTGAACTTTCTGAATGTAAAATACGATTACGACGCCGCATGGGCGCCGATTCACTTCGGGCGCTGTTCAAGATCGATGACGCGCCGTTTGAACTGCTGAGGATCGGATCTCTTCATCTTTATCCAATTTCTTCAAGCCAATTCCAACTCTATCTCTTATAATTCGACTTGAGCTTCATTTATCCTCATTATATGCACGAAAATTAACACCTACATGATAAATAAACAATGCAAAAATGTAATAAAATCCAAATAATAATAATTCCATTAAATCAACACTTAAAATCATCAATTTTGCATACAACCCTCTTAAAATCATCTTTATTAAATAATTACACTTAAACCCTTAATTCTCATGTAAATTATGCAAATGTGGGGAAAATAATAATGAAATAAACCTTTAATAATCATATAAATATGGCCTTAACAATTTTGAACTTAATTCCAAAAGGAAAGTTGTGGATAAAATTGTTTTCTGAAACATATAAAAAATACAGGTCATTTGAAGACGTTTAACCTGTTCAAAACAGAAGAAGAATTGAAGGTGCTGCTGCAGATTTTCTGGACAGAGCGTCCGGCAATAACATGGATTTTCTGAACAATCCATAATAATTATCGAGTTGATGTAAAATGTTAAATTGTAGACCAAACAGTGATCTATCTTGCTGAAAATTTTCAGAATTTTTGGAGCAGGGGAAAAATGTTTTCACATTAAAGGAAAACACGGAAACGAAAAGCATTCACTCGTGTTGGATAGAGCCAACCATAAAGATGATAAAACTATGTGCCAATGGGAGAAAACTTTAACACTAATTATTGAAACGAGTAAGAAGCACTTGGAAGAGATAAGATTGCATATGGAGTTCGTGTGGAACCCATCTCGAGCAAAGCAAGGTCAAAGAATATTGGTAAGCATATACCAAACAATAGTAAAAAAAAGAAAGTGGAGGATTCGTAGAGTTAGGTCAAATATCATTCTCTACAAAGTTAGGCCAAGCCAAAATTAGGCTTAGATATTCATGTGTAAAAGAACGTAAAAAGATCACAATAAGGTGTGTAAAGAAATTTCAACCAAGAGGACATCAACTTAAAGGTTTAGGCATAAGACTCTGATCCCAAAGCCTTACTTAAAGGGGGGGTTCACTTACTCCTATGTGACATGTTACGGTTTGGAACTTAAAAGAAGAAATAGTTTCTACTAAAGATCCTAGGAGGAGCAAAACCCGAGAACTCGACTTAACCTTCGTCTAAGAAGACTCTTCACTTGGTCCTAGTGCAACCTAACCACGGTTTAAGGATTCTTAGTCTTACGAGGATTTACCACCAAGCTCAAGAGAGAGTGGGGAAGTTCTAAAAGGTCTAAAGAAGAGAAACCTAGGACAGAAAGGACGCATCTCTCTGATACCAACTGTAACGCCCCACTCCCGGATACCGAGCCCTTATCCGGAAGAGAAACATTCGGTGCATATAACATTAAATAAATCTAATATTATACGCAAACCTCTACGTTGTCATATCAAAATAAAGCAAACGGAAACTAAAAAGACTCGGGTAAAATCATAAATGTTACTAAGAATAGAATTCAAACACATAAGAGATGGAAAGTGTAGCTTACAACACGAAACGTTTTACGAAAGAAAGTACAACCACTGTCTTATTAAGATCGAGGCAAGTTACAACATACTCTAAGAAAAAAAACAAGATACATTGTACATCTAGATAGAAACATGGTAAAACTCCATAGCAAGCATAGGAACCGTCCTCCTCAAAATCATCATGATCCGTCTCAATCTGTTCGTCTTCTCACCCCAAAACACAAACAAACATGCAAAGGGGTAAGTACATAGGTACTTTGCAAGAGTGAGAAACTAATGAATAAACATGCGTTACAATGAAAAGGTTTACATTATTATTAAATTATCTTTATGAGACCGACTCAATCTAGGGTTCACTTCATGTCCATCAATATGTCGTGACTATACGTTTCTAACTTAACTTATCTTGGTTACGTCAGCACTCGAGGGCACTACGAGAGGTGTGTCCACCACGAGAGGGTGCCAACCAACAGTGGCTTGCACTGCTAGTCCAGGGTTTCCTCGGTATGCATACACGTCCGGTGAAGTTCCTCCGTACGTAGGGTCTCGGACTTACGGGGTGGTGTTCCTTCGTACGTATGGTCCAAAGACTTACAGAGTTATCCACCAATCCGGACGAGTCACATAGCCGATGTTTACATGTGCCTAACCAAAAGTGACATGACATTTAAGCTTATTACTATGCAAGTATGTATTTATTATTTGTCGTTAACTAGCCACCTAAGTGTTTTCAAATTATAAGCTCCCTCACACATACTTCTCTCTTTCCTAGACCACTAGACACGGACAAGGCCTAGCAATTACACAGACATTGATGAATACTAATTCATCAACGCACAAGCCCATTCATGCTCTTCCAACGGTCCCGAACTTCAACTCTTTGGAAGAGTACATTCGGTGCCGGAATTAAACGCATCAGAAACTCAATCGAGGCTTGTTCAAATTATTTCATCTTATTTGAGTATATTAGAAAACCACAATTCAAGTTTAGCATCACAATGACACTAGCCACAAAATTCATTATCTACCAAACCATATATTTATATTTTTCCGAAAAGATAAAATAACACAACATAATAACATCAAACAACTATACATTCTATACATATATTAAATCTTTTCCATTTTTATTTAATGCTGCTGCTGCTATCTTCTTTATTATTCTTTTTTTTTTTGTTTCTTCACAAAACTTAAGGAAAATGATATGTGCACTACACTTGTGTGTAGTGCACAAACCACTACATGTGTGGTAGCCTTTGGTTAAAGTGATCAATTATTTTTTGTGGTGGGTCCCAACCGAATATGTAGTGTTGATTGTATTGTGTAAGATGTTGTGGTTGAAAAAGCAGTGGATGTATCACTACTTAAAACTTAATTAACTAACATATTTTTCATTCTTTAGGCTATTGTACCCTAAACCTACCAAAAGAATTCTTTTTTTTCTTTCTCTCTCCCTTTCGAAAGTTGCTTCAGAAACTGCAATATGAAACCAACCAAAGAATAAGTAATTAAATACTGTATTAAACATAAGAGAAGGAAAACAAAAAAAATAAAATAATAATAAAGTGCAAACTAATGAAATTGACAAGTCACAACACTTGCAAAGCCTGCTGGCCGACGTGATCCTACGGGAACAGAATAGCTCACGTTTCCGTTGGTACACATTAAACATCTTAAAGGTGTAATCAAAATTAATTCTTTCGGTTAAAACACTCATTTATTTCATCAAAACATCATAAAATATCAATTATTCAATATAAAAACCATTTTATACAATTCAACACAAAGACTTAACCTAAATAATGTAAAGCCATAATTACTAATTAGGAAGTGTCTCTTACCTTAATTGCGAGCAAAACCGATCCCAAAACTGAAAGCAAAGCTTGAATCCATCGATTCACAACTCATACAACCAACTACTATATTTAAACGGAATATATACCATTAGAATTAAAATGCCATAATAATTTATCTCTCCGAGCTATGATCAAAACAACTATTCACACAATCAAAGCAAGAACTTTTATCAAGAACGATCAAGATTACGATTTTAAGGCTAAGATGAAAACTCATTGTTTAGAAAATGAAGAGTATGTAAACAATCATTTTCTCCCAGTGATCGGTTTCTTCTACTGCTGCCTGCTCAAAATCCTGATGGATTAGCCGTACGATTGAAAATTCTGTTTTTCTGTTTCCTGGCAACTCTGCGTCCTTTTATTTTTTTCTCTCACAGCGCCGTTCCTCTTTTTTTTTTTTTTTTTTTTTTTTTTTTTTTTCAGAATGGCGTGACAAAAAAATCTCCCATTCTTCTTCCAACCTCTTTCTTTGCCCTGTCTTTATATGTCTGTTGGTTTGCTCGACTTGCCCGTTGGCCTAGGAGTACCTTACCGAGGTAAAGTGTGGCATAATTTCCAGCTCGGAGCACCATTCATGAACCGTTTTGTCCTCAAATTGCATCCCGTTATCAGAAATTAATGCCTTCGGGATGCCATACCTACAGACAATGTTTTTCCACAAGAATTTTTGAATGGCCTTGGCCGTAATAGTGGTGAGGGGCTCAGCTTCTACCCATTTTGTGATGTAATCCACTACTACTACCAGGAACCTGTTGTTGCCTGGTGCTCGGGGCAATGGTCCAATAAGATCTACTCCCCACTGATCAAAGGGCCATGTGTACACTATAAAGGTCACTGGTTGTGAGGCTTGATGAGACACATTGTAGTGTAGCTGACATGGCTTACATTTCTGGACTAGCTCTTGTGCGTCCCGGTGCATAGTGGGCCAGTAATATATGCGATGTTTTTGAGCTAGGGTCCGGGCCCCCGGATCGTTCCCACATATCCCTTAGTGGATTTCTCGAAGGAGGTGTTCTCCCTCTTCATGTGTTGCACATCTGAGCCATGGGGCAATAAACGACTTTCGATAGAGTATATCGTTAAACAAAGAGTACCTGGTCGCTAGGAACTTTATTCTTCTAGCCAAAGTTCAGTCTATAGGAATAACTCATCTTCTCAGGTAGGACATTATAGGATCCATCCACATTTATTTCTGTGTGATTGGTTGCACTGCCCGCACTTCGTAGCTTTTCTCTTGCAGCTGTTGAACCAATACCTTCCTGATGGACTTAAAGTTGGATGCCAGTTTTGATAACGCATCTGCTTGCTTATTCTGAGACCGAGGGATTTGCTCTATCTGTATCCCCTCAAAGTCCTTTCATAACATCTAAACTGCGGCTAAGTATCTTTTCATGGGTTCTTCCGTTGCCTCATATTCTCCCTTGACGTGGTTCACAATCAACTGGGAGTTATTATACACTTGCAAGTTCTTTGCCCCAAGTCTTGCTGCCAATCGCAGTCCAGTGATCAAGGCTTCATATTCTGACTCATTGTTCGTTGCTTGGAAGCTGAAACGCATCGCGTAGGGAAATTCTTCTCTTTTTGGACTAACAAGAAGAAGGCCTGCTCCATATCCTTCTTTGGATGCTCCATCTACATAGAGTGTCAATAGCTCAAATTTTCAACTTGGCAGCTCCGGATTAACGGTGATAGCTGTCCCTTTTGCTAGAAAATCGGTTAGAGCTTGGGCTTTGATCTCCGTTCAGGGGCAAAACTCCAGGTCATATACGGCCAATTCGACTACCTATTTTGCTAACCTTCCTGACGTTTCTGGCCACGCTAAAACCTGCCTCAAGGGCTGATCGGTTACCACCTTTATTGGGTGAGCTTGGAAATAAGGCCACAATTTCCTCGAGGCATGAACCAATGCTAATGCTAACTTTTCAGCATTAGTATATCAAACTTCTGGACCGTGAAGCGCCTTACTTACATAAAATATCGGCCTTTAAATGTTATCATGTTCCTTTACCAGCACAACACTTATAGCTTCCTCACAAATTGACAGATAAAGTAGTAATGTGTCTCATTCTTTCGGAGAAGTTAAGGTTGATAACTCCATGAGATAGGATTTCAGCTCTTCAAATCCTGTTGACTCTCCTCGTTCCACCAGAACGGTGTAGATTTCTTCAGAATTTTAAAGAAAGAAAGGGCACGTTGTGTCGATCTGGATATGAATCTACTTAGGGCGGCCATCCGCCCCGTCAATATTTGCACCTCCTAAATGCTCTTCAGAGGGGGCATACATAGTCCGCAATGCGTCTATCTTATCTGGATTTGCTTTGATTCCTTCATTTGAGATCATGTATCCTAAAAACTTGCCCGACCTTACCCCGAATGTACATTCCTTAGGGTTGAACTTCATTTGTGTCTGCCGGAGCACTCCACAAACTTCTTTGACATCCTTTAGGTATTGATCAAGAGTGTTGCTCTTGATCAATAAATCGTCGATGTACACCTCCATGCATCAGCCGATCTGGCCATTAAAAATCTTATTCACTGCCCTCTGGTACGTTACCCTAGCATTCTTTAAGCCGAAGGGCATGATTATATAACTGTATGTCCCGAGCTCCATTGTGAATAGGGTCCATGGCAATCTGGTGATATCCTTTGTAAGCATCCAAGAATGCAAATACCTCGAAATCGTCTGTGGAATCCACGAGTCGGTCGATCTTAGGCAGGGCATAACAGTCTCTAAGGCAAGCTTTGTTGAGGTCGGTGAAGTCCACGCACATTCTCCAACTGCCATCTGGTTTATTGACTAGCACAGGGTTTGCCAGCCACTCCAGGCAGACTAACTCCCGGATTATATTCGCTTGAAGCAGTTTAGTTACTTCCTTCTGGATCGCGTCCATCCGCTCTTGTGCAAAATGTCTCCTCTTTTGTTGGATTGGCTTTCTGCTCGGGTCCACGTTCAGCTTGTGAACTGCGATGTTTGGAGATAGACCATGCATATCTTCAGTTTTCCACGTGAAGACATCCCTGAACTCCTTGAGTATCTTCAGTCTGCCGGAGCACTCCACAAACTTCTTTGACATCCTTTAGGTATTGGTCAAGAGTGTTGCTCTTGATCAATAAATCGTCGACGTACACCTCCATGCATCGTAGATCTGGCCATTAAAATCTTATTCACTGCCCTCTGGTACATTGCCCCAGCATTCTTTAAGACGAAGGGCATGATTATATAACAGTATGTCCCGAGCTCCATTGTGAATGGGGTCCATGGAAATCTGGTGATATCCTTTGTAAGCATCTGATAACGGAAAAATTCACTGTTATTTTGATAACAATTTACCCCATTTCTGATATCATTTTGAGTATTTTTATATCGTTTCGAGTCTTTAATTCCTTAGTTTCATAAAAATATATAAGTAGTAACTATTATGTAAACTATCGTGTTTTTATAAGTTTTTATAAGTTTTTGTACCGGTTTAGTAACCGGTGTGTTGTGTCAGTTCGTTTGGTATTTTGGTGGTTCATTGCGTAATCATAAGTGGACCAAGATCCTACGTAACGACATGTTTTGAGCCCTAAAAGAGGTGTTTAGAGGGTTAGAAGAAGGTGCCACAAGCTTACGAGTTCAAATGGATCAAATTTTTCTTAAGTACTTAATCGTTACATATTTTCGACGAAGATTTGACCCAGCTTAGAGGAATTTTCAGGGGATGACTTCTTAATGAAAGTTGTAGATCTTCAAATAAGCTTTCCAACGCATTTTGAATCAAGTCAATTGGACTTCTACAACTCAAATGGTGGTCAAGTGGCTAATCGGTTCATATCGGTAGAAATCCCGAAACGACACACGACTTACGAATGGCTCATCAAAACGACATTTTCTGAAGAAGAGTCCTTCATAAAAGTTGTAGAGTTTTCCGAGAGCTTAATTATGACATTTGGATCACGTCATTTGGAGGTCTACAACTCGAGATATGAATTTTAGAAGTTTAATATATAATTATATAATTATATATACATACGAGCACATGCAGTTAGTTAGAGGTAATGATGAGTAATGATTACACCGGACCGGTCCGGCTCTTTCAGGACCGGTCCGGCCTCAACATTTGCCTATATATACAGAGGTTTTAGCAGATGAAACCTTTGCACCTTTCTTCTTCTTCTTCCATCTTCTTTATTTTATGTTGGGGGCCTATATGTAGTTATATATGTAGTTATAATGTCGGTTGTAATAACCCGACTAGTTATACTTTTAATATAATTTCCGCTTTTATTGCTTTCTTTTACTTTTATGCAATTAGTTTAAATAAATATATATATATTATATACATATCTATATCTATATATATATATATCTATATACATATATATATATATATATATATATATATATATATATATATATATATATTACTTTTACGCACTTTTATTTACGCATTTTTATTTACGCATTTACTTACGCATTTTTACTTTTACGCACTATATATATATATATATATATATATATATATATATATATATGATATATTTTTCTTTTTTATTATAATGAGTAGCTAAAAAGTAGTCACATAGCGAATTATGTGAAAACGGGTGAAATTAACCCTCGGTAGACGAGATGGGAGTTGTGTAGCGCGTAAAATAATGTTTTAATGAGTAATCCACGTCCTAAAACTTAATCGACGTCTTTGAATTAAACTCGATCATTTAGTTCATCATCACACACATCGAACCTATAAATGTATTTTGCGGTGAGATGTGGGAAAAGGGGTTTTGGGATCGTTGTGTAGATTCGGCCTAGTTGTTAGGACCGTTTCCAATATAGAGGTTTGTCATCGTTGTTCGAGCGACTCAAAGAGCGTAATCATGTTAGGTTAATCGGTTTTCTAAAGGGAAAATTAATTAACTTCACATAGGGTGTTGAGTGAGAGTTGTTCAGATCTTAACACCAGAATTAGGAGTTGGCACCCGTGGATGTCGTTAAAATACTGTGGAAAGGTAGGTTGGTTAAAACACACTCCTAATCAAGTTTTTCCTGTGGGGAGATAACCTGTTGGATCATAACTCGGCTATGCTTTTTAATCTCGTTAGAATAATCTTTACTTTTTCGCATTAGCTATAACACTCCACTTAAAACTTTGATCGCCTAGACTAAGCACCACGTTCGCTTTGGTACTCACAACCACATTTCTCTTGGGACGACCTCGTACTCCTGTAGCTATCCTAGCAATCGACCTGGTACTCTGCCAGTTAGAGAGTTGGTTTACCCACAGTTGCGAGTCTTTATAAATTGTATTTTTGAGTGGGTGTATTTTTCTCTCATCAAAAATTGGCGCCGTTGCCGGGGAAATGTGTGATATTGTTGTGATATCTTGTAAGTGAACCGAAGGCTTGGGCCTAGGTTTTAAAAAAAAAAAAATTAAAAAAAAAAACGAAAAAGAAAAAAAAAAGAATTTTTTTTTGTTTTCCTGTTGTTTTCTGAGATCTTGCAGATTGAGTTTAAATGGATGGATTTTTCAATCAATACTACTCACCTGAACAACAATACTCCTACCAACCTCAGGCACCGGAACAATCTTATCAACAACAGTTCGTGTCTCAGCCTCAATATCAACAGCAGAATAATCAAGGTCCATGGAATTATCAGTGCCCTAGTGCATACCAGGACCAGAATTATGGTTATTCGAGCAATGAGCCACCATGTTACGAGGGTTGTCCTAACCCTGGTGCTTATCAGGATTACAGTGTTCATGCTCAATGTGTTGATAGCTTCAACCAGATTCAGCCACCTGATAAGTGTCTGGAATGGCAAGAAGACTGCTACTCACCTCCAATATATCAAAGTCAATACGATCAGTTTTCCCCCATGCCACAAGAAGAATTCACCGACAGTCAAATAGAGCAACTAGAACGATTGAACCAGATCTTGGAAGAGCGATTTTGGACATGCAGAGAGTTCAAGGTAAATCTTGACTCCGCCATAAGAAATCTTCAAGACAAGGTGGGGAATTGATTGAATTAGTGAGGTATGTGAAAGAGGCGAGAGACATGTGAGGTGGTTAAGGATGATGATGTTATCACCGAAGAAGTTCGGTCGAGAAAAGGTTGATGATTCATTTGCTATGCTAAGATTTGAGCCGATCTGAGCTAGAGAGCGGGAGATTGATTGGCCATCTTTAGTAAAGCCACTGGGAGAGTTGGTAATAGCTGATATATCGGTCCCGGATTATTACATTCGTCCACTCTGTGAGGATGAATTTTCTACGGTCCAGTTTGTATACTCCTCGATGGATGAACTATATGGAATAGCAAAGAAGATGGTTCGACAGGCTGATAAAAGAAGATTCTCTGGCTGGGAGGAGATAACATCGAGGCCAAGCGAGTGCGTTTCTAGACAATTTAATTTCTTTGGTTCTCGCATTGTTAATTTTTCTTAAGCTATTGATCTTCTTAAGTTACGATTTTGGTTGATAATTTGTAATTAGTCGAGCCAAAGACGTAAAACAAAGGCGCTTGGGGGGAGGCAACCCCGCCTTAATAAAATTGTGTGAAATAATAATAATAATAGTAATTTGGATACGACTAGTATTAATGAAATGTAGAATCTGTATGAAATATAAACACAAATCACAACCAAGTCTCAGGATGAATGTTTGAATGTCATTAAAAGGAAACGATTAGGTGGTTATCCGAAAATCCCGAGGGAGTACAAAGAAAACATTAAAATACATCATTTCTTGGACTTAGGTTATTGAACCCTTGAGGATCTGGTATAAAAGACTCAATACTCTTTCACACATTTCATTTTATAATCTAGTCTATTTCAAATTTAAAGTCGTTTGTAGTATAGTGGTGAGTATTCCCACCTTAATAAAACTGTGTGTAATAAAAATGAATCTATGAATAGCTGACTTGATTATGATATATGCTCATGTGATACTCTCTATGATACGTATATGCTTAGATGTTCTGTGCTTTACCCGTGTGGGTGATTTTTCCATCTAAAGCTATTATATAGCCTATCGAATTTTCTGACGTGACAGTGCCATTATCTTATTATTCCCATATCTCTATTGCATACTTTGGCATGAGGACCATGTCCCGTGTTGGCTTTGTTTTGGTTGTTTTGGTACAGGGATTCGGGACGTGCTTTCTTATGGCTGTTACGGGATTCGATAGCACATTTCTGCCAGGTTTATAAGCTAAGTTTTTCTCTCTATCTCTGGGAATAATGCAAAATCGTAAGTGGGGGGTAGAGTATGGTCGGTTAGAAATGGCAGTAAGTGTTTAAACCCTTAGTTTTTGATTCTTTTTCGAGCATTATTTAGTTGATTAAAATAATCTGTATAAGGTATATATTTCATGGATTTAAAGATGTAATGATTAATTTGGATATGTATAACCAAAGTGAACCGTAAGTGCATTTTAGCCTAAATTTATTTGTGTAACATGAATTCCTTCACGTAAGCCTTTGATATTGAAGCGAAAAATTTTAAACTGTACCCATTCAACATTCTAGTAATTTATCCTAGAAATAGCAGTAACTTAGTACCTAACTTCTGAACATGTACTGTGAATATCTGAAGGTTTGAATGTGATAGAAAGAATGTCAAAATAAGATAAACTATATATATGTCGGTTGTAGCTACCAATGATTTGAGTGCGGTAGGGCGTTATCACGAAACGTCCTATACTACTATGAGGCTTAAAAGCTCCCGACTGCCTGATGATAGTAGTCCAGCTAGGGTGTTATCACGAAACATCCTATTGCTGGGAATGAGGGCATATGCTACACATAAAAAAAAAAAAAATAAATAAATAAATAAAAAAAAAAAAAAAACAACCTAGTTAACTTCTGACTATCCCAGTATAAACTAAATGATATGCATTAGGGATTATCCTAATAAGTACACGGGAGGACGTTGTGTGGGCTATTATCGCTTATATACTAGGGAAAGTCATTAGAATTGTCTGAATGGATATTTGTGCATTTGCTTGAATTATTCAAGAGATGATAGTGGAAATTGAAAAGGCTTGTCACACACTCACTCATTATACATTTATATTAAGGTTAACGTGTAGTTATGATTCGAATGGTTGCATCATCTGATTGTCATTTATATTTTACATCTTCATGAATTTTTCCTCATTCATTTTATTTTATCGCTTGTTTTGTTAGGGGACGACCAAAAGCTAAGTGGGGGTTGTGATAACGGAAAAATTCACTTTATTATTTTGATAACAATTTACCCCATTTCGATATCATTTTGAGTATTTTTATATCGTTTTAGTCTTTAATTCCTTAGTTTCATAAAAATATATAAGTAGTAACTATTATGTAAACTATCGTGTTTTTATAAGTTTTTATAAGTTTTGTACCGGTTTAGTAACCGGTGTGTTGTGTCGGATTTACGTTTGGTATTTTGGTGGTTCATTGCGAGAATCATAAGTGGACCAAGATCCTACGTAACGACATGTTTTGAGCCCTAAAAGAGGTGTTTAGAGGTTAGAAGAAGGTGCACACAAGCTTACGAGTTCAAATGGATCAAATTTTTCTTAAGTACTTAATCGTTACATATTTTCGACGAAGATTTGACCCAGCTTAGAGGCATTTTCAGGGGATGACTTCTTAATGAAAGTTGTAGATCTTCAAATAAGCTTTCCAACGCATTTTGAATCAAGTCAATTGGACTTCTACAACTCAAATGGTGGTCAAGTGGCTAATCGGTTCATATCAGTAGAAATCCCGAAAACGACACGACTTACGAATGGCTCATCAAAACGACATTTTCTGAAGAAGAGTCCTTCATAAAAGTTGTAGAGTTTTCCGAGAGCTTAATTATGACATTTGGATCACGTCATTTGGAGGTCTACAACTCGAGATATGAATTTTAGAAGTTTAATATATAATTATATAATTATATATACATACGAGCACATGCAGTTAGTTAGAGGTAATGATGAGTAATGATTACACCGGACCGGTCCGGCTCCTTCAAGGACCGGTCCGGCCTCAACATTTGCCTATATATACAGAGGTTTTAAGCGAGATGAAACTTTGCCCCTTTCTTTCTTCTTCTTCCATCTTCTTTATTTTATGTTGGGGGCCTATATGTAGTTATATATGTAGTTATAATGTCGATTGTAATAACCCGACTAGTTATACTTTTAATATAATTTCCGCTTTTATTGCTTTCTTTTACTTTTATGCAATTAGTTTAAATAAATATATATATATTATATACATATCTATATCTATATATATATATCTATATATATATATATATATATATATATATATATATATATATATATATTACTTTTACGCACTTTTATTTACGCATTTTTATTTACGCAATTTACTTACGCATTTACTTTTACAAGCACTTATATATATATATATATATATATATATATATATATATGATATATTTTTCTTTTCTGTTATAATGAGTAGCTAAAGTAGTCACATAGCCGAATTATGTGAAAACGGGTGAAATTAACCCTCGGTAGACGAGATGGGAGTTGTGTAGCGCGTAAAATAATGTTTTAATGAGTAATCCACGTCCTAAAACTTAATCTGAACGTCTTTGAATTAAACTGATCATTTAGTTCACTGTCACACACATCGAACCTATAAATGTATTTTGCGGTGAGATGTTGGAAAAGGGTTTTGGGATCGTTATGATTCGGCCTAGTTGTTAGGACCGTTTCCAATATAGAGGTTTGTCATCGTTGTTCGAAGCGACTCAAAGAGCGTAATCATGTTAGGTTAATCGGTTTTCTAAAGGGAAAATTAATTAACTTCACATAGGGTGTTAGTGAGAGTTGTTCGAGATCTTAACACCGAATTAGGAGTTGGCACCCGTGGATGTCGTTAAAATACTTGTGGAAAGGTAGGTTGGTTAAAACACACTCCTAATCAAGTTTTTCTGTGTGGGAGATAACACATTGTTGGATCATAACTTTCGGCTATGCTTTTTAATCTCGTTAGAATAATCTTTACTTTTTCGCATTAGCTATAACACTCCACTTAAAACTTTGATCGCTTAGACTAAGCACCACGTTAAGCTTTGGTACTCACAACCACATTTCTCTTGGGACGACCTCGTACTCCTGTAGCTATCCTAGCAATCGACACAGTACTCTGCCGCCAGAGAGTTGGTTTACCCACGATTCTGAGTCTTTATAAATTGTATTTTTGAGTGGGTGTATTTTTCTCTCATCAGCATCCAAGAATGCAAATACCTCGAAATCGTCTGTGGAATCCACGAGTCGGTCGATCTTAGGCAGGGCATAACATTCTCTAGGGCAAGCTTTGTTTAGGTCGGTGAAGTTCACGCATATTCTCCAACTGCCATATGGTTTATTGACTAGCACAGGGTTTTCCTGCCACTCTGGGTAGACTACCTCCCGGATTATATTCGCTTGAAGCAGTTTAGTTACTTCCATCTAGATCGCGTCCATGCACTCCCGTGAAAATGTCTCACTTTTGTTGGATTGGCTTTCTGCTCGGGTCCACGTTCAGCTTGTGAACTGCAATGTTTGGAGATAGACCGTGCATACCTTCAGTTTTCCACGAGAAGACAACCCTGAACTCGTTGAGTATCTTCAGTCTGCCGGAGCACTCCACAAACTTCTTTGACATCCTTTAGGTATTGGTCAAGAGTGTTGCTCTTGATCAATAAATCGTCGACGTACACCTCCATGCATCGGCTGATATGGCCATTAAAAATCTTATTCAATGCCCTCTGGTACGTTGCCCCAGCATTCTTTAAGCCAAAGGGCATGATTATATAACAGTATGTCCCGAGCTCCATTGTTAATGGGGTCCATGGCAATCTGGTGATATCCTTTGTATGCGTCCAAGGATGCAAATACCTTGAAATTGTTTGTGGAATCCACGAGTCGGTCGATTTTAGGCAGGGCATAACAGTCTCTACGGCAAGCTTTGTTGAGGTCGGTGAAGTCCACGCACATTTTCCAACTGCCATCTGGCTTATTGACTAGCACAGCGTTTGCCAGCCACTCCGCGTAGACTACCTCCTGGATTATATTCACTTGAAGCAGTTTAGTTACTTCCTTCTGGATCGCGTCCATGCGCTCCCATGAAAAATGTCTCCTCTTTTGTTGGATTGGCTTTCTGCTCGGGTCCATGTTCAGCTTGTGAACTGCGATGTCCGGGGATAGACCATGCATATCTTCAGTTTTCCACGTGAAGACATCCCTGAACTCCTTGAGTATCTCAACGAGTTGTTCCTTGTGCGGGTCGGGAATCCAAGCTCCGACTGCTATTGTCAGTTCAGGCAGGCCTTCCCAGAGGATGACATTTTCCACTTTATCTTCCGAGGACCATGTCTCCTCATCCTCCGGGAGAAGTTCCTCCTTGAGAACCTGCTGGACCGCTGCTTCTCCATTGGTGGTGGTAGCGTAGAAGCTCCTAGCTGCTTCCACGTCCTCTTTAATCACCACGGACCCGTCCATGGTGGGGAACTTGAGGTTGTTGTGAGCTAAAGAAATGGCAACTCGGAGGTCGATTAAGGCTGGTCGGTCCAGAATGACATTATATGGAGATGGAGATCGAACGATGGCATAGATGACCCTCAAAGTTCTTCCCCTTGGCTCTTAGGCCAAGTTAGTAGCTAGCTCAATCATTCCCCTAGGTAGAACAGGCGCTCTAGCGAAACCAAATAATGGCATTGAAACGGGTGTTAACTCTTTGATTTCTAGCTTCATTGCTTGGAAAGCGTGATGATACAGTATATTTACCACATTTTCGGTGTCCACACGAACTTTTTTTACCAGGTTTCGATCAATCACGACTGTGATTACCTATCCTTCGTTATTCATCACCAAAGGAAAGGGGTCCTATGGACCGTACGCCACTTCACCGGAGAGTCATTGTCTTTTATTAAGGGAATCAATAGTCCTGCTGTAGTCCTCCACATGGCCTCCACAAATGGTATTGATTGTGGAGGCTCGAGCACTATTCGATGAGTTACCTTTATCTTTACCATTATCAGAGATTAGAGTCCTATTAGTATTCAACGCTTGATTTTCTTGGGACTTTGACATTATCACCGAGTCTCTTAAACCTTAACAAATTACCAATATAAGACCCTCCTTCTAGCACCAATTGACGAGACCAAATTCGTCTGGTATAAAATCTAGGACGTTTTATCTGATGGTAATTGGATTAAGGATGAAAACAAGAGAAACATGAATATGGGGAGAATTTGTGGGGGAAGGATTTAGACTGAGCCTGGGATTTCCCCAAGTTGCCTACTTATCCAAAGTAGAAATTGTAATCAAGTCTGCCGTAGTTCTTATGAACGTTTATATAGGCAACATTTGTGCTCTAGGCCTTCATGGGCCGGACCCCTCATGGACCTTTCTTTCGTGTTTCACAAGTACAACTAAACCGTAATTATCCCTCAGTTTTAGGAGATAATCTCGGTATTCAAATGATAAAGATCAAAGCCTTAATGGCTCGGGATTCTTCTCATAATTATTATACGCTCTAGCCGACCTGCAGCGAGCAGCTGAGGTCCGTATGACCGATTTGGGCAGGTCTGTCTCTGTTCCGTCCTGACCGACCTGCGGTAGACCGGGGAGCAACCTGATCAGCCCTCTCCTTTGGAGGTGGAGATCGGCCCTTAGGCCTACGAAGGGACTCTTGGTCCTTAAGGTTAAGATTCTAGCCCTATTTTTATCGTGACACGTGGCACGGTGAAATCCGATATCGTCACCAATTATGTTTCATTTAAATGTTCTAATTTTTAAGACATGAATATGTGTTATACTTTCACAATGAGTAACCACGTTTTCCCTAATTGATGTCTTCTGCTCCAGACTAGGCATGTTGAATTCTTACCCTTCCCAATAAGAGACATGCATGTTGATAATGTTTTAAACAACTTATGAGGATCAGCAGTGGCTTTGTAAATTAAGGATCGATCTATACCTTATGCTCGAGGTGATAATTACTATAGAATTGACTTTATTCTAGTTAGTTCGTGACGACTTCTATGCTAAGTGTATTTGATGGTTGTAATTTATTCCTATATTAATGGGCATTAGATTTTGCACTTGTTGTAGAGTTAAAAGGATATTATTTTCGAGGTTTCCTTTAATATTCATTGCTAATAACACTAGCGAACTTTAGTACGTACAGTACAGCATTTGTTTCGTCGAGTGTGCATAAGTGTATAATAATGTGGGGAACTAATGCTTGGATCAACGAAAGAATGTTACTATGTTAGTGTTGCAATTTTGAAACTCCCAATTTCTTGAATTGTTGACCAGTCTGGGACTGAAGTGCGTAGCTTAGCATTTCTATTTATCAATGGAGTTTTCATCAAATATGTGCTATATATATATATACAAAAATCCAGAATATATATATATAGACATACACACGTTTTTTTTAATGTTTATTTCAAAAAAAATTTATCACATTTAAGAGACTATAACACATATGTATATGGTTGGACTCGAACTCATTAACAAGAGAGACTCGAACCCAAAGACAACAGATTAATTATTAAGGTAAGCCTCGTTGACAGTTTCATATAAGGTTGCTGGATAAAAACACCTACTTGAGTTTATATAACTGCATTAACTTTCTTTCAAAAAAAAAAAAAAATTCACTTGCACAATATCTAAGTTAGTATTCAATTTTTTTTTTTTTAGAAAATCTAAGTTAGTATATATCTGTCACAAAATATAACTCAATATAGTTTTATACCAGATAGATTAAAAAAATGAATAGTATTCTATGACAAAAATACATTTTATCATTAAATAACTTTCACGCATTGGAATACCAACAAAACAAAAAAAAATAATAACTTATGGGTGTGTTTGGACAAACGTGTTTTTTATTTTCACTCATATTTTTTTATTTACCATATATAACATCCACTTTATTCAACACAAAATCCAATGATATCAAAACACAAAATTCATTTTTTTAAAGGAATGTTTGTTGGAAAAAATTAATTATACTTATGAAAATGACCGACAAAAATAATACTTCAATACACACAATTCGTGTTGTCTTGCAAGAGATGTTTTGCCCCTACAAATTCACTTGTGGTTCACACGAAAATCTGTCTCTGGATACAATAGAGGTGTCTGATTCAAACAGTGACTGGTGTGTAACAAACCCGAGAACAGTCAAAAAATAGTTCCGATGATGATTTCAAAAAATTGAATTTTCATATATGCATTGAGTTGTATTTATAGGACTAAAAGAGTGTTGGTCATATCTGTTCGTAGATGCATGCATTCGGATGATGAGCTACAACACTTCACAGATACATGAATTTGATTGCATCACTTCACAGATTCGTGAATTCGATTCGCATCACTTTTCGCGGGTGCATGTATCCGAATCGCATCACTTCGCATATACATGTATCCGAATCGCATCACTTCGCATATGCATGTATACAAATGACATCACTTCATCCCGTTTTGTTACGGCAACTCGAATACATACGATAACAAAAATATGTAATGTATGAAAAAAAATATCTAACAACGTTAACTTAAAAAGACCTTATGTTTTTATAAGTTATTTTGAGGTATATAAAAGGGATGAAATAAGAAACAATTCATTCAATACCTATTTTGGAACGGATTAAGAAATATAATAATCAAAGGATTGGATCCCAAGGGTTGGCCTTTCTGACTATTCTCTGTTCTTCTGCTGTCTGGTGGTTCCACTGCCTTTTTTTTTTTTCTTTTTTTGAGATCATAAAACCCACAATTAGTATATTGAGTTGGATGTCGCATGTTTGTAATAGAATATTAGGTGAATTCCCTGCATGCTTGCATGCGCGTTAATCGCATGCATTTTTTGGTGTGTTAATTAGTGAAGGCCGTGGGCAAGTGCTCCGAGCACCAAACAAACGTTCAACCATAACAAGACAAAGAAAGCCAGCAGCATATGAAAACAGTTTCTCTATCTCTTTTATGACAGTTTTTTCTTCATTTTTTTTATAATTTTGCGGTAAATTGTTGTTCTTCATCATCAGTTGGAAATCTCTACTTTGGCAATCATGGCTAATATTTGATATAATATATCAAAATTCAAAATAACATTTGTGATGTCCCGTTCCCGGCCGAGTCTCTATCCGGAAAAAAAAACGTATGAACGTATATCTATATATATATATATATATATATATATATATATATATATATATATATATATATATTACTGCTTAAAATATAAGTCATCCTAGTTATTTTCACATAGATTAAGAAAGTGGTTGAATGTCAGAAATTTGATGGTTTAATGTCTCACATTCCCCTTGACTATCATTAACTTAATATAGTTGTTAAGTAATGAGTGGTTAGATTGATAATAAATTAAGGATAAGATAGAGAAAATAGTAATAAATGTTGCATTAGTAATGTAGAATTACTTATATTGCGAGACAAAACAAAAAAGTATAGGATGAAACATATATTTTGGGATTTTAGGTAGTATATATATATATATATATATATATATATATATATATATATATATATATATATATATATATATATATATATATATAAAAGCCTGTATTAATACAACATCATCAGAGTAAAGCGGATATCAAAACTAAGCACGACTCGGGAATGTCAAAAGACAATACGGATCAACTAGTTTCAATCCACGTCTAAGAAAATCAAACGACAAACAATGAAAAAAATTATTAGTGTCGTGTAAATATAATTTATAATCTCTGTATTAATGAGTATTATTCTCAGCATATTTTTAGGAGTACATTTAGCAGCACATGTTTTGTATGTATTGTAGGAGTATATACATTCTTTGTAACTCTTTTACAATTGATTAATACACAAAAATATTTCCCAAACTCTATTATGGTATCAGAGCAAAGATAATTCTCTCTTGCATTGCCCTTCTCAAAAACCTAGCCGCCACTCTTCTCAATCCTCCATCCTCTATTCTCCGATCACCCTCTCTCTCGGCGGTTCAATGGCGGACACATCTCCTGTCACCTTCAACTCGGCGGTCCAAACCCCAATCAAATTGGACTCATCTAACTACAGCATCTGGATTACTCCGCCCCACACTCCCGAACACAATGGTGTCTCTGAACGCAAACATCGACATATTGTCGAAACTGGCCTCGCTCTCTTATCTCATGCCAGCCTCCCCACTACGTTCTGGCCTTATGCTTTTGCTACCGCTGTCTATTTAATAAATCGCATGCCAACCCCTGTTCTCCACATGCGTTCACCGTATGAATTAATCTTTAACCAAGCTCCCAATTACAACAAACTTCGTGTCTTTGGTTGCATGTGCTATCCCTGGCTTCGTCCCTATAATTCCCACAAGCTCGAACCTCGCTCCAAACCTTGTATCTTTCTCGGTTACTCCCACACACAACATGCCTATTTTTGCTTTGATAATATCAATTCTCGCCTTTATGTCTCTCGTCACGTGCAATTCGTTGAAACTGTCTTCCCATATCAATCTCACATCTCCGTCCCCGACTCATCCTCCTCCTCTCATATCTCTAACTGGCTCCCCACACCTCCTTCATACACTCCTCCACATACCCCATCCACTTCCCCGGCCGAAACACCTCTCTCACCCCCACCCGAAGCCCCTCTCAGTCCTCCTACGTCCTTACCCTCCCCTACACCCTCCCCACCACCTTTCCCTCCTCTTCCACCACCTCATCCCATGCGCATCCGCTCCCAAAACACCTTCCCCCGCCATTGAACCCACTACCGTATCACAAGCCCTAAAAATTCCCCAATGGAGAACCGCAATGCAAGAAGAATATGATGCTCTCGTTCGCAACCATACATGGGATTTAGTTCCTCATGATCCTTCTCTCAATGTCATAGGCTCTAAATGGGTTTTTCGGTTGAAACGTCACCCTGATGGCTCCATTGATAGATACAAGGCCCGTCTCGTGGCCAAAGGCTTTAATCAGCGTCCTGGCATAGATTATTATGAGACTTTTAGTCCCGTTGTCAAGCCCCCTACCATTCGTGTCGTTCTTACGCTGGCTCTCACGCAGGGGTGGTCTCTTCGACAATTGGACATTAATAATGCCTTTCTACAGGGCCACTTACAAGAAGATGTCTATGTTGCTCAACCTGCAGGTTTTGTAGACTCTACGCATCCAACGCACATATGCAAGCTTCGTAAGGCACTTTATGGTTTGAAGCAAGCACCCCGTGCTTGGTATGAGGAGCTCAAATGCTTCCTTCTTCATTCTGGCTTCAAAAGTTCCCATGCGGATACCTCTCTGTTTATTTTCAAGTCTGGCAATATTTTATTATATGTGCTTGTATATGTCGATGATTTGATTGTTACAGGAAATAACTCTGTTGCATTGGAAAAATTTATTGGGTCTCTCGGCTCCAAATTTGCTCTCAAGGATCTTGGCCCACTAACGTATTTCCTTGGAATTGAAATTATTCGGAATTCGGATGGTGTCCTACTTTCTCAATAGCGTTATATGACCGAACTCCTTGCGAAAGTCAACTTTCAAAATGCCAACTCTGTGGACACTCCTCTCCCAGTTGATATTTCAAATTTAAAATCTACTTCGGGCCCTCCACTTACGGACCCATCCACTTATCGTATGGTGATTGGTAGCCTCCAGTATCTCACATTTACTCGACCGGACATCGCGTTTGCTGTCAATAAGTTATCCCAATTCATGCACTCTCCTACGGAGGTTCATTGGTCGTATGTTAAGCGTCTACTTCGCTATGTTGCTGGCACTACCACCTATGGTATTCAACTCCACAGTCGTTCTCCCCTCATTTTACATGCCTTTACTGATGCTGATTGGGGTGGTGACAAGGATAACTATGCGTCCACAAGTGCTCACATTATTTATCTTGGTCGCAATGCCATTTCGTGGAGCTCAAAAAAGCAAAGTACCATTGCTCGCTCATCGACGAGTGAGAGTCGTCGTTATTCGCGGCGGCCGCTCTTGCCGAGTGAATTGGATCACTTTGTTATTGCACGAACTTGGCTTCCCTGTGAGTGCTCAACCGGTTATATATTGCGACAATCTAGGTACTACTCAATTCTGTGCCAACCCGGTTTTCCACTCTCGTATGAAGCACGTGGCCATTGACTATCACTATATTCGGGATCAGGTTCAGCGTGGTTCCCTCCGCATTACCCATGTCAACGCTTCTGATCAACTGGCCGACTGCCTAACGAAGTCACTCCCTCGTCCATCTTTCCAACATCAACGTGACAAGTTAGGACTCCTCCCTCGTCCAACTTGAGGGGTGGTATTAGTGTCGTGTAAATATAATTTATAATCTCTGTATTAATGAGTATTATTCTCAGCATATTTTTAGGAGTACATTTAGCAGCACATGTTTTGTATGTATTGTAGGAGTATATATACATTCTTTGTAACTCTTTTACAATTAATTAATACACAAAAATATTTCCCAAACTCTATTAAAAATGTCATAACTATGACAAATCTCAATGAGAAACAAAAGATAACAGTCTAGAAGCTCTCAAACAACTACTCCCTCCGTTTTTTATATCAGCCGCTTTTAGTGTATTAACACAGATTAAGAAAGTGATTATGTCTGAAATATATTGTTAAAAGACAATATTATCCTTCTCCTAAGATTTAAGTATTCATTTTTTTCAATTTAAAAAATTATTTTTAATATAGGTAGTGTTAACAATTTATTTAGTAAATTGTGTCCGACAATATTTTTTCTACTTAATCCACGTACAGCATTCACTTTTCAAAACTATTGATATCCTACCGGCTTTGGGAAATTGCAAAACTTCCAAGTTACCAATTATTACATTGAAAATTTAACAATTGGTTTAATTGTGTTGTAGGGTAAAAGTGAAAAAAAAAAAAATTAATATTGTATTGGTACTCTAAAATGATAGATAAACAAAAACTTTTGTAGTGTTGAAAAGTGTCAGTTAAAAAAACATAGGGAGTACATTTTAATCTCTCAACAAAATAACAAGAAAGCATAACAAAAGATAACATGCTTCATTGGAAGCCTTGAACTCATGCATCAACTCCGTCATGGCTATCCTCATATCCATATTCACCTACTTGTCAATGACCTTCTCGGGTGTTAACAATAGTTAGGGGTAAGTACAATTGTATTCGGTAAGGAGTAAAAAAATCGCGGATACAACAATATATTATAGCAAATATAATTCTACAATCACTACCACGTAGATTGTAAATAAAGAGCTCACTCTCCCTCTACTAGCTATGTTAGCAAAACCTCGACCAAGTAAGGTTTGTTACGTTATAATTCGAGGACACAATGCCCGAATGAAAGGTTTGCACCGGGATATGTTTAGCACCTCATATGGCACGGATTGGTCCGTGTGGATAGTGCTGTTAACGAGCCTAGCCGAGCCGAGTAGCTGATGTTCAAGCTCGAGCTCGTTTGTAATCGGGTAGGCTCGGTTCGTTAACACAAACGAGCCTAAAAGTTTGTTCGAGCTCGGCTCGATAAATATAAAAAATGTTCGAGCTCGCGAACAGGCTCGAACTCGAGCTTGGCTCGTTCAATAGTATTTTTTTAAGGGGAATGATTTGTTTATTATATCCAATATCCATTATTTAACCCAAAATACTCATTCAATAAACATCCACAAAATATTTGTTATATTTGTTAAATTATTTATGTGTATACGAGCAGGAGAACCTAAAGCATCATGATATACAAGCTCCAAGGGCATACATACCATAAAGCATCATGATATACAAGAGAAAATATCAAAATATGGTGAACAGGGGTTTGGCGCACGCTAGCACCCTTTGGCTCGCACTAAAACTTGTCCAGAACCTAATCCATTATGCTCTTCTTTGACTTGCGGATACCCTTTGGACCATGCTAAAACGAAACATATCATCATGTTCGATTCTACAGACCTTTAGCGCACAAGGACTTTTTGCGCACGCTAAACCTGAACATAGCATTTTGTTCCCTGCCTGACATCTTTGACCCGCGCTAAGACCCTTTGGCGCACGCTAGCCATGAAACGAAACCATTACGCAAATTTTTATCATTTTGTACGCCGCTAAAACCACCGTCTGCACGCAGCGCCAAGTGACGGAAATTGGTAGACATTTGTGTTTTTCGATCACGAAACTCGGAAATTCATCAAACAACAATTTATCAACCTTATTACAACCTCAAACCTACAACAAATACGATACAATAGAATATACAACAATAAAAACCGATTTAGACATCTATTTATCTTTGATTTAGCAAGAAAGCGATCCAAAAAGGCAAACCACAAAGATTCCATTGATTCTTCGACTTCTACCCAAAATCAACGAACCAAAGGCATAATTCTACAATTGCTAACGACATTTTATGCCATTAAAACTCAGAATTCTAACACGAAACGATTGGAATTCTATTTTAGGGCTAAGAGAGAAAATGTACGAAAAAGAGAAATGTTGATACCAAAACGATGCCGGCGACGAGACGATCAACTTCTTCTACGGTGGTTTGTTGAAAAAAGCAACGGATCAGCTTCAATTACCAAGATTCTTCTTCTCCCTGATTTCTCTCTCTAGCCGACTCCTCATCTTTCTTTTTCTCAAAAAACGTGTAAATAAGGGGATTAAGGGGTGGGGGCTATCTTTTGTGGAAATTAATTCTAATTTATTAATTCCTATAAATCCCTTTTTCCTTTAATTATTATTAGGGTGAATAATAACATAGAAAATAAATAATTATAACCAATTTACTATTTTACCCTTACTAAAAACTTGGGGTGTTACATCCTTTCCCTCTTAAAAAAAATTTCGTCCCTCGAAACAGAACATACCTGGGAGGTGTCTGAACCCTGGAAACTCGCAAACCATGTCGTCATTCATCTCCCTGTCGCCGCAGATGGTTATTGATTGCTCCAATAAACCAAGACTAACGAAACCTCCACATTCTTGACCTTCTTCACTTTCCGTTCTAAGATACAGACTGGATCTTCCTTGTAGGTCAAGTTCTCCTAAACCATTTCAATGTCAATGTTTGTTTCCACATCAATGTCGGTTAAGCACTTCTTTAACATTGACACTTGAAAGACATTATGTACCCGTGACAAGGATTCTGGCAACTGCAAACCATAGGCTAGAGGTCCTAATTTAGATGTGACCACAAAAGGACCTACATACATTGGGCTAAACTTACCATTCTGTCCTAACCGTCTCACTCCTCCCATTTGAGATGCCTTAAGGTATACTTTATCTCCAACCTCGAACTCGAGGGTCTTCTTCTTATATCTCCCCAAACCGTCTCACTCTTCTGTCTGCCTTGAGATATCTTGAGGTTACGGCGAACCACTTCAAACATTTCCTTGGATTGCTGAATCAACTTTGGTCATGTAATCTGTCTATGTCCTACTTCATCCTAAAAAACTGGTGTTCTGCATTTTCTTCCGTACAAAACTTCAAAATAAGACATCTTGATACTGGCGTGGTAACTATTGTTATATGAAAACTCTGCTGTGGGTAGATATTCATCCCACGAACTACCTACTTTTAAGGCGCATGCTCTCAACATGTCCTCAAGCGTCTGTATAGTTCATTCTGATTGTCCATCTGCTATTTTTACCTTCATAGAGGGCCACCAATAATACTGTTTCAACTCTATATACATCCTGGTCACTCTGGGATGGACTGCAAACGCTATCTTGTGGGCTTCATTCATCATTGTCTTCCTCAACTCATCCACATTTGGAACACATAGCCGATTCCGGTACCAAAGGTTGCCGTCTTCATCTAACTCATAACCACTTGTTGGTTTAGTTCGTCAGGGTTTTTTCATGCTTCTCGAATCTGCTGACGATTTAGCGGTTGACATTCTTGATGTAGTCGAAGTTCTTGCATTGTTTATCGCTCGGCCTCAGTCTGTGTTTTTCGGATAGCCGAGACCTGACAGTCTGTCGACAATGCTACTAGTGCCATTGAACTATTTGATTCCGTTCTCCCCGTAAGATCAATATCACAACCTATGAGGTATGAAAGTTTCACATCTAAGTAATACCCTCCTTCCGCGGATACAGCTTATCCATCGGAAACTTCACCCGTCCTCATAGAACGAGAGAGAGCGTAGCCAGAAGCCCAAATCCTTTATTTGGCCAGGAAAGACTACACTGCTTTGGGCCCAGGAAGTGAAGGGAATGAGCTCGGTCTCCTCTGTCGTCGACTCATTTATGTTCTATTTTTTGCTAGTGGCTGAATCGCGTGGGCTTTTTGGGTATTTCACGATTACTAATCCAGTGGATCATCATCTAGCTTGTCCATAATCTCATCAACTTACTCTAACCTAGAAATCAACGGTGCAACATACTTTATCGGTTCTTGTAGACCGATATTTTGAATGGTGAAACTCTCCAACAGATCCACAAATTCTGGCACACTGAGAAGTGCACTTACTGGCCTTCTACTCAAGGCATCTGCTACTATACTTTCCTTTCCTAGATGGTACTGAATATACAGGTCATAGACCTTTGCATATTCCAACCATCGCCCTTGGACATATTGAAATGTTGCTGCTTAAAGAAGTATGTAAGGCTTTGGTGGTTGGTGAAAATCTGAGCTTTGACTCCATATAGGTATTGTCTCCAAGTCTTCAAAGCAAAAACCACTGCTGCTAACTCAAATCATGTGCAGGATAATTCTTCTCGTGTAGCCTTAAATGCTTGAACGCATCAGTAATAACTTTCCCATTCTGAGTTAACACACAACGAAGACCATTACATAAAGCACCCGTATATATGTCATATTTATCAAATGCTTCCGGTAGGGTTAATATTGGGGTTGTGGTCAACCTTTTCTTGAGAGTCTGAAAGGCCTCCTCACATTTCTTACTCTACTCATACCTTACACTTTTCTATTGAGCCGTGTTGGAGTGATGTAATCTTTTTAAACATCCTTGATGAACCGTCTGTAGTAGCCTGATAAACCCCAAGAAACTTTTGATCAATGAAACAGTAGTCGGTCTAGGCCATTTAGTCACTCATTCTCTTAGCTGGATCCATTTTAATTCGTTCTCCTAAAATCACATAACCCAAAAAATTCACTTGATCCAACCAAAACTCGCACTTACTGAACTTCCCATACAATATGTTCTATCTAAGAGTCGGTAACACTATCCTTACGTACTCTTCATGTTTCTTCTCCTCCTTTGACTAGATCAAAATGTCATCGATTAAGGCTATCACAAACTCATCTAGATATGGCATGAAAACTCTTTGCATAATGTCCATAAATGCTGAGAGTGCATTCGTGATACCAAATAAAATGACTCCAAACTCATAATGCCCATTGATGACGGTCAAATTATACCCGTAAAAGTCATCAACATTGACCTTAAATCGAGATTAATAATATATATTTCATATTAAATCACATGTTTATATTTATTATTTAATGTTAAGTGATTATTAATATGATATTTGGTATTTAGCTGTTTTTATTATTAAAAGACCGATTTATTGTGCGATAAATGTTGATTTCGTAGATCGTGATAAATCGGGAGGATAAATGTCATTCAATCAATGGATCTCAAGATAATAAGGAAGAAAATCGGAGCATTAATCAAGAGATAAATTAGAAAATCGGATCAACAGAAAGCGTGCGATGGGGAACAAGATAGCGAGAGAAAACGGTTAACACGTGCGAGAAAAGGCTCGTCGACCGAGCCCTATCATTCGGTCGACCGAGTATGTCGGTTCGGTCACTCATGGGATTTTTCCGTGTATATCTTCTAGATCCTCCCTAGGTCGGTTACAGCCTCTATATAAGCAGCAGCTATGAAATTTGTAAAAGATACCTTGAATCATTCATCATATAATTCATAATACAACTTTGATACAATGTAGCATAAATAATTTGAAGGTTTTTCAGAATTTGGAGGCTGCAAATATGTAAGCCTTTATTTTCTGTTTCTTTTCTTTTACATAATTAATCCCTCCCAATTATGCTTTATCGTTTGAATTAGTTAATCATAGCTAGAATGATGTAGATCTAGGCTATGACGTTGGGAAGGTGGCGATACCTTGTCTATGGGGATCCCATAACCTACGTCATACACTTAATATTTATTCATGAATCTACTTGATTTAATTAATGCGTATCTATGTTAGTTTATATGAATACTGTGCGAATTACTGTTTAATCTATTCTGTATGATGAAACGCTGAGAGATATATTCTAAGATGTATTCTGGGTTGAAATCGTTCGGGTGACCGAATAAGTTCATTCGGTCGACCGAGCCTATTCACTCGGTCGACCGAGCCCCTGTCATCTGTTAATTACGCCACGTCTTTATGGTTAGGTTAACCTAGTTGAATTTATTATCTCAGTAGGTATGACTATGGCTACTTTACTCGCTTAGTTTAATTAAAACGTGTAAAAAGGAAATACCAATATAAACATCTTAGGTAGGCTTATGAATTGCTCTTCACGGACGTTCAGCATTATCTAGGTAGGTTTATATTTGGGGATTGCTAGCACCTGATTATACGTAAGTCGTAGATTAGCATGAGACTATAACTTGGTAATTGCTAGTTGGACGAGAGCTTGAGTAATCACTTAGGAAGTACGCCTAACCATAGGAATGTTGCCTGGGCGAGGTGTACGATTAATATCGGCATCCTTAGTGTCGTAGCGTGCAAGTTATATGAGATGGATACCCAAAAGGTGAAGTCACGTAATGTAGCACGAGTGATCTAGCAACCTAACCGGTGCTAAGTCAAGTTAAAGAGGATGACTCCGTAGCCAATCTAAGATAGATACAAGCGGATTGACGATTAATAAGTTCATTTTATTATATAAATTATCTAGGTCCAAACGATAAAGGCTATAATTGGGGAGGTTAATTACGTTGTGTCGATTCGTGTCTTTACATTTATTGTCTTATGTTGGTCGTAGACCGCCTCTATGTCCTTGACATGTTTAATTAATTGTTTGTATATAAGATGATCCACAATTGGTTCCATGTGGGATCGACCTTGATTCACTATAGCTATACTACGATGGGCCTAGTCCTCTTGCTAGTATTGGTTTATGGTGGTCAAGTATATTATAACCTGATTGACCCCGATCACCCATACCTAGTACTGAAAGTTGTCTTCGGAATATCTGACTCCTTAACCTTCAACTAAGGTAACTTGACCTTAAGTCAATCTTAGAAAACAATCTTTTCCCCTTAAGCTAATTAAAGAGGTCATCTATCCTTGGGAGTGGTTACTTATTCTTAATGGTCAAGTTATTCAACTCCATGTAGTCTATCCACATCCTCATACTCCCATCTTTCTTTTTCATAAACAGAACTTAAGCTTCCCATGGTGAAATAATTTGTCTGATTATCTTCTTTTCCAACATATCTACAAATTTATATTTCAAATCAACCATCTCTGATGGGGACATCCTATAGGGTGCCTTAGATACTGGACTTGCTCTAGGAACTAAGTCTAATTCAATCACTCTATCCGGCATATGTCCTAGTAACTCCTCACGAAATACATCAGGATACTCATTCACTACGGGGATATACATTAACTCCAGACCTTCCTTAGATGTATCCACAGCGAGGAACAACAAAGCATCACATCCCTACTATAATGCCTTAGATGCCTTGAGAGCTGAGATGATCGGGTAACATTGCGTCTTAGAATTCCTCGTATTTCCTTGATAAGTGATTGAGGATTTTTTAGGTGCCTTAAAGATTACCTTCTTGTCTTTGAAATCTAGATGAACATGGTTTCTTGATAACCAATCTATTTCCAAATGACATCAAAACCCAAGAAGTCCAACACTACTAGATCATATTCACTCTTGTACTTTCAAACTTGAATCTTACACTAGGGTATCATCTTATCGACTTCAGAAGTCTCCTCAAAGTTGTTATGATTGAAAGAGGTTTTTTTAAACTTTCCAAAAGGTATCCTAAGTTGCTCGGCTACCTTAACTAACACAAACGTGTTTGAAGCGCCAGTTTCAAACAAAGCAGATACATGTAAACCTCATACTAGTATAGTACCTAGCAAGTATGTAAACAAGTATTTCAAGTAAAAAGATACAACTCAAGCCATAGAACAATCCTAAAAATGAACAAAACAATTGAGATACCTGTCATGACACCATCATCTGTCTCATACACTGCAACATCCAAAGCAAAACCTTCATAGGATCACTAGCTCAAATCTTCCCTGATGGTGGTCTGGAAGCTGCTGATGGAGCATAATTCAAACCCTTCTATAGGCAATCCCTGACTATATATGTTGTACTGCTGCAACAAAAAAACTCTCGTGCCCACACGGCACTCTCCTGTATGTAGCCTGCCACACCCAAGGCAAGGTGGTTGCAGTGCTGATGTTGGAGCCAAAGATGTTGATAAATCCGGTGCTCTCCTGAAATTCTTATGTGACGCTTGTCTATGCCCCTGACTCGAACTAAAGGGTCTCTTCATTCAAACATTCTTTGTTTCCTTGGCCTTGTGAGTCTCAATATCTAAACACGTATTAAGTAGCTTAGCCATCGTCTTTGCCATTTGACCTGCCAAGTTATCCATGATGTGCTTAGATAACCCCTCTATAAATCAGGCTACCTTGCTTGACTCACTGGCCATGAATGTAGGGATTCTGATGAAGTTTCTAGAATTACAAACACAAAATAAAATGCGTAATTATTATTGATCAAGTAAAAGTTACAATTTGTTTTTAAAGTGGCTAATCATGGGGTATTTATAACATCATACACCTCATGAATCAGTTACAAGTAAGTTACAAACGGTTATAACAGATTACAATGAAATTACCGTTTCTATATTGAACTAACTAAACTAATTAGCAGGCTGCTGGTGTTCATACTATCAGCAGGTTGCTGGTGTTCATACGGTCAGCAGGCTGCTGATATCTTCATATGATCAGCATAGTGTACTCATCATTCCCATCAGCTTTTATACTGTAACACCCTCCTCAAGCTATGAGTGGTACATGAACATCTTGCACTCAGCATTCCCATCAGGTACTTGATGTCTGAAAGATCTTTGAAACTCCCAACTTATCTAGTAGATAAGAGAAAATAGGCACATTCAAGGCTTTGGTGAGGATGTCAGCTATTTGTTCATTTGTATTGACTGGAAGAATTTTGATGAGTCCTGATTTGACTTTGTCTTTCAAAACATGGCAATCAATTTCAATATGTTTGGTTATTTCATGAAAGACTGGATTATGAGCAATGTGCATTGCACTGGTATTATCACAGAATAACACAGCAGGCAACTGAATTGGAATCTGTAAATCCTGTAATATATAGATTAACCACTGGATTTCATAAACTGCATTTGCCAGAGCCCTGTACTCAGCCTCTGATGAGCTTCTAGCAATTGTTGTTTGTTTTTTTGCCTTCCAGGAGATTGGAGCATCTCCTAGGAACATCATATAACCGGATACTGATCTTCTTGTTTCAGGACAACCAGCCCAATCACTATCTGTAAAACCCTTAAGTACAAGATTATTGTCTGCTAGGAAAAAGATTCGTTGGCCAGGATTGGTCTTTAAGTACCTCAACAGTCTATAAGTTGCCTTCATATGATTTCCAGTAGGAGTATCCAGAAATTGACTGAGTTGTTGTACTTCAAAGGCAATATCTGGTCTGGTAAAAGTGAGCTAAATCAATTTACCCACTAGTGATCCGTAAGTAGTGTTGTTTTCTAAAAGTGGTGAATCACCATGTTGTAGTGTCTGCTTAGACTCCATAGGTGTCTTAGCAGGTTTGGCTCCCAAAAATTCATATTCTTCTAGGAGGTTAAGTGTGTATTTTCTTTGTGAAATGGATATTCTTTTTGGACATCTAGCAGCCTCAATCCCTAGGAAATATATCAATTTTCCAAGATCTTTGATGGTGAACTGCTGATGTAAAACATCCTTAACTTGATGAATTAACTCTTCACTAGGGCTAGCAACTATGATGTCATCCATATATACCAATAAGGCAATGAATGACTGTCCTGACCCTTGTGTTAATAGACTGTGGTCATGTTTGGATTGAATTAATCCTTGAGCTTCCAATGATTCAATCAACTTGCAATTCTATTGTCTGCTAGCTTGTTTGAGGCCATATAATGATTTGGTAAGTTTGCAAACTTGGTTTGGTTTAGTTGCTACACAACCTGGGGGTAACTGCATGTCTACATGTAGATCTCCATGTAGAAAGTCAGTGTTGACATCCAGTTGATATATATGCCAATTATTGGTTGCTGCTGCTGCAAGTAAAGTTCTGACAGTAGTGACCTTGACAACAGGGGAAAATGTTTCTTGATAATAAATCCCATATGTTTGAGTGTAGCCTTTTCCTACTAGTCTAGCTTTGCATCTCTACCGGTCCATCGGGATTGTGTTTGATTTTGTACACCCATTTGCACCCTATGGGTTTTTTGCCTGGGGGCAGATCAAATATCTCCCATGTGTGAGTCTTTTGTAAAGCTTCAATTTCTTTGTTCATTGCCTCCTTCCATTCATCATGCTTGATGGTTTGATTATAGGTCATAGGCTTTTTAACAGCATCAATAGCATTAATGAATATGGCATAGTCTGTTGAGAGGTTATCCAGACTCATGACTGCACTCAGTAGATGTGGAGTCTCATGCACATTATGAGCACCCCCTTGATAAAAGGTTGGTGATTTCCTTATTCCGGTGGACCTTCTTAGTTATGTGGGTTCAGATGCCTGATTTACTGGTGCATGCCTTTCATTGGATGTTTCAGCTGCTGCTGATCCCATTGCTGGTTGGTCTGCTGATTCTGTCTGCAGGTCATCAAAAGTGTCCATTACTGGCAAAGGAACAGACATGTCAACAAGATATATAGTCTTTCCCAACACCTGTTGAGAGAGAGGAAAATAAGTCTCATGGAATTGAGTATTTCTAGCAACAAAGATATCTTTGTTAGTAATGTCTAAGAGAATAGCACCCTTAGATGTAGTTGAATTCCCAAGAAAGACACATGTCCTACATCGTGAGTCAAATTTTTTCCTATATTGTTGAAGTGTGCATGAAAAAACTAAGCAACCAAAAACTTTAAACATAGAATAGTCTGGTTTGGTGCCATAAAGAACTTCATATGGAGTGCTTTCCTTCAACAGTGGTGTAGGTGTGGCATTAATCAACTTTACAACATGCAAAAGACAAAAACCCCAATATCAATAAGTAGATTACTCTGGAACCTCAAACCTCTTGCAACATTAAGAAAATGCTGATGTTTTCTTTCAACAATACCATTTTGCTCATGTGTATTAACACAGGATGTCTGATGTATGATACCCTGCTGAGCATAAAAGTCAGTAAGTTGAAATTCTGCACCATTGTCAGATCTAATTACTTTAATAACTTTATGAAACTGAGTAGAAACAAATTTAACAAAAGATTTCACAATGTCAGAGGCTTCAGATTTAAGCCTCATAAGAAAAACCCAAGTAAATCAATCATCTACAACAGTAAGAAAATATTGTTGTCCATTTAAAGTATGCTGTCTCAGAGGACCCCAAATATCCATATGAACAAGGTCAAAAGTAGCAATTACAGCAGTTGTACTTAAAGGAAAAGGATTTTTCTTCAGTTTAGACATAGAACAGACATAACAAAGATCATGATTACAAAATTTGACATCAGCAGACTGTGAATTGATGACTTGCAATCTTTTGTCTGGCAAGGGCCAAAGTCTGTAGTGCCATAAAAGTGCATCCTCTAATCTATCAGATAGAGTGTGATTTTCTACAGCATTGGTAACAGAAAGTCTTATTGGTTGGTCAATGACATAGAGTCCTCTTTGTAACTCATCTGAACCAATCACTTTCTTGATCTTGTCCTGCAAAACACACTTGTTAGCAGAAAATACAGCTGCACCTTTGTATGATTAATAAAAGAAGGTAAAGATAAAAAGTTGTACTTAAAACCAGGAATGCAAAACACATCATGTAGGACCAGTTGAGTGTTAATCCTCACTTGTCCTATATGTGTGACAGAGACATTATTTCCATTAGGTAATCCCATTTTTATACCAGAAGATGGATTGGGATTTCTTAACATATCTAATGATCCTACAATGTGATCAGTGGCACCAGAGTCCAAGATCCATTGTATTAATCTTACTAAATTTAGGTCACATGTTCCTATAGCAGGTGAATAGTGTGTAACAACATCAGCAGGTTGGCCAATAGCAAATCCCACATGTCTAGAAGGATCATTCAGCAGAGCTATCAACTTGTCAAGTTGTTGTGTAGTAAGATTGAGAAACCCTAGTCCAGCAGACCTGCTTGGTGCCTGATCTTCGTATGCTGATTGATCATCTTCTACCATATTGGCTCTTTTTGACTTGAAACCAGGAGGAAATCCATGCTTTTTGTAACAAGTCTCCTCGGTATGGCCATTGAATCCACAAAAACTACATTATCTTTTTGGGATTTTTAGGCCTGGGATTTGCAGCAGAGTTAGGTCTACTGACAATCTGATTTTGTACATGTCCATTCTTTTGTGACAAGAGAACCATGGAATCTTGATTCCTGGCCTTGTTAGCCACATACACCTTCTGTCTTTCAAACTTGATTGCCATTGCAAAAGCATCATGAATTTCTGGAAAGGGAACCATCAACATTTCATGTGAGACCATTGGCTCAAATTCATCCCTCAATCCTTTGAGGGATTTCATGACATGTTCATCCTCAATATGATCCATCAGATTGCTGATTGCATTGCAGTGACATTGAGGATCACATGAACAAATTGTTACAGGCCTGATGGTCTTGATTTCTTCCCAAATAATCATCAATTTTGTGAAATATTGATTGACAGATTATGTGCGTTGTTTCGGTAGATGCATTTCTTCAAGAAGATCTGAATGTCTTAATGCATCAACATTTGAAAATCTTGCAGCAAGATTCTTCCAAACTGCATGTGCATTCTTGAAATACATCAAACTTTGTTCTATGGTGTTCTCTACAGAATTTAAGATCCATGATCTCACCATTGTGTCACATTGCCTCTATGCCTAAATATCTGCTAAATCTGCTTCTGTCCTCTTGATTGTGCCGTCTACGAAGCCAAGTTTATTCTTGGTGATTAACACCATTTCCATGGACATTTTCCATGGATTATAGTTGTTGCCATTCATCAATGGCTGAACAAGAACCAGAGAAGGATTCTCATTAGGATGAACATAGAATGGACTGGAGGGACTTATTTCTTGTTTCTTAGCTGCCATGGCTATCAAGAACTCTAGAATTGATCACAAACCAACAATGATGGTGAAAAAAAAAAACCAATCAAGAACTGATCAAAAAACAGGGAAAGAGATGACAGTTTACTCTCAAGAAACTGAAACCAAAGAAAAAATGAATAACACTCTCAATATTCTTCAAAAAACTGGAGAGAAACGCAGGAAAGCATTTAGAAATTTGAGAATTTTTACTCCGATACCATGATGAAGTTTGTAGGATTACAAACACAAAATAAAATGCGGAATTATTATTGATCAAATAAAGTTACAAGTTGTTTTTAAAGTGGCTGATCGTAGGGTATTTATAACATCATACACCTCATGAATCAGTTACAAGTAAGTTACAAACAGTTATAACAAATTACAATGAAATAACCGTTTTCTATATTGAACTAACTAAACTAATCGAAATTTCTTTGGTGTTCATCTTGTCAAGCCAGTGTCTTTGGTGTTCATGCCGTTAGCAGGCTGCTGATATCTTCATATGATCAACAGAGTGCACTCAGCATTCCCATCACCTTTTATACTGTAACAAATTCACTTCCTAAGATCATGAAATCTCCTCTAATATTCTATTATAGATATGCCCTCCTGCGGAAGATGGTAAAACTCACTCTCATTTGCCGACCATTGAGCTGTCGGGAAAAACTCCTCCAAAAAGGTTTCCTTGAATCCATCTCAGTCTGTGATCCTACCCTTAGTATTCTCAATCATATCGGCTCAATCATAGGCTATTCCTGTTAACGAAGATACTGTCTCATCTATCCAAAGTTTTTTTCCACTGTTCTCAGCCAACTGTTTGTCACCGTGGTAATGGTTTTTCCATTAAAATGCTCAATGCCTGTCTTTTTAACATCCAAGAACCGTCTAGAATGTTCACGCTCCATATTAGAATCAAGTATATGATATCGGGTAATGTGCCGGCGGGTAGGCTCCCTGTGGGTAGTGCTTAAGGCGGGTAAGGGTATGCCTATGGCTGAGAGTGATAGGGATGGTATATTTGTTGAGGTTGGGATGTTCTTTTTGGCTGGTGTTAAGGGGGATAAGAGTCAGGGTATGGTGCGTATGGCTCTGGTGTTGGTTCTTGTGTAGGAGGTGGGAGGACAAGCTATCTGTGTAGGGTAAGCATATAAGGGTGATGGATGATATGGTGGTGGCGGGTAATCCACGTAGTATGGCGGATCGATATTGTAGGTTGTAAGGTATAGCTCGGTGGTGGAAGATAGAAGGTAGAATGTGGCATGTAAACTGAGGGGTGAAAAACATGGTGTTGGAGGCATTATAGTAGGTAGTAGGTTGAGAAGGTAGTGGTATGCTTATATGTCCTATGGTAAGGGTGGCGGTAGAAAGAGCCACTGATAAATGTAAGGTACATGTAACCCCAGATAAAGGAACAAAAATATGCGTGGTAACTGTTTGGAAATCTACGTGGGAATGCAGTGGAATTCAAAGATCGACTTCGTTTAAGCAATAAACAAATAAGTTAGTAGACGGTGGTTACCTTGATTGATCTAAAAGATCGACGCTTTGACCGTCTAAGGAGAGTAGCGATGTACGGAGCCTCCTAAGCGTTCGGCCTCTACCGGTGATCCACACGAACAGCCCGCCGGAATCCCATCTTGGATTGCTACTAGAAAAATCCGGTTGCTAGACCGACCTTTTCTCTCTCTCTAATCTCTCTCTATTTTTCATAAAAACTATTAGCTCTTGGAATTGTGATATTCAAAAGGGCTAGTCAAGCCTCCCTTAAATAGGGTGACCTGCGCCCCAGATGAATCCCCAGATTCATATTATGGTAATCTTATTAATTAAATTGCACAGTCCAAATGTATCCTATACACTTCAAAAATGCGCCCTTTTTGCCAATATTTTGGCATCCGGAATATTCTTTAATTAATATAATGCTATGATTAATTAATTGGGGGAAGGGGCTAGAAGGACAAAAAAATGATAAATGTGTCTAGAAGGACAAATTTCAAAATCAGAGATTAGTAAGGACAAATTGCTAATATAGTGACAAAAATGCCCCTTTATAATTTTAATAGTAACAGCCAAGGAAGAAGTAGTAACAACCCATAAAATGTCGTAACATCCAATGAAAAATAGTAACAGCCTAAAAACAAGTAGTAACAGCCTCGAAAAAAATCGTAACACCCAATGAAAAAGAAGTAACAGCCTAAAAATAAGTAGTAACAGTCTTAAAACAAGTAATAACAGCCCGTAAAATATAGTAACGGCCAATAAACAAGTCGTAACAATCCCATAAAAATGTCGTAGCATCCTAAAAACAAGTAGCAACAGACTAAAAACAAATAGTAACAGCCCCGTAAAATGTAGTAACGACCCTAAACTTTTTATAAAAAAAAAAACGACCAGCTTCAATAAATTGGACTTGGCGGAAAAAGCGACTTGCTTGCGGAAAAATACAACTGTTTGGAAATTGGACTTGGCGGAAATTGAATTGGCGGAAAAAAAAACAGCGATTATTGATTTCATTTTAAGTACCAATCTTCCATGGCTCCAATCTTCCATGATTTTCGTGGCCAATCTTCCATTGCTCAAATAAACATCCTGATTCTTGGACTTGGACGGAAATTGGACTCTCTCCGGTCTACTCCTGTTTCTCGTAATCTCCGGCAAGCCCCCTGTAAAATACCCTCTATTTCCTCGTCCTCTCTCCCGTTTTTGAACGCTGATGCATTTGCCATTGATCCTCGTCCTCGTCCTCTCTCTCCGGAGTAAACTGCAGATGCAATCATGGTTGCCGGAGGTTGGTTATTTGCAGGGTTGTCGGAATTCATGGGGTAGAGGGCTGAGGACGTTGGATGGGATGAGGCTTTGACCATGGCAGTGGGGTTGGAGAGGTAAGAGCAGGCTGCAGAGGGGCGGCGGCCATGGTTGAGCGCTTCTCCTCCCCAAATCGTTCAAAAATGCAGCCTGTAAAATAGGTTTTTTTTTTTTTTTGGGAAAAGGGTATTTTGGTAAGTATAATTAGGTTTTGTCCTTATTAATATTTCATTTCCTTGTAGCCTAATAAACACACTAATTTGTCCTTTTAGACAAAAACCTATAATTAATTTGCAAAATACATGCGTATCATATAGACATAACAATTTCGACATACACATACATTATGTGTATATTTAATTAATCAACTTAATTAATATCTTGTATTATATTTATTCATAACAAATAAATACCACTCTATTAATTACCACTATAATCTTTATAGCATGAGATAAATTCTTTACTTATTTGGTTATCACTATAACCGAATTTTAATCCGGCTAGATGTTCTTATGTGTGTGACCTAATAGGTTTCCGAATATGTTGGCCGTAGACACAAAGTGCAAATTACGAAAATGACCTTCATACCTAACGATCACGGGATAGCGTCTAGCAATACACCGTGACCCCCAATCATCGGAAGAGTCAAATGCAATGACTACTACCTTTCATGTGAAACGGTTACCGTGTAAATAGAATCTTATCGCTGTAATAATATACATACGGTCGTTCGTCGAGTGTCAAACATCAACGACCGTATCTTATAATCTGGATATTATGCTCTTTCGAAGTAACTCATTTACTTTCACTTTGCAAAGATTCTCGATAGTAAGACAATCCTTATAAGAAGGCCCTTTCGGATATTCACCCCTACTGATAGGGTACGTGATTTCCGGATGACCGAACATGTATACTCCGCCTGCTTCAGTATCACGCCCAAGCACTACCGCATGATCGCCCCGTGGCTAGGGGAAACCTCAATAGTGTCAAAGCATGACAATCCACACCGTGATGCCATGAAGACTCCGGTCCTAAGGATAATTACACAACCGTCACATAGTGTGACACTTAACAGTGTAAATGGGTCACGTCCACGTACAGTCCAAGTGTCTCTACACTTCGATAGACGAGATCTATCCCTGATTGTACTATCAATGCCCTGTTTAATAGTACATAAGCCTAGAGACATTTAAGTTCAAACTTATTAAAGTGATTATAGATCTCATCAACCATAATCGCTTATCATGGTTTCTCTATCACAGTTTAATACTAAGGACGTTATCATATAACATTTCATAGTTGGTTCTTTAAAAGAACAAATATATGACAACGGAAAAAGCCATTTAATATATGTATAAACATAAAGAAATGGTAGAAATGATCCAACCCGGTCGGATCCGGTCCAACCCGATTGGGTTTAGGACACTATTTCAATAATAACTACCTCAGAAGTCTGGTCAAACTATCCCTGACTGTTCTGAACCTCCACCAACCCCTGCCCTTCCTATGGTATCCCCTTATTCTAATCAACTTGCTTAAAAACTGATATACCTTGAATTCTTTGAGGCTCACTGAAGTCTCATTACTACGGGTATTCTTTTTACTTGTAGCCATTCTGAAAGAAAGAGCGATCACCTAAGCTGCTAAAGGAATTTATACAATTCAACTTAATTTACGAACTTACACGTAAGATATGAACTTTGTTATGATACTAACTGTGACACCCTGTTGCCGGACACCGAGTTATTGTCCAGAAAGAACGCACGGCACGCATATATTTTTTTAAGAAAAATAAATATATATACGTAAGCCTCGTATGACAACATCATCATAGTAAAGCGGAAATTAAAACTAAGCACGACTCAGGAATGTCAAAAGACAAAACGGATCAACTAGTTCCACTCCACGTCTATGAAAACCAAACGACAAACAACGAAATAAATGTTTTTCATAACTATTACAAATCCCAATGAGAAACAAATGATAAAAGTCTAGATGTCCTCAAACAACTACATGTTTAATCTCTCAACAAAATAACAAGAAAGCATAATAAAATATAAGATGCTTCATCAGAAGACTTGAAGTCATGCATCAGCTCCATCATGGCTATCATCATATCCATACTCATCTACATGCCAATCACCTTCCCGGGGTAGGAACCGTAATAAGGGGTAGTACTGTTGTACTCAGTAAGAGTTAGAAGAAACGGGCTTCAACAATATATTATAGCAAAAATAATTCTAGAGACACCACCACGTAGGTTTTAAATAAAGAGTTCACTCTCCCTCTACTATCTCTATTTCCAAAACCTCAACCAAGTAAGGTTTGTTACGTTATAACTCAAGGACACAATGCCCGAATGACAGGACTGAGCATGTGGGTTGTCGACCGATCCTTATAAAATCTTCACTTCTATCGGTCAATCAATACAAAACCTTCACTTCTATCGGTCAAGAAAAGCGAAAATGGGAAGAAATTAAAAGGCACCGACCTTCACATTTTCAACTCTCGATTCGACATCTCCTCGCGATCGTCGTTTTCGTCCCCACTATTATCATCAATCATCATTACCCAACCCTCAGAGAATATCGAGAAGAAAATACAACCCCATAAATTTTCGTGAAAGTATGAATGCATTGGATCGATGCATAAAAAAAAGACCTAATCTTTACCATTTATTTGAACACGATCGATTTGATCATCATTTGACTCGCGCGGCTGCATCTTCATTCACATTTAACGGTGCTATATCTCTTTATTTATAAACTACATAACAACAACAAATAAACTTCAGCATTTCAGCAAAATCAATAGAACTAACTGACAAACTCACCATGTAATTAAACCTCATAGAGCTGATGCACAATCGTTTATCTTGACCACTTTTCAAATATGTATATATATATGGTGGACATGAGGAGTGCATATATCGAAGGTCACAAACAGTAAACATTTAAAGTTTCACATGCTCACAAAATTTCCTACGGCCCAGACCATATATACTTCCTGCACGCAAAATTCATGGAGGAAAAAAATGTGAGTATTCATTAAATTACAATAACTAAAATGCAGCCTGAAATAAGTTGAATTTGATAAATTTCCGTTTACATGTGATAAGAATATATGCAAGTAAGATTTGATTTGAATTTGAGCAACACCCAATATATTCCCTAACTGATTAAACCCATGTTCTGTAGCTAACGATGATATATATAATTTGTTACAATTTGAACAGAATTGGATTGAATTTGAAATTAAGGTAGCTTGGCATGAGATATGATTAGGTTGTTTCTTGTACAGCTCATAAGCAACAAAAATAAAAATAAAAATAAAAATAAAAAAGAGATATTATTTTATTTTATTTTATTAACTGTTTTTTTTATTATATTTTGTTTTTACTGCTGTTTTTTTTTTTTTTTACAGGTATATGCCGGGTCAAATTATGGGTTTGGGGCGAAATCCCGGGTAATCGGGTTAAATCTTCCTTTCAAATATATAGATATATAGATATATATATATAGATTTTCACAATTTCAAAAGGCATGAGTTGCCCTCAAAAAAAAAAAAAAAAAAAAAAAAAAAAAAAAAAAACGAGTTAATCCTTTAATCGGTAAAAAGATAATGCAACAACAATGGACCCCTTTTTCGAAAGGAGAGTGATTAAGTCACCGACCAATCCACCGATTCATCCTCCCAAAATGCATCTTCACCCTTTAATTTTTTTTTTTTTTTTTACTTGTCATGTATTAAAAATAATACAAGGCTGAGATAACATCTCGGTGTCAAATTTGTGCACAAGTTTGGGGCATGTATCATTATACTTTTCGAAATGGTTGAATAAATGTACTACCTTCGTTCCATAATAAGTGTCCACATTTAAAATATAAATTTGTTCCATAAAAAGTGTTAATTTAGAAAACCAATACATCATTTAATGTTATTTTTCCAAACATACCCTTAGAATTTATTATTGTATGTTCATTTCATATTTCAATACAAGCATTAATTATAAGATATAAGTATATATGTCTATTACTATTAAAACACAACACATTAATTGAGTTTCTTAATCTGTGTAAATAGTAAAATGTCGATATTTTTTATGGGACGGAGGTTGTATTAGAAGAGAAGCATTTAATAGCCTGAAACTTAAAATTGGAATATTTTTTAAATTATGAAAAATAATAATAATTAATTCCACCTGGACTACGATAGAAAATTAGAAATCTATCGAGACCCAACGGCCGAAGTCGGTTAAACGACTACTCATTCCGTTTCACAATAACTGATACAATTGTTAAAATATTTTGTTTCATTTTATGTGAGGCAGTACAATTTCCAATGCAACATTTGTTTAGTTTTTACTTGATTTACCCTTACTTATTACAGTATGAGATATAAAAGACAATGCCACAATAATTATATCCAATGACATTCTAGTCATTTCATTGTAAAAATTAATGCATTAACTCACATTCTTAATATGAGTGATTTTGATAACTGCCTCAGATAAATTGAAACGGAGAGTAAAAAAACGCAATATCAGCGTACAAACAACATAAGTAACCACAAGTTTTGATTACTAAATCGGTCAAATGAATTTTCCACAATTTTCCATAAAAAAAAAAAAAAAAAAAAATCCAAAATTTTCTTCCTCAATTCGTTTGAATCTTAGATTATCAATCCCGAATGATTCCTCATGATCCAAAGCTAGCATCAATCATCACAATTTGTGGTATGTTTTCAATAGTCTTATTGAATTCCTTGAAAGATTGATGTTTTATCGTTCTAATTAATCAATTACTAAGCATTAAAGATCAAATATTTCTCGTTTTAATCGTAGATTTTATTTTTAATTAGGCTATCCTTCAATTTTTTGTGTGTTTTTATCTTAGTTCAAACTAGGCTATCGTTCATTTTTTTTGTGTCACATCTTGAATCCATATCGCAAATTTTAGCTGTTAGATATTAGAATTATATAATCGAATTGCTATGTTAATTTTTATGAATTTTCATTCAATCTGCACCTAGTTTTTCTTGATCACAATTCGAGTCAATATTACCCCACTAGGAGAAGTCAGAGGGGACTTTATGCAACAGATTTGGGCTTTGGGACCACCGGCCTTGGGGTGGATTTCATCAGCTCAACGGTGGGGTTAAACCCGTTTCTGTCGGTAAATTCCCCGATTGCACAATACATATGAAGCATGAAAACAGGTTTAAACGCCGCATGTAAATTACCGACTTTATATACGAAATAAAAAAATGGAAAATTAGGGATAAGGACACGTCCTAATATTATTAAGCGACATGCGAAACTACATATTTTATATATGAGAAGAACAACAACCGTAATTTTATAATGGAATGAAAATGACAATGAATCCCAAAATCGGTGAATCTCCTAGTGAATCCCAAATCGGTGAATTTCGATAGTGAATTTTGACGATGAATCCTGAAAATCGGTGAATCCCGACGATGAATTTTGAAAATTAGTGAATTTAATGATGAATTTGGTGAATGAATTTAAGCAATGAATTTGACACAAGTGAATTTCGATAGTGGATAAATAGTTTTGTCTCTTCTCATGAAATATTTTTGTCTTATCTCCTCATTCACTAAAAAAAAACTCTTCTCAATAATTTTGTTTGTTTAATGAATCTCAATAATATCTCTTTAAATTAGAATATTCGTATTTCCTGTCAAGCACATATTTATTGGTCATTACTAATCCATAAAATCACTCATTTACGAGGAAAAAAAAAATATAACTCTTAATTAAAAGTTCGAAGTTTTACAATATGCATTTCATTTATAATATTCTTGCATGCAAAAGTCTGTCAATTTCATTTTAATACGTATATTCCATGAGAGTTATTCAATCTCATTCCAATTGTGTTTCCGATTTAAGAAGACGATATTTGTTACACCACACTTACTCTATCGGTGCAACATACCACCTGTGCAACATAATAAAATCGACTTTATTGAAGTCGGTTAATGAAGCAAAAAACCGACTTGCCGCAGATCGAGTTAATTCTGAATCAACTTAGAGAAAAGTCTGTTTTTTTTTTTTTTTTTTTTCCAGAATCAACTTTTACAAGATCGATTATGCGAAAACACTTTGGTGTACCGATAGGCGGGTACAATGAAGGAACGGCTGAGGTGCAAAAAATAGCCGCACTCTCTGTAATAATAAAGACATTTGACATATTTGTGTAATTCCTAAAACAAGGAAAATTCTTACATAGAGATTCACTACGTAGGGAGTTGCCTACGTGGCATCATCTGGAGCACACAGTTGAAACTGTGTGGTCCAGATGATGCAACGTAGAAAACTCACTACATAGACAGTCCCTACCATAGAATAGAATGACCCCTAAAGCAAATAGATAAAGTAGATTTATGTTGCAGTTACCGACGTTAAAGCCTAATCTGTAGGGACTGACAGAAAATTTGGTTGGATTAGAAGTGTAAAAAGAGATGAGTAAAGATAGACCGCTTTACTGAACTCCTCAACAAATTACTACATTTGCCATATTTGGTCAAATTGACTTCAATTCGACATACGCATGGTCATTATGGCTTGACTTACTATACATTCTGTCTGCGTATTCAAGTTTTAGGATTACAAATATGCCTACAAACCTCACTTTTCTTTCAAACTTCTGTTTACAAAAAAGTGATACCTAAGCAATCAAAGTGGTAAGGGCCAAAGGGCCAAATGGGTATTAAACACTAACCTAATTAACGTTAAGTGGTCCCTTTAGATTGAGTGCCTTCTTTTTGCACTACAATGGAGTTCTTAGAATGATCCTAAACTTGGGTGTAAACGATTCAATCCGAATCAATTATTTATTTATCGAACCGAGTAATTTTTTAAAACAATGATGCTCGAACTCGGCTCGAGATCGTTCGAGCAGGAAACAAATTGCTCGAGATTAGTTCGATAAGATATTAATCATGCTCGACTTCGACTCGATTATGCTCGAAAAAAATCGAACACTTTCAAACTCGAGCTCGAGCTAGAGCAGCTCAAAAAAATAGTAAAAATGCTAAGATATGCACATGAAATATTATTAAGTCCAGCAGCATAATAATAAGAAATATAATATATTTTAAAATAATATTAAAATGCTCGATAAGGCTCGTGAGCATGTCGAGTCAAGCATTAAATTGCTTGAGTTCGGCTCGTTAATTATGATGAGCTGCTCGAGTTTGGCATAGCCATATACGAGCCAACCGTCGAGCGGTACGCGAACGGCTCATGAGCGGCTCGGATCGTTTACACCCTATCCTAAACTAGGTCATTACTCGTTAATTACTAAATATTTGTCACCTCCATCAAAGTAATTAACGACGGTGATATAGCACAGGGACGGAGGGTTTATTTTATTTTATTTTATTTATTTTAGTTTAGAGTGGTTTAAAAAAAAAATAGTAAAACAACAATAACTAAAACGAGTAATGATACGGCCACAACGTCCTGAACAAAATTTTCTCCAACCTTATATAATAGTTTTAAAAAAATTAAGTACATTTTAAATCACTGAACATTTCAAAAAAAAAAAATCGTTGAATAAAATGAGGGTATGCATATTGTTGTCGCGGTAGATCGATTGAAGGGCTTATTGATTTTTTTCGTGGGTATAGAGAGCGTGGATTCAATGATGCCCTTAAAGCAGCCCGAGAACTTGCTCAACAAATGGAAATTGAACCATTTTTTTGTGAAAAAAGGCAAATCCAGATAAAAAGCATTTTGATGAGGTTTTAATTGAAGAAGTCGTGTTTTCTGCTGAAGAGAGTTGCAGAGTGCAATACTTCATGTATATAGTTAACAAAGCTCTTGCCTCAATTGATGAAAGATTCAAGAAATTTGGTTGTATGAACAAAATTTTGGCTTCCTGTTTGATTTGAAGATGTGCCTCGATGATAAAAATTTGAAGAGTTCTTGTGACAATCTTTCAAATATTTTGACACACAATGGAGAAACTGATATTGACGGGAAAGATTTCTACAGAGAGTTGCAACTAGGGGTGCACATGGTCCGGTTTTCCCGTTTTTAACCACTTTTAAAACCAAACCATTTTTTATGGTTTCAAATTTTACAAACCAAAATCGAATCATAGCTAGGTAAAACCAATTTATCCGGTCCCGTTTGATTAACTTGGTTACGTTTTTCCGGTTTTTAGTCTTCTCTTTTTTTTACAAATAATTAACTAAAAGGGCATGATCACGGTTCAGCGAATTCATGTCTTCATTCATACGACAATCATACAAAATTCTCATTCTCCATTTACCATACACCCAAACTCGAATGTCATTATGTGTGTGTGTACACACAACATTATATTATCATATTTTTCAATGAAGATGATCATATAAAATCATGTAAACTGTTTTATTTCATCTTGTCATAAGTCCTATTAGGATGGGCATCAAACTACGTGTGTGAGGTAGTAGATTAAAGTGTTAATAGATCATAGACTGAGATATTAGTTATTTACATGTGGTGATAATTGATGAGGACCGACGAAAAGTCGGTTCACTGTGATATCAGTTCTCACAATGTACTAACAAAAAGTCGGTTTTACTTTGGTGCACTGATAGAGTGGTACATGAGTGGATTGGTGTGGTGCAAATAAAGGTCCCCTTAATTTATAGTGTCGATATTCATAGACACACACACACACACACACACACACACACACACACACACACACACATATATATATATATATATATATATCCGGTTCCGATTTGGTCTGGTTTTTATCTTATAAATCCAAAACCAAATTGTTTTTCACGGTTTGGTTTTTTACAATACAAAAACCAATCAAAAAACCATGCTTTACGCATTTTCGGTTTAGACCGGTTGGTTTGGTTTTCGGTTTTTTTGTTCACCCCTAGTTGCAACTTCTTAAATATATTCTTCCATTTGAATTTGGAGAACCCATCTAAGTCTTGAATTATTTAAACATCAAAATGGTTGTTTTCCAAACACAGAGATCGCTTACCGAATCTTGTTGACTATTCCAGTTATCGTTGCATCAGGAGAAAGAAGTTTTTCGAAGTAAAAGTTAATAAAGAACTATCTTCGAAGTACAATTTCATAAGAACGTTTGAATGAGCTAGCAATGATATCGATCAAGAAGAATATGGTTGATGAAGTTGATTATTCTACATTGATAATGGTTTTGCTTCTAAATATGCTAGAAGAACGGTGTTGAAGTAGTAATTTGTATTTAGGCCGTGTCGACTTACCTATGAATTTAAAATAAAATGTTTTTTTTACAATTTTTATTTATGTTTCACTACCGGGAAAAAAATTGTTCTTCAGATCTAAAGGGCCTTGTCCAGCAAAATGGCCTTGGGCCTCGAAATTTACAGCGCCGACTCTGACACAACGAGTGACACAACGGTGATCTGCATCGTTGATCATGATAGATTACATCATGATCAATTTAGAGTCATTATTATCAACGTTGCAGATCACCGTTGTGTCACTCGTTGTAGCACAACCGTAGTGCTCGTGTCAATAATAATAATTTGTATTACATGATACGCATGTTTGGTGTAAAAAATAAACCCCAAAAATTATGATAAAATAATTATTTTTATTGATAAGATGATATATGTTGCCGATTTTTAAATACTTTCTGACACAATGGGTGTGGTGCAGAATGTAACGCCATATCCCGGATATCGAGTCTCTACCCGGAAAAAAAAACGTTTCACACGTGGCATTTAGAGTAGACCAAAATCCCACGTAAGTCTCATGTGGACCAGAAAACGTGAAACAAAAACAAACAAACAAAAAAAAACTCAAAAAACACTTAAGATCTTTCGGAAACAAACTCCGATTACAACTGCTGTCAAACTAGAATCATAAGTGGCAACTGACATTTATTACAATTCAACATGATCATTGTAAGGAAACAGTTGAAAGACAATGAACTTCATTGCTCCATTCTTAAACTTGTTCTCCATACTCATTATTCACATCGTCTTTAACTTGTATATCTTCTTATTATAAATAGGGAAGTGCGCTCGTGCACAAAGCTCAGTAAGGAGAAATAAAATCAAAAGAGAGATTTATGTATGTCAGATGCTGGGAGACACCACATTAATCTACTTCATCAAGTTCGCAAACACTTTAAATACATAACTCAAGGAATACGTAAAACACCTTTAAATGCATGAATATCTTGAAACATAAGAATATCCACTATAAAACCAACTTGAAGATTGCATAGAAAATATTCTTATTAACTACGTTCAGTTCATCTTGCACATACTTATTCGTTTACAATAATTACCTACTTACTATTTTAGCCTACTTATCATTCTTACGTAAGCCATCTACTAACCCATAATGTACTTGTCAACAACTATAGCACGTTCATTATTTTCTGTCATGTTCTTGTTTCTAGTCTAACTTAACCTGAGGGCGCATGGTACATCTCGGCTAGTACGACTAACTATACCTCCAACTTAAGACTTTGAATAATACCCAAGGTGCTCTTATAATACACTACCTTAAGAACGACTTGGATAATATAGCTAATCACATCATCCGACATGGGACTTTGAATAATACCCATGTTACCCTCTATGATTTGTTCTTACTAATGAATACCCTACTATGCTAAGTATATTCAGGTAAACACATAAAGCAAGTAGGAGCACATATATTCATGTTCAAATCCATATCCAACCTATGTGGGCATCTAAAGGCTATAACAACACCGAGCTCACATCTTATCTCCACAACTCATAACCAAAAAGCATAAACAGCTCACAGAAAAATAACTAGCTAAGAAACAGATTATAGCTTTGAAAACATTATTCACCGTAAAGTAACTAAAAATAGAATAACGATCTGAAAACACAATTTGACAGATACATGATGTCGCGTGAATGTCGCGTCTACTAGCAATAGGACTAAGTCTATCGATGTATAGCAAAGGCGAATCAAGGTCGAACCCACAGAGACTCGTAAGGCTACAACTAACTCAAGATCGAGATCAATTAGGGCGGTCTATGACCAACAATGGAGCAAGTAATGTAAATGATGGTGACACACCAATGCACTTCTATGACTTTCTAAAGATTAGTCCTTACTAGGAGTGATTAGTTATTCCCCCCAAACTATGAATCAATTTTTCCCGTTGGTAAATTTTAATTATTTGTCAGCTACGGTTGCTAACCCTAATATTACCATACTTCCATTTGCAAGGACATAAAGTGCTTATGTGCAACTAACCTACCTTAGGTTGTATTAGCATCACACGCAATAAAAACTAGGGATATCCGGCTCAAGACCAACAACCTTCCCAAGCAGCTATCGACGATGACTATCATGTTCCTAGAGATCGATAAACCATGTCTTAACTAGCACTGCACTAATACTCATTCATGCTAATTTACGATAACATGCTGAATATCAGACGTAGCTGGCGCCGATTATCATGAAATATTATTTACTAGGTATCTCGACTCGTCGATATAGACCGTCGACTCGTCGAGAGAACGCAACCAGTATTTCATATTCTTCACCAATGATTCAGATCTACTAACAATTGGGGGAAATAAGCTAACTACTACATAGCAGGACTAATACAACAATAAAAACAAACTCATCACAAAAGAACAAAATATCTACATCTAGAAAGCGAAAGAGTCATACCCTCGAACTCGAGCATAGATCCCCCAGATCGCTCCCAAAGTGGCGAATCCGTCAGATCCATGACTAGCACTCATAGAAAATATATAAGAAAGAAAGAACAAACTTTTATTACATAAAATGTATATGTCTTGTGGTACATTGAAACCGAGGCCTGGTTCCTCTTATTTATAGTGTTATAACCGACTTAAAAAAAACCTCTAAAACCTCGTCCAAGAAAACATGTAAACCCTGCTTCTAGAATGCTCGATGGCTTGAAGGCAACTGCCGACTCATCGAGGGAAAATCCATACTTTTTCTTCAGCCGACTTAACTTGGAATCTTCTGTAACACCCTTGGCCCGATTCTCCAACAGGTCCATCCCATATCTTCTTCCTTAAGACTTGGCCCAAATCCGCTACCTGGAAATAGTCTAATAAAACACGAAATAATACCGATTCCGGGAATAATAAATGGAAATATCAATTTCTCGACTCGTGAACCCTACTTATAGCGTTTAACACAATTGGCTCACATTTCATGGCCGAAACAACTAATTTTAGTTAATAATGGTAAAATGTTGATGTCGTGGGATATACAATTTTAACCGTCATCAATACCCGGAAACACATAATCATGTCTAGTTTCGTGCAATTTAACATAAAACAGTATTCAAAACAAATTAAAAGCATAATCTTTAAACAATAAACATAATCTTTTTATTAGAATAACTTCTTACCTTAAATATGAGCCAAACTACGAACCGAACATAAACTACTTTCCAAATTTTACGCAAATCTACAAACTGACAACGAATCTTACAAGAATCTAACCTTACAAAGATCAAATCCAAGAACAACTACAAAAAGATTAGATCGTGCCTTCAAGAAGAGATTATGAACAAAAACATCTTCTACAACCCAAACCACACAGATTTCAACACTATGATATGCAAAACGAACTCAGAACGATCGAATCGAACTTTGTAGAATTCATCTGGCTCTCGACTCAGCGCGCTAAGCTTTCCTGAAACCTCAAAAACATGAAACTGAGGAAGTCTAGGGCTACCTGAAAGCCTTTTATAGGTGTTTCTGAGCCTAAGTCAATTTTTAGGTCTTTTGGAGGCTAAGAAAAACTTAATTAAACATTAAACTAATAGGAAAAGAAAACATAATTAATTCCTAAAAAAGGATAAAAATATCCTTAATGAAAGTTTGGGGTTTCACACAAAATTTATCCGCTCTGATTTTTGATTGGGAGGGAGGCTACATCTTTTGCCGCGATTATTTTCGATATACAACTAAAAGGGGCAATTTTTCATTACGCAGCTAAAAAATAAGACACATTAGTCATATTTTATTGTAGTGATAAGGCCAACGTATTGTAACTTTGGCATTTACCGGGGCTTTACGACACTAAATGTATCTCAGACCTCAAAACAACGTTAAAAGCTGGGCATGTGATGGATACAACAAAATGATAGATTTAGTATAGTGCTTTTAAAGTCATTTTTAAGTGTCTGCTCCACTCCTGCGGATGGAACCCCAATGCCACAGAAATTACTACAGAAAAATCCTTATTTTAATTTTTGGGTTATTTCGTTTATCGACTTGTTGAATCATGGAGACATTTAATTAATGAACCTAACGAAGTGATGTTATCTAAATGCAAAAGGTTCTTCTTAATCTAGAATCATTTATGTCTTTAATTTCATCATAATGTCAAATGTGAGCCCCAGCATTGTAATAAAGGATTCTTCATGCATGCATCTTTAAACAGTCCAGCAATTACGGAATCAATGAATATTCCGCAAAAATACAGTGTTAGGAGGAATGGACAATAGAAAATCAAAAAGATCCAACAATAAATAATAAAATAAAGATATACTTTATCATGTGATTGCATGACCCACTAAACCTAAATATTTGAATACTTAAAAACCAAAGGTCGTAAGTTAATCACGGGTCCTTGACCGTTATTACCGTTAAAACGTCAAATTGGAAAGCTCCTTTTTTTTGTCTGCAGACTATAACCGACATAACAATGCTCTGTAGAATCAATAAAATAAGCACCTAAGTTACTAACATCATTATAAATGTCAAAGTTGACATTATAATATTGCCTCTTATTTGCTTGTTCAAAAAAAAAATGCCACAAAAGCAAAACAAAGAATAGCACGGGCGGTCAGGGCCGATCCTGCCATAAGGCATGACATGAGCCCTGACCTCCGAAAAAAATGCGATCTCTTGAACCCTGAAATTATACGCCGCGTATTTGTTAAAACTTTATTCATCACAATTTTTTTAACTATTAATCGATCCATAAAAAATACATCATTCAATTAGTGAGAAAATCTCATTTGTATATAATCTAACATATTCAAATAATACAACAATTGAGGAGAATATGTCTGACATAGATGAGATCAGTCACCGTACGCGTAACACTCATCATGCCTCATAAAGCCACACTAGCAAACGAACCGACACGGACTCGGCTCAATATTAGGCTTTAAATCAGAAGACGTCCGCAAGGCTCGTTGATCTCAGTACTATGCAAGTCGCTCTTATATTGATCAAGACTATAAGGCCAAGTCCTCCATGCACTTGTAAACCCCAATGTCATTGTGATGCCATGAAAATTCTTAGAATTCAATTCGGTCGAATTCAAGAAAACAAGTTGTTGATAGTATCTCATTCATCTTATTGGTTAAGATTATAATGCATATTCGTATGCAAGATTCAACAAGAGGTCTCCTACTAACCCCTCACGGAATAATTCTCTTAATCTTCGGATATAATGAAAATGGGATAGATTCCCTTTTCGATAGAGAATGTCATATTATGAAAGTCGATCTTAGTCGAATCTAGGATATGAGCATTTAAAGCAGTATATAATGTGTTAGAAAATCTACGGGGGAACGCAGCGGAATTCAAAAATTTATTTCCTTTAACCAGGATCGACTTCATTTAAGCAACAAACATAATAAGATAGTAGACGGTGGTTACCTTGCTTGATCTAAAAGATCGACGCTTTAACCGTCTAAGGAGAGTAGTGGTGCATGGAGCCGCTCAAGCGTTCGGCCTCTACCGCTAGTCCACACGAACAACCCGCCGGAATCCATCATTGGATTGCTACTAAAAAAACTCGGTTTCTAGACCGACCTTTTCTCTCTCATAAATCTCTCTCTAAGAAGCTCTCTATTTTTCACAAAAACTATTAGTCTCTTGGAATTGTGATGTACAAAATAACTAGCCACCCCTTGCTTTTATAGGGTGTGTGGCGCCATCTAGTAATCTCAATCTGATTGGGAGAAGCTTCCTAGTAGATTGGGGAGAAAGAAAATCTTTTCCCAATAAAATAAGGAAAATCACTTTGATTGATTTATCTCTTTTATTTAATATCGTATATTAAATAAATCTAGTATACTGTCAATATCTTATATTGAATATCTTTATCTTATTACCATAATTCTATTTTCCCAAAAATCAATTAATATCCAATATTAATATTATGGTAATCTTATTAATTAAATTGTATAATCCAAGTGTATCATATACTCATGAAAGTGGCACCCCAAATAGCCTAATATTGGCATCCATAATATTCTTTAATTTATATAATGCTCTGATTAATTAATTTATAAAATACATGTGTATCAATATACACAATATATATTTCGAGACATATACACTATGTGTATATTTAATTAATCAACATAATTAATATCTTTTATTATATTTATTGATAATAAATAAATACCACCATATTAATTTATCACTATAACACTTTATAGTTGAGATAAAACTTTCATTATTTGGTTATCGCTATAACCGCATTTTAATTCTGCTAGATGTTCTTATGTGTGTGACCCGATAGGCTTCCGAATATGTTGGTCGTAGGCACAAAGTGCAAATTACGAAAATGCCATTCATACCTAACGATCACGGGATAGCGTCTAGCAACACACCGTGACCCTAATCATCGGAAGAGTCAAATGCAATGACTACTACCTTTCATGTAAAACCAGTTACCGTGTAAATAGAATCCTATCATTGTAATAATATCCATACGGTCATATATACGTCGAGTGTCAAACATCAACGACCGTATCTTATAATCTGAATATCATGATCTCTCGAAGTAACTCATTTACTTCCACTTTGCAAAGATTCACGAAAGTAAGACATTCCCTATTAGAAGTCCCTTTCGGATATTTACTCATATTCATAGGATACACAATTTCTGGACGAGCAACATGAATCCTACGCATGCTTCAGTATCACACCCAATCACTACCGCATGATCGCCTCATGGCTAGGGAAACCTCAATAGTGTCAAAGTATGACAATCCATACCGTGATGCCATGAAGACTCGGTCTTAGGATCACTACACAACCGCCACATAGTGTGACACTCAATAACATAAGTGGGTCAGTCTAACGTACGCATTCTCTAATACACGTCCACGTACAGTCCAAGTGTCTCAACACTTTGATAGACGAGATCCATCCCTATCTTCAATAAGATTGAAGACATCTAATACGTGCTAGTCTAATCGTACTATCGATGTCATGTTTTATAGTACATACGACTAGAGACATTTAAGTATCAAACCTTTTAAAGTGAGTCGAGATCTCATCAACCATAATCACTATCATGATTTCTCTTTCACAGTTTGACACTAAAGACGCTATCATATATACAATGTCGTAATTGGTCCGTTAAACGAACAAATATATAATAACAGAAAAGTCATTTAGTATATGTATATATGATCTAAATTAGAGAGAGTTGTATATATCATCCAAACACGTGTTACGGCACTATCACTTGATTAGAGAGATAGTTGATAGAGGAGAAGTAAAGATAGAGAAAGTCCACACGGATGATAATATAGCTGATCCATTAACCAAGGCATTGTCACAAGCAAAGCATGAGAGACATGTTCACATGCAAGGTATTAGGCATATGGGTGATTGGCTTTAGGCCAAGTGGGAGATTGTTGAATAGGTGTCCTAAACCCAACTGGGTTGGACCGGATCCGACCGGGTCGGGTAATTTATAGTCTATTTAGTTTATGTAATAACTTTATTATGATTAATAAAAGCACTTATGTTATTATATATTGTTTATCTTCATATTATTTGTTGCATATATATAGTAACGTCCTTAGTGTCAAACTGTGATAGAGAAACCATAATAGTGATTATGATTGATGAGATCTCTAATCACTCTAACAAGTTTGATGCTTAAATGTCTCTAGTCTTATGTACTGTCAAATGGGAAATTGATAGTATAATTAGACTAGCACGTATTGGATGTCTTCTATCTTATAGAAGGTAGGGATGTATCTCGTCTATCGAAGTGTAGAGACACTTAGACTGTATGTGGACGTGTATTACAGAATGCGTACGTTAGACTGACCCACTTACATTAAGTGTCACACTATGTAGCGGTTATGTAATTATCCTTTAGACCGGAGTCTTCATGGCATCACGGGATTGTCATGCTTTGACACTATTGAGGTTTCCTTTATCCACATGGTGATCATGCGGTAGTGATTGGGTATGATATTGAAGCATGCGGAGTATGCATGATTGGTTGCCTGGAAATCGCGTATCCTATGATTGGGATTGAATATCCGAAATGGCCTTCTTATAAGGAATGTCTAGCTCTCCAGAATCTTTGCAAAGTGGGAGTAAATGTGTTATTCCGAGAGAGCATGATATCCGGAATATAAGATACAATCGTTAATGTATTGACACTCGAGATACGATCGTATGGATATTATTACAGCGATAGGATTGTAAGTTAAATGGTAACTGCTTCACATGAAAGGTAATAGTTATTGCTTGACTCTTCCGATGATTGGGGGTCACGGTGTGTTGCTAGACGTTATCCCGTGAAAGTTGGGCATGAAGGGCATTTTCGTAATTTGCACTTTGTGTCTACAGCCCACATATTCGGAAGCGTACCGGGTCACACACATATGAACATTGAGTCGGATTAAAATGCGGTTATAGTTGATAACCAAATAAGGAAAGTTTATCTCTAGACTATAAAGGTTATAGTGGTAAATTAATATGGTGGTATTTATTTATTATGAATAAATAAAATACAAGATATTAATTATACATAATATTAATTAAAGAATATTCTGGATGCCAATTAATTGACATATACACTTGGATTGTGCACTTTAATTAATAAGATTACCATAATATTAATATTGGATATTAATTGATTTTGGAAAAATAGATTTATGGTAATAAGATAAATATAATCAATATTGGCAATGTTTAGATTTTATTTAATATAAGATATTATAATAAAAGAGATAAATCAGTCTAATTGATTTTCCTTATTTTAGTGGGAAAATGTTTTCTTCTCCTCCACTCATCATTGGGGCTTCACTTTGCCTATATAAAGGAAGTGGGTGTCAAGCTCTTTTGTACATCACAATTGCAAGAGCTCATAGTTCTTGTGTAAAATAGAGAGCTTCCAAAAGGAGAGTTTGAAAGAGAGGAAAAAGGCCGGTCTAGCAACCGGAGTTTTCCAATAGCAATCCAAGGAGGATTCCGGCGAGGAGTTCGTGTGGATCAACGATAGAGGCCGGACGCATGGACGGCTTGCGCACTGTACTACTCTCCGTTGACGGTCAAAGGGACGATCTTATAGATCATCTAAGGTATAACCGTCAAACTACTTAACGTGTTTTTTTTGCATTAAACGAAGAACGATCTAGAAAAGTAAATCAAAATTTTAAATTCTGTTGCGTTAAACTAGTGATTTCCTAACAGTGGTATCAGAGACAGACTTCGAGCTTAAGCAATAAGCACATTTTAATTGCATAGTAATTAATCGATAGATGCAAGAACTAAAATCACGAGACGCTTAAAACAAAACAAAAAAAGGTTCGATTGGGGGGCTCGGCCGATCAAGCGGCGGCCTCCTCTCCTCAAAGCAGTGCCGGCGCGCGGCGGAAATAGTCGCCGTTGTCGATCGCCCTCTTCCGAACGGGGAGATCAAACTTTTTCGTTTTGTGATATTTATTGTGCATAGATATCTCTTTTGTTTAGTTGTGTCATATGGCCAACCAATGGCTCAAATAGTTTGGGCCATTGGGAAACCATAGTGGCATATTAACCAAAATATTGCCCTTTTCAAATTTTGATTTGGAATAGGCCTAGGCCTCTTCCAAATATTTGATTTGTAAAAAACCCAGGCTTAGACTAAATATTGGCATTTCCAAATTTTGATTTGGAATAGGCCTAGGCATTTTTAAAATATTTGATTTGTAAAAGGTCTAGGCCTAGGCCACTTTCAAAATTTTGATTTTGAAAAGTGGCTATACCTAAACCAAATTTGGTTTAGGAAGATGCCTTTTGGTTTAGGAAACCAAATGCATCCCTTTTGGTTAAGAACCAAAAGGAAATGAAACAAAAGGAGACATTATAATTTTAATTTTAATTTGAATAGTTCAAATTTAATAAAATTGATATTAGAATCGGTTTAAAATTAAATGTTAATTTTATTTTCGATTAAGTCATATAATTAATTAAAAGTTATTTAATTATTTGATGTGATAAAATAAGATGCATAAGTAGTTAAAAATTAGAATTTAATCTTTTTCATAAGATAAAATTGTATGGATTAGATGTGTAGATATAATGTGATTATATGGACCCCGATTGATCATGGACTCGACCAATAGGATAGATGAGAATGTTTTCTTTATGTTGGTTTTTCAAAAATTGTCCAAGGCCATTATGAAGAACGTGACCTAGTTTACTTTTTGCATTTATCTCATTTCCGTTAGCTTCCCCCGTGTGCGGCATGTGTAATTATTTATTAGATAGATTATTATGTAACAAGAATGGAGCAAGAAGACGAAAACCAAAGAGAAATAAAGAACTCCTTAGCGTACTGCAATAAAGATCCTACTGGCGGTTGCAGATACCCTTAGTTTGTGACCCGCGGTTTTGTCAGTTTGTATTCGAAACCACACCTAGGAAAAGTCCATGATCATACCGGGTATTTTATGCGCGGAATGTTGTGTATGTTTTACATTATATGATATCGTAGTAATATGCACATAGTAGATGAGATCATAATTAATATAAAATTAATTAAGAGAATTAATTTAAAATTATTCCCACATCAAAAATCAAGTCAAAATTGACTCCCCATATTATAACGACAGTGAAGAGCCCTTGTTCGGACCCAACTCACCAGCCAAAGCGGGGATTGACCTACCTCAGGTATATTGTCGTTATCGAGATATGATCGTAAGAGATCTCACGAATATTGGGGTTAAGACTCGACTAAGAATTCTCTCAGCCATCAGCCAAAGGGGGGTTGTTTGGGTTTTAGAGGAAAGGGTTTGACTATTTTCATAAGATGAAAAAATTGTCAAATAGTTGACTAGTCAAACAACAAGAGTCGTATAAGATACGATTGACAAAGTGTTGTCCACCTGTTAAATTATTTTCGGCCCATCAGCCAAAGCTGGGGGTCGAGGTAGTTTGATGGGATCTTGCCTACTAAAGAAAAATTATTTTTCTTGAAAGCCAATTGAGAATAGTTGGCTAGTGGGAGTAAAACCTTATAAAATTTTAAGAGCAAAGTTAGGGTTTTAAATACATGAATTTTTACTTATTCTATCTTTATTTATTGTTGTAGAAAATGTCAAACAAATTGAACCTTCATTTTATCATCGACAACAAGCTTGATGAAACCAACTTTCTCGATTGGGAAAGAAAACTCAAAATCGTTTTGAGGCACAAGAAGATTGGCTATGTCTTGGACGAGGCCCTACCGGAAAAGCCCGCTGAGGGCTCGGCTGCAGATGCTGTCGAGAAGTATAACAAGCACTGTTATGACAGTACTGATGCTACATGTATCATGCTTGCTTGTATGACACCTGAACTGCAGAAACATCATGAGTCTGTGGACGCCTACTCAATCATGGTCCACCTAAAGGAACTCTATGCTTCTCAGTCTCGCACTGAGAGGTACGAGGTCTCGAAGGCCCTGTTTGGTTGTAAGATGGCATCCGGGACTGCTGTGGGGTCACACGTACTTATAATGATCGGGTACATAGAGAGGCTTGGGAAGCTGGGCCACAAGTTGGAGCTAGCATTGAGTATTGACTTGATTTTACAATCTCTACCAGATTCATACTCACAGTTCGTGATGAATTATCACATGAAAACTGCTGAGGGCACTGTGGGGAAGGGAAAGCAAGTGTTGCAGGTCACTGCTGAGGGCACTGTGGGGAAGGGAAAGCAAGTGTTGCAGGTCATTTCCAACAAGGGCAAGCCAAAAGCCCAAAAGAAGTCCAAGAAGGCGAAGGCTGCTCCTAAGCCAACGCCTAAGATAGCCAATGACAAATCCAAGGATGCTTGCTTCCATTACGGTGAGACCGGACATTGGAGGAGAAACTGCAAAGGCTTCTTGAGTACCAAGAAGAAGCATTCTGATGCTTCGACTTCAGGCATGTTTATGATTGAGATCAATATTACTTCTTCTAAGTCTAACCACTGGGTATTAGATACCGGTTGTGGTTCCCATAATTGTACGAATATGCAGACACTAAGAAGAACTAGAGAACAGAAGAAATGAGAGGTGGACCTATGCGTTTGGAATGGAGCAAGTCTTGCTGCACTAGCCGTAGGAGTTTATTTTCTTTCATTGCCCAGTGGGCTAGTACTAGAACTTAATAACTGTTATTTTTTCCTTGCTCTTACAATGAGCATTATTCTCTTTCTGCATTAGATGTTGAAGGATTTTCTTTTACTTTCAAGAATAAATGTTGTTCTTTTTCACGTGAAGGAATTTTTTATGGTACTGGCATGTTTAGCAATGGTATCTACACATTAGATATGAATGTTGACGTACTCAATATAAATAACAAGAAAGCCAAAACAAATGACTTGAATGAATCCTACTTATGGTATTGTAGACTTGGCCATATAAATAAGAATCGCATTTTCAAACTCCATAAAGATGGAATGTTGGATCAATTCGATTATGAATCTTTTGATACATGTGAGGCTTGTTTACTTGGCAAGTTGACAAAGTCACCTTTCAGTGGCAAAAGGGATAAGATCCAATGAATTGCTTGAGCTCATACATACTGATGTGTGCGGCCCAATGTCAATTCACGCCAAAGGAGGATACTCTTATTTTATCACTCTCACTGATGACCATTCACGATATGGTTATATATACTTAATGAAGTATAAGTCTGAGGCCTTTGAAAAGTTCATAGAATTCAAAAGTGAAGTGGAGAAACAACTAGGTAAAGAAATCAAAACACTTCGATCCGATCGAGGTGGAGAATACCTAGATGGAGAGTTTCAAAGTTATTTAAAAGAGAATGGGATTCTACCTGAATGGACCCCTCCAGGTACGCCTCAGATGAATGGCGTATCTGAGAGGATGAACTGTACCTTGTTAGACATGGTACGATCCATGATGAGCTACACAGGTCTCCCAAAATCTTTTTGGGGGTATGCTCTAGAAACAGCATCCTATACACTGAACCGAGTTCTATCAAAGATGGTTGATTCTACGCCATACGAGGTATGGACTAAGAGGAAACCGAGCCTAGGTCATCTAAAACCTTGGGTTGTCCGACTTACGTGAAGCGGATGATGCCTGACATATTAGAGTCCAGGTCTGACAAATATCTATTTGTGGGATATCCCAGGGAAACCAAATGGTACCAATTTTACCATCATGAGGAACAAAAGGTGTTTGTTGCTAGGACTGGCCACTTTCTGGAGAAAGAGTTTATTCTGGATAGGGTCAGTGGGAGTAAGATTGATCTTGAAGAAATTCGAGAACCACTTACGGATAACTGTCAGTTGATGGAAGTAGAGAAGACACCACAAATAGATGTGATGCCAACCCCTACCGTGGACACACTAGCACCTCAAAGATCCACCAGGGAACACCGTGAACCCGAAAGGTACACTGCGTGTATCTCATGGAAGATGATGACCCTATAACTTATGAGGAAGTGCTATTAAGGCATGACAAAGAGAAATGGCTAGAAGCCATGAATTCTGAAATGGAATCCATCAAAGACAACCAAGTTTGGAACTTAGTTGATCCACCTGAAGGAATAGTTCTTGTAGTGTGTAAATGGGTCTTTAAGAGATAGACCGACATGGACGGTAACGTGACTACCTACAAGGCTAAGTTAGTGGCGAAAGGTTATAAGCAAAGACAAGGAGTTGACTATGACGAAACCTTTTCGCCTGTTGCCATGTTAAAATCCATTAGAATTCTGCTTGCTATTGCAGCATACCATGATTACGAAATCTGGCAGATGGATGTGAAAACAGCTTTCCTTAACGGGAACCTGTCTGAGGAAGTGTATATGACACAGCCTGAGGGTTTCACAACCAATGACGCCAGGATGGTGTGTATACTGCAAAGATCCATTTATGGATTGAAGCAAGCTTCTGGGAGTTGCAATCTTTGCTTTGATGAGATAATCAAACAGTTTGATTTCATCAAGAATGAAGATGAGCCCTGTGTTTACAAGAAGGTTAGAGGGGGTGCCATTGTGTTCTTAGTGCTTTATGTAGATGACATATTGCTCATAGGGAATGATGTGCCTATGTTACAGTCTGTCAAACCTTGGTTATCCAAGAACTTCTCAATGAAGGACTTGGGTGAAGCAGCCTATATTCTAGGAATCAAGATCTATAGAGATAGATCTAAGAGGTTGCTTGGTATGTCTCAATCCACCTAAATAGACAAGATGCTTAAGAGATTCAGCATGGAGCAGTCCAAGAAAGGATTGCTGCCCATGTCTCATGGGGTCTACCTGTCGAAGGGAATGAGTCCTAAGATAGAGGAGGAAAGGGCACAAATGAGTAAGATCCCTTATGCTTCGGCAATCGGGTCTATCATGTATGCCATGTTGTGCACTAGACCGGATGTCTCGTACCCTCTTAGTACGACTAGTAGGTACTAGTCCAACCCTGGTGATGGTCACTGGGTTGCAGTCAAGAATATCCTCAAGTTCATGAGACGTACTAGGGACATGTTCCTGGTTTTCAGAAATGATGATTTAGTATTACGAGGTTACACAGATGCCAGTTTCCAAACTGACAAGGATGACTTTAAGTCATAGTCTGTATTTGTTTTCATGATTTACGGCGGAGTAGTGACCTAGAAGAGTTCCAAGCAGGAGACTACTGCGGACTCTACAACGGAAGCCGAATACATAGCAGCCTCGGAGGCGGAAAGGAATCAGTTTGGATGAAGAAGTTCATTACTGAACTTGGTGTGGTTCCCTCCATTAAATGTCCAGTGCCACTGTACTGTGATAATAATGGGGCGATATCTCAGTCAAAGCAACCAAGGTCTCATCAGAAGTCCAAACACGTGCTACGGCGCTATCACTTGATTAGAGAGATAGTTGATAGAGGAGATGTAAAGATAGAGAAAATCCACACGGATGATAACATAGCTGATCCGTTAACCAAGGCATTGTCACAAGCAAAGCATGAGAAACATGTTCACATAAAAGGGCTTAGGCATATGGCTGATTGGCTTTAGGCCAAGTGGGAGATTGTTGAATAGGTGTCCTAAACCCAACCGGGTTGGACCGGATACGACCGGGTCGGGTCATTTACAGTCTATTTAGTTTATGTAATAACTTTATTAAGATTAATAAAAGCACTTATGTTATTATATATTGTTTATCATCATATTTTTTGTTGCATATATATAGTAACGTCCCTAGTGTCAAACTGTGATAGAGAAACCATGATAGTGATTATGGTTGATGGGATCTCTAATCACTCTAACAAGTTTGATGCTTAAATGTCTCTAGTCTTATGTACTGTCAAATGGGACATTGATAGTATACTTAGACTAGCGCGTATTGTATATCTTCTATCTTATAGAAAGTAGGGATAGATCTCGTCTATCGAAGTGTAGAGACACTTGGACTGTACGTGGACGTGTATTAGAGAATACGTACGTTAGACTGACCCACTTACATTAAGTGTCACACTATGTGGCGGTTGTGTAATTATCCTTTAGACCGGAGTCTTCATGGCATCACAGTGTGGATTGTCATGCTTTGATACTATTGAGGTTTCCCTTATCCACATGGCGATCATGCGGTAGTGATTGAGTCTGATATTGAAGCATGTGGAGTATACATGATTGGTTGTCCGGGAATCGCGTATCCTATGATTGGGATTGAATATCTTAAATGGCCTTCTTATAAAGAATATCTAGCTCTCCAGAATCTTTGCAAAGTGGGAGTAAATGTGTTATTCCGAGAGAGCATGATATACGGATTATAAGATACGAACGTTAATGTATTGACACTCGAGATACGATCGTATGGATATTATTACAGCGATAGGATTGTAAGTTACTCGGTAACTGCTTCACATGAAAGGTAGTAGTCATTGCTTTTGACTCTTCCGATGATTGAGGGTCACGGTGTGTTGCAAGACGCTATCCTGTGATCGTTGGGCATGAAGGGCATTTTCATAATTTGCACTTTGTGTCTACGGCCAATATATTCGGAAGCCTATCGGGTCACATACGTATGAACATCGAGTCGGATTAAAATGCGGTTATAGTTGATAACCAAATAAGGAAAGTTTATCTCTAGACTATAAAGATTATAGTGGTAAATTAATATGGTGGTATTTATTTATTTTGAATAAATAAAATACAAGATATTATTTATACATAAATTATATTAATTAAAGAATATTCCGGATGTCAATTAATTGACATATGGGGCGCCACTTCTAGGGTATAAGATACACTTGGATTGTGCACTTTAATTAATAAGATTACCATAATATTAATATTGAATATTAATTGATTTTGTAAAAATAGATTTATGGTAATAAGATAAATATAATCAATATAAGATATTGGCAATATTTATATTTTATTTAATATAAGATATTATAATAAAAGAGATAAATCAATCTAATTGATTTTCCTTATTTTATTGGAAAATATTTTCTTCTCCTCCACTCATCATTGGGGCGCCACTTTGCCTATATAAAGGAAGTGTGTGTCAAGCTTTTTTGTACATCACAATTGCAAGAGCTCATAGTTCTTGTGTAAAATAGAGAGCTTCCAAAAGGAGAATTTGAGAGGGAGGAAAAAGGCCGGTCTAGCAACCGGAGTTTTCCAATAGCAATCCAAGAAGGATTCTGGCGAGGAGTTCGTGTGGATCAACAATAGAGGCCGGACGCGTGGACGGCTTGCACACTGTACTACTCTCCGTTGACGGTCAAAGCAATGATCTTATAGATCATCTAAAGTATAACCGTGAAACTACTTAACGTGTTTATTGCATTAAACGAAGAACGATCTAGAAAAGAAAATCAAAATTTTAAATTCTGCTGCGTTAAACTAGTGATTTCCTAACAATAGCGTCTAGCAACACACCGTGACCCCTAATCATCGGAAGAGTCAAATGCAATGACTACTACCTTTCATGTGAAATAGTTACCTTGTAAATAGAATCCTATCACTGTAATAATATCCATACGGTCATACGTCGAGTGTCAAACATCAACAAATTACGTGAACCGGATACATTATGTTTTACATTAACTAAAACAGACTGTAAATAACCCGACCTGGTCGGATCCGGTCCAACCCGATTGGGTTTAGGACACCTTTTCAACATAGGCACCTACACCAACAGTTCAACTGAGAAGATCTACCAAGACCAGAAAGACACTAAACCTTTATCAAGAAGGTGCTAATGTTGTGCAGACCCCCCAACTGCTAAATCAGGTCATGAATCTGAATAGACTTTCAACTTAATATGCCAAATATGTATGTGCCATTGATGCAGTCACTGAGCCAAAGATATACAATCAGGAAATCAAACATGATGAATGGATGGAAGCAATACAGAAGGATATTTAGGCATTATAGAAGACCAACACATCGGAAATTGTTATTTTGGAATTAAGTCAATTGAATGCAAGTGGGTGTATAAGATAAAATACAACACTGATGGACCAGTATAGAAGCATAAGGCCAGAATAGTAGCGAAAGGCTACACTCAGACCTATGTCATTGACTATCAAGAAACATTCTCTCCAGTTATAAAGATCACAACAATCAGAACACTATTAGTAGCTGCAACAATGAACAATTGGCATCTGCATCAGATAGATGTTAACATTGTCTTCTTACATGAAGATTTGCATGAAAAAGTCAACATGCAGCTTCCTCAAGGGTTTAGGTCTGAGAAACCCAATCAGGCTTGAAACAAGCTAGCAGACAATGAAATTGCAAGCTGACAGAGTCTTTGGAGAATCAAGAATTTGTTTAGTCTAAACATGATATGGATTGAAACAAGCTAGCAGACAATGGAATTGCAAGCTGATAGAGTCTTTGGAGAATCAGGGATCTGTTCAGTCTAAACATGATCAAAACTTATTTACTAGAGGATCTGGCAAGTCCTTTATTGCCTTATTGGTTTATGTAGATGATATTATTGCAACCAGTCCTAATCTAAATCAGATACAACAAATCAAAGAACATCTCGACAATCAGTGTACCATCAAGGATCTTGGTAAACTCGTATACTTCTTAGGGATTGATGTTTGATGAACACCTAATGGAATTTATATTTCACAGAGGAATTATACCCTGAATATTTTGCAAGAATATGAGTTTTTTGGGTGCTAAACTACTAAAAATCCAATATAATCTAAACAAATGTTACATCATAGGAATTCACCTTTATTAGATGACATACTTCCTACAGATCATTGGTTGGTAAACTAATTTACCTCACTTTTACCAGACCTGACATTGCATTTGTACCTCAACAGTTGAGTCAGTTTCTGGATACCCCAACTGAGAACCACGTGAAAGAAACTCATAGGCCCCTAAGATATTTGAAAGTTAATCCAGGGCAAGGAGTTTTCTTTCCATGTGACAACATCTTATCTTGAAAGGATTCACTAGCAGTGATTGGGCATGCTATCCTAAAACTAGGAGGTCTATCTCATATCATATCTCTTGGAAAGCCAAGAAATCATCAATTGCTAGAAGATATTTTGAAGCTGAATACAAAGAAATGGCTAATGCCATTTGATTTAGTCGTTTATCTATATTTTGCAGAATTGAAAGATTCCAGTCCAGCTTCATGTTATTATAGTATGTGACAGTGCCAGTACTCTAGACATTGCTAATAACCCTGTTTTTCATGAAAGAACCAATCATATTGAGATTGATTGTCATGTTGTTAGAGACAAAGTTAAATCAGGCTTGATCAAGCTACTGCCTGTCCATACCGAGGAACAACTTGCTGATATCCTCAAAAAGGATTTGGATGCACTTGTTTTTCGCAATTTGTTGGAAAAACTTGGCATTTCCAAGATCTTCCAACCTAGTTCAAGTGGATAAAGGAGTGTTGGATGCAAGCAAGATGTGCAGGCTGATTCATTCACCACTCCCAGCTTTAAGGGGTGTTACAATATATAGTATAGATAAAGGAGTGTTTGATGCAAGTAGGATGTGCAAACACTTATGATATCATATGAAGTGTTGAATAGGTCATCTAAACATAAACTGACAAGAAGATTTCAGCTGAGAAGACTTCATAGCATAAATTCATCAGAGCATGTTTCAGCTGAGTACACAAACCTGAAGTGTATTCATGCATTTTTTGTTATAACCGTTTGTAACTTTTTTAACAAGTAATGAGGAGTATCATCTATAAATACTCCGTCATAAAATTATGTAACGTAACTTGATCATTTTTACTGATTAATGGGAATTCTGCATTTTATTTTGTCATGTATTTTCAATTTCATCAATTGCAACAGTACATGCAGTACAAATGTTTATAAGTACCCTTTAGTTCTTGGGTACTTGGGGGCTAGACTCAGGATTCAAAAAATCTTTTGGAACCCATAGTTTCCTAACTTTAGGCTTATGGACAAGCCATTTAGTTCCATAAGACCTAGTGTGTTGTTCATAATGGCCATAGTAAGGTTTGTACTTGTATAAGTCTTGTTGTCTTCATTGAACTTGAGCTTGCTAAAACACTGTTGAGCCATAAATGGTGTGATATGCAAATGTCTATGAATGTAGTCGGGTTCTTGGTGTATCCAATGATCAAAGTATCTATATGATGCCTCATGGTATGAAGGTATACATGTTTCTATGATCATGATATCTAGGTGTAGCATAGTCGGTTTGATTGGATTTGTTTTTTGGAGTGTATTTATTTGAACCTCATATTGTACTTATATGTTTAATTGGTCTTAGGGGCTTTAGTAAGTTGTTAGATGCGTGTATGTGTTGAGGAAGCATATTTTTGTGCTTTCTTGGGTGCTTTTCTTTTTGCGGGGTTGGTGTGTTCCAAGGCAGTGGGTCTTGGTTCAAAGACTTTCTTCGAAGAGATAGGATCGGTTGGTGGTTTGATTGATGTATCTACTTTTTGTTGGTTAAGAACCACCAACTTCTTTACATTTTGACTCTTTATCCGGAGGGGGTTATTCTTTAAGCATGTTACAACTTTCTTCAAGTCCTTGAATGACTTGTTTTAGTGCTACAACTTCTTATTCTAAAGATTCATCCTCTAAGAGGGTGTATTTGTGTTTCAATTCCAATTGACATAGCGTATTTATTAAAGAGACGACTTCATCGCCGTGTTGATGTTTTAGCTCATTAAGGATTTGATTTTTAGCTTTTATAGTGATGTTTTCTTTATATAGTTGTTCATTTAGCTCGTGGAACTCATCTATTGTAAGGGATAGGTTTAACGATACCTCAATATCGTGACATTTGAGGGTTGAGAGTGAACAATGAAGAAACAATTTCTTTGTTCATATGTTTGCGATGATGTATCTCGCATCCGATTCAAAAAGCTATCGACTAAGCGGCCAAACCTTTCTTTTCATGACTCACTTTTTGATTCTTCTGGCCCTTAAAGCCAGCCTGAGGCATGTTTGGATCTTTAATTGTTTGACTTTCTTTTGGGACTCTTACTGGCTAAATGTCTCTTTTGACTTCATTCAAAACATTTTGCATCGGAGATTCAATTGGATTTGCTCTTTCTTTTTGTTGCTTACTTCCGCTTGATTTCTTAGGATTGTCGATCGATTTCTTTTGAGAAACTTGCGAAGTTTCAAACCGTCGAGGCGCGTTTCTTCATCCATTTTAGTTTCAGACAATTCAGATTTGAAGCCTTGGTCTTCAGCTTTACATGATGTATTTTTGGTCTCAGCCTAACTACATTTACGAGCTGGCAGATTCATCCTGTGAACTAGTAAGGACCTGATAAGCTGGTCTTTAATAAAGATGTTTACGTCATTTGCTTCCGTAATTGCAATGACCTCAGGGTCCTATTCTGGAGGAAGACTCTGAAGAATCTTTTTGACTTGATCCTCACTATCGAAAGGCTTTTCTAACAAACTAAGTGAATTGACTATGTCTGTGAATCTGGTGTCCATATCACTTATACCCTCATTTGAATTCATCTTGAACATTTCATAAGCATGCATGAGTTGGTTGATTTTAGACTTTTTCACTCTTTTTGCTCTTTCATGACTTCTTTCCAAAGCCTTCCAAATTTGTTTGGAAATGGTATATGAAGCAACAAATTGAGCTTTCGAAGGACTTAAGGCCTTGATCAAGTTGGACATGGCTTTTGAATTCAAGGACATCAATTTGAAGTCCTCAAGGTCAAAATCATGTTTATATTTTCCAATATTTACAACAATACCTCCTCCTCCAATGGTTTTCATTGGAAACAATGAACCACTTTTCACGATGAACCACAATTGATAGTCCATTGACTCAATATGAAGACGCATTGAGTGTTTCCATTGCATATACCCCGATCCATTGAAATATGGGGGTCTTAAGAGAGATAAGTCATTCAAGGTGTAGTGTGACTATCTATAGATGAAATGTTGTTACAGTGCAAAGGATGCACTAACCAGCTAATGTAGTGTAACACTACAATAATGTTACAGATGGCTCAATATTGGGCTTTATATATCAGATGACTTCAACAAGTATCACCTTCATACGACGCATGTCCCCCGAGGACCGCGAGAAAACAACTTTCACATGTCCTTATGGAACATTTGCGTACAATCGCATGCCTTTTGGGTTATGTAATTGTTGAGAGGATTTTGCATCATTTAAACAAAAGAAAATTTATAAACCCATACTTAGATGCAAAACTAACTCCTAACCGGCCAAACACCGGGTAGTTGATAGTATAGCGAGATAAGTAAGGGGTCGATCCACAGGAATTGGGTCATTGAAATCTAATTTCATTAACTCTCTCAATTGTTACTACTAATTATTACTAAACCTAAACTAAAGAGGAAAAATAAAGCTCGACAGAGGATTATAGTCCAAAGCCGGGAAACACATAATTAAGAACAAACAAACAAGAACAACACAGAAGATAAAAACAGTCCTAAAGCTAAGGAAAACATAAAAACGACCTAAACTAAGGAAACATGAAATCAAACAACGTACAAACCATGTAATTTCAATCCTACCTCATCTCATGATTTTAACTCGAATTGTGGTTTCACCTTACGAAGGTATGAATCCTACTTTCGTAGTAATTCGCCTATCAATCTCATCATCTTTCGATCTATAGAGATTAACGCATACAAAACAAGGTGTAAGATCTTTCAATCTAATAACCTAGATAATCAACCTATCTACTTTCGTTATGTCAAGGTTAAAAATCACATCTTTTCTATGGTGATCTAAGGTTTACACCGACTTTCGTCATACGGTAAACAACGATTAGTAACCAGTCTCTCGATCTAGTCACACAATAGCATGATAATTGCATAGAAAAGATACAAAACGAATCATAAATCATGAAGATAAAACAGGGACTGAATTAATTGCGTAACAAACTCACGGGGGTTTGATACAATAGTTTGAGCTCCATGAATCAACAAGCAAAACAAAGGAAAGAAGCCTAATCTAACCCGGATCACCCGAGCACAAGGCTCGGGTGACCGGCCTGAACTCCAAAAGAGTGGCTGCTCCTTGGAATTTTATGTGTGAAAGTTTTGTGGTGATTTACGAATGGAATGATGCATCCGAATGAATGGGAACAATTTGGTATTTATAGAAAATAAGTTGCAGACATTCTGAACTCCAGTTCTACCTCTGGAACGCTGGTTCTGGGCTTCTGGAACGCCGATTCGGCTTGGAACGCCAGATTCCATGTCAAGCTTCGAGCTCTCGATCTCGCTTTGGACTTCCTGGAACGCCAGTTCTGATATGGGACGCCAGTTCCATCTTCAAAACGCCAGTTATGGCTTTTGAACTCCAGTTCCACCTGTGCTGAGCTTATCCGCATTTGATCCTTGTCATTATCTCCAACAAACCATCCTTATCCTTTGTAACAAACCTTATCTCTTGGATATTCTAGATGATTCATGACTTGTCCTCCAAGATCTTATCCTTGACACTTGTCCATTCCAATCTTGAACACTTGTAGGCTCCTAATTAATCAATGAATAATACCAAAATGTAATACAATTCCAAAATAATAATAAATCATCATTTAAGCACTAAATTTGATACATTTTGAAATTAACTCATTAAAAATATCATTTGCTCAATATTTAAATATAAATCTCGATTTCTATGAAAAACATAAGAATATGAAATTGATATAAAATATATCGTTAAAAATCGTATAATTTGACCGAGAACAACTCCCCCACACTTAGCTTTTTGCTCGTCCCGAGCGAAACAAAACAAAAACATACTATCAAGAATCCACATAACCTGACACTAGATGTAGTCGTGCTCACGACAAGCTAGTATTCAAAGAAATCGAAGTCACTCGGTGATTGTGTGTGCGTAACCTACTAAACTTCCACCGATCCTCTCTTGATGTATTAAATCAAGCACTAACAATCATCCGGTTAAATAAACGAAAGTTTCATTCATCTCTGACACTTACCCTACAAAAATTACTTGTCAAGAATAAAGTAACTAACTTACATTTAAATTCTTTTACTTGGTGTCAAGAAAATACCTTTCGTGTCTCTCTTGGGTTTAGATCAACTCGACTCGAGTTCTAAAAACACAAACTTCTCGCGTCTCAAAAGTATAACACTCTCCCTACTTTTTTAGAGCGGTCACCCCGAGATCACTCAAACCCGTCTTGTCCAGGTAAACCACACTCCCAATTGGGGCGTTATCCAAATGGACTCGAGGTGAAATTTATCATATATATATATAAGATATTATATTCTCGCCCAAACTCTTTGGAAACTCTTGATCGGTATCTTTTCTAACACATTCAAGACTTTTAAGGTTCTCAAGAACACTAAGGTACTTGAGATTCTAACTGTGAGTATAGTACTGAATTCTTAACTTTCATCAATGCTAAATAAGTGTTATCTCAGCATCGAGAGTTGGCTATCCTTTAACTAACCGGAGACTATTTTATATTTGGTTCTTCATCTAATAGGTTCGTGAAATGAAATTCAAGTGAGTGTCGATCTACTAAATCTATTCTTAGAACATGACACGACTCTGAAAAACAACTAAAGGTGCGATTATAAAACTAGCATGCAAGTGAAATGACATTACTCGGGACAAAAACAAAAATTTTGAAAAATTTAGCATTTTCATAGAAATATGACTAATATGGCAAAAGAATGTAGATACTAATCCTTTCCCCACACTTAGATTGCAACTTGTCCTCGTTGTACAGAAATAAAAAGTTTAGGAACTTAGGTGATTGTATTTCCAAGTGGCAGTGCGGAAAGAACCCTGAAGAACCAAAATTGCTTGACTATCCTTGGAAATGTGGAGCATCACAGATCCAAGTAAGCTTGAATAGATCAATAGACTTGTGGAGCATCACAGAATCTTGACATCGACGTGAAAGCGCACAACAAACTATCAAAAGTGTCCTGCATACTTGATCGAGCAAAAAGAGTCTACGGGGAAAAAGAATTATACATTGAAAACACAAGGAGAATAAATCATAGAGATGTTTGATTAAGCTCAGATAAGGATGGAACATATACATGGACATTGCAAAATAGTAGGCTAGGTGCAACTACATTACAATGCAAACTACATGATATGTAATCCTAATAAAAGAAAACGCAAACAGGCTCAGGCTGAGCAGGTTGTGAAGACAACCCTACAGTGACTACGGCCCTTAAAGAAAAGAAAACAATGCAACTAGATGACATGCAACTAAATGAGATGCAGAAATAAAAGAAAATAAAAGAAAGAGAACTAGCCCACTCATTTGCAACATGACATGTATAAAATAAACGTCTACCAAATAATGACAGGTTACGATAAACGACAGTGCTGTCCATTACAATGCAGTGTAGACGCGCCTTAAGACTCATCAAAAGTGATAGCATTATGGAAAACCAACAGTTAGCTATACTAAACAGATATAACTCATAAGACGCGATGGTAGCATACGGAAAACCGGCGATAGCTACCCATATGAGTTACAAAATAACAAGAAAGCACATAAGTCTCAAAGCTTAAAAGATTCATCACGGTATATGTAGCATACGAAACCGACATTAGCTACTAAATAACAATAAGACCAGATTATAGCTTACGAGAACCGATAATCACTATAACTTGCATAGATGAATCAAGTATATTAAAGTAAATCAATTATTTAACATGGATTAAGTAGATGGAAAGATATGAATATGCAAGTTCGTAACATCTACGTAAAAATAAAAAGCCACAGAAGCTAGTATAAAATTATCCATGTCAAACAAAAGCATTAAAAATCAGATCAAGGAAAATTCGAACTGAATCGCATTTCTCGAGACAAACGGACGTTCATGCACCGGACGAGCGTTCATCTCAAAATTTAGCAATCGAACGGGCGTTTCATCACTCAACTCAGGCGTTCCCTGCATATTATAAACTTGGGCGGGCGTTCGGATGCCTTGAGCGCTCGTCCATTTCAAAATGCACAGATATAGCGGGAAAAATAACAAAGAACCCAAAACTAATCATAAACTCAACACACGTATAGCACATGACATAACATGACCACGAGATAAATTTTTAGCACGAGGGTCGATTAGAAATCACCTAAACACATAATTCACGTTGAACAAATTGAGTAAAAAACTTTTGCACATTCTTAACCAAACGGTCATCGAAACACGGCAAAAATAAAAACTCTCAATTTAGTTAACGCTACTTTTATTGAACACGATGAAATTGTAACAAAATCAAGAATTAACTCAAGTAGATTCAACAAAACACCGATTCCCCGGCAACGGCGCCACTTTTGTTGAGAGGATTTTGCATCATTTAAACAAAAGAAAATTTATAAACCCATACTTAGATGCAAAACTAACTCCTAACCGGCCAAACACCGGGTAGTTGATAGTATAGCGAGATAAGTAAGGGGTCGATCCACAGGGATTGGTCGTTGAAATCTAATTTCATTAACTCTCTCAATTGTTACTACTAATTATTACTAAACCTAAACTAAAGCGGAAAAATAAAGCGACATGAGGATTTTTAGTCCAAAGCCAGGAAACACATAATTAAGAACAAACAAACAAGAACAACACAGAAGATAAAAACAGTCCTAAAGCTAAGGAAAACATAAAAACGACCTAAACTAAGGAAACATGAAATCAAACAACGTACAAACCATGTAATTTCAATCCTACCTCATCTCATGATTTTAACTCGAATTGTGGTTTCACCTTACGAAGGTATGAATCCTACTTTAAGTAGTAATTAAGCTATCAATCTCATCATCTTTCGATCTATAGAGATTAACGCATACAAAACAAGGTGTAAGATCTTTCAATCTAATAACCTAGATAATCAACCTATCAACTTTCGTTATGTCAAGGTTAAAAATCACATCTTTTCTATGGTGATCTAAGGTTTACACCGACTTTCGTCATATGGTAAACAACGATTAGTAACCAGTCTCTCGATCTAGTCACACAATAGCATGATAATTGCATAGAAAAGATACAAAACGAATCATAAATCATGAAGATAAAACAGGGACTGAATTAATTGCAGAACAAACTCACAGGGTTTGATACAATAGTTTGAGCTCCATGAATCAACAAGCAAAACAAAGGAAAGAAGCCTAATCTAACCCCGGATCACCCGAGCACAAGGCTCGGGTGACCGCCTGAGACTCAAAAGAGTGGCTGCTCCTTGGAATTTTATGTGTGAGAAGTTTTGTGACTGATTTCTGAATGGAAGGATGCATCTGAATGAATGGGAACAGCTGGTATTTATAGAAAATAAGTTGCAGACATTCTGAACTCCAGTTCTACCTCTGGAACGCTGGTTCTGGGCTTCTGGAACGCCAGTTCTGGCTTGGAACGCCAGTTCCATGTCAAGTTTCGAGCTCTCGATCGCTTTGGACTTCTGAACGCCGCTCGATATGGGACGCCAGTCCATCTTCAAAACGCCGATTACGGCTTTTGAACTCGATTCCACACCTCTTTGAGCTTATCCGCATTTGATCCTTGTCATTATCTCCAACAAACCATCCTTATCCTTTGTAACAAACCTTATCTCTTGGATATTCTAGATGATTCATGACTTGTCCTCCAAGATCTTATCCTTGACACTTGTCCATTCCAATCTTGAACACTTGTAGGCTCCTAATTAATCAATGAATAATACCAAAATGTAATACAATTCCAAAATAATAATAAATCATCATTTAAGCACTAAATTTGATACATTTTGAAATTAACTCATTAAAAATATCATTTGCTCAATATTTAAATATTAATCTCGATTTCTATGAAAAACATAAGAATATGGGGGAAATTGATATAAAATATATCGTTAAAAATCGTATAATTTGACCGAGAACATTTGCGTACAATCGCATGCCTTTTGGGTTATGTAATGCACCAGCAACATTCCAAAGGTGCATGATGTCATTATTTGTGGACATGGTGGAGGATTTCCTAGAGATTTTCATGGATGGTTTCTCGGTATTTGGAGACAGCTTTGATAAATGCTTGGACAATTTGAGTAAAGTGTTGAAGAGATGTGAAGAGACCAACCTTGTACTTAACTGGGAAAAATGTCATTTCATGGTTACAGAAGGAATAGTGTTAGGTCATAGGATTTCAAAGAAAGGAATGGAAGTTGATAGAGCAAAGATAGAGGTGATAGAGAAGTTACCCCCTCCAACGAACTTGAAGACATTGCGAGCCTTTCTTGGCCACACGGGATTTTATAGGAGGTTTATTAAGAACTTCTCTAAAGTTTCTAGACCTTTAACTGAATTGCTTGCAAAGGATGTACCTTTCGTATTTGGAGAAGAATGTAAAAAAGCATTCAACACATTGAAGCGAATGCTTATAACCGCCCCAATTTTGGTAGCACCGGATTGGAATAAACCTTTTGAGCTTATGTGTGATGCAAGTGACACGGCAGTTGGAGCAGCCCTGGGACAAAGGGAGGATAAAATATTTAAGCCTATTTATTATGCCAGTCGTACCCTTAACAGTGCCCAGAGGAATTATACGACTATAGAGAAGGAACTTTTAGCTGTCATCTTTGAATTTGACAAGTTTCGACCTTATCTGATAGGATCGAAAGTCACTATATTCACTGACCATGCAGCTTTGAAATACCTTCTAACCAAGCAAGACTCCAAGCCAAGATTATTAAGATGGATTCTACTCTTACAAGAGTTTGATGTTGAGATTAAAGATAAAAAGGATCTCGAGAACCAGGTGGTGATCACCGTCGAGATTAAATTAGTGGAAGAAGAGCAACCGATCGAGATCAAGGAAAGTTTTCTGATGAACAACTATTTGCCATCTCGGTGGTGGCTCGAGTAGAATCTCGACCCGACATCATACATCAAGAGTGAACAAGGTATACCCTTGGTTTCTTGACATTGTCGATTACTTAGCGAAAGTACCTACCACCGTAATTCAATAATGCCGATAAGAAGAAGTTCTTCACATATCTAAAGTATTATCATTAGGATGATCCTACCAATACAAATTGTGGCCTGATGCCATTCTTGAGAGATCGTCCATGATGATGAGATTCCAAGTATTCTCGCACATGTGTCATGCTAGAGAAGCTTGGAGGTCACTATGGACCGCACAAGACATCGAAGAAAAAATCTTTGCGGTGGATTCTACTGGCCGACAATTCATAAATCTTCTTACGAGTTTACAAGATCCTGTCATTCCTGTCAAATGACCGGTAAATATTTCTAAGCGGAATGAGATGCCACTGCAGAGTATCTTAGAAGTGGAGTTATTTGATGTTTGGGGAAATGATTTTGTGGGACCATTCACATCGTCAGAATCAAATCATTACATCCTGGTAGCAGTTGATTATGTTTCCAAATGGGTGGAAGCAGTAGCTTCACCTAATAATGATGCCAGGGTTGTCCTGAGGTTTCTTAAGAAAAACATTTTGACGAGGTTTGGTGTGCTCAGAGCCATAATTAGTGACGGAGGGTGTCATTTTTGTAATAGGTTGTTTGAGAAGTTAATGATAAGATATGGGGTTAGACATAAGATTGCAACAGCATATCACCCCCAGACGAGTGGACAAGTAGAAGTCATGAACAGAGAGATTAAGAGGATCTTAGAGAAGACTGTGAATCCCACGAGGAAAGATTGGTCTTTGAAATTAGATGACGCTCTTTGGGTGTACAGAACAGCTTATAGGACCACAATTGGGATGTCACCATATATGATAGTGTTTGGAAAAGCATGTCATTTACCGGTAGAACTTGAGCACCGAGCGCTGTGGGCTATGAGATTTCTAAACATGGATGAGGATTTAGCCGGTGAAAAGAGGATGCTAGAGCTGAATAGATTGGAGGAGTTTAGACTTCAAGCGTATGAGAATGCAAGGATTTATAAGGAGAGAACGAAACGCTTGCATGATAAGAAGATTCTGAACCGCACATTCCAAGTTGGAGATAAAGTGCTGGTGTACAATTCGCGTCTTCGTCTTTTTCCTGGAAAGTTGAAGTCTAGATGGTATGGACCACATGTAGTCACGAAAGTCTTCAATTCAGGTGCATGTGAAGTTAGAGATGAACACTCTGGGCAAACTTTCACAGTTAACGGCCATAGGCTGAAACATTACCTAGAGCACAATTATAACCCTAAATTGGAAGTCTTTGCGTTAGAAGAACCAGAATATGAATAAAAGAGCCCTATTAGTACAGTCGAGCTGACGACTATAAACTCAGAACTATTTCTAAACCCTTATTTATTGTTTTTGTTTATTATATTTTGAATCAAAAAAGTAGCATGACAATCGCAAGGTTTTTTTCATCACGTATATCTTCAGTCACCTGACTAGGGCTATATGTGTTTTTTTCCTTCACGATTCTCATGTGATACCCTCGTAAAAGTTTTCGCGTCTTGCTTAAGCCGATAACAGAATAAGGTGGCTTAAACTGTTTTTGCGCATTCCTCCGGTATGCACAATTACCGCCACCGTATTTTCTTATTGCCCTTCGCATGTTACTCATAGTTTTTGGAAGAATTTTGGAAAGCAGGTAATAACTTGGAAGAGGAATGACCTAGGAGCTAACGATTACGCTCCGGGATTCGTTTTGACTCAGCCGACATTTCCAGAGCTAAGTATTTTTCCTTTTCTTTATTATTAGTCATTGGGGACAATGTCTATAATAAGTGGGGGGTAAGGCATCTTAGCTGGGCTGGGTAGTCGAAAAAAGGAATATTTTTGAAAAATTAACACTATTTTAGCTTGCTATCTGCACGTTTTCGAATAAGGAATCGGTAGAAAAGGAGCCCAAGTTCAATTTGAAATGAGCTATAGCATATTCAATTTAGTATAGAAGAATGAGCATATGTTAGGTTGCGTGAAGTGGTAACTTATTAATTATTATTCTATCATTGCAATCAATATTTGAGCACAAAATTTGATTGAGAAGTGTTTAAGATTAGATGATGAGTTGTTTTAGCCGAAAATTATTATTTGTCTGTTTATATACTTTAACAAATTGTTGTAAGACAAGGGAAACAACTTGGATGACGAAAGGTGACCAGGAAAACGGACTTGTGAGTGAGAGAGAAAAAAGTGAGGAAATCTGCCAGAAAAAAAAATAATAAAAAAAAGAGAAAAAGTAAAAAGAAAAAAAAATAGATATGCAATAAAGGCAGTGAGGGAAGCGAACTAATGAAACACGACCCTCGCATCAAAAGAAACAAACGAGGACTTAAGAGCGATGCTAAGTCCCCAAGTCCGCCCGACCCAATTACGGTACCATGTTGTGTAACCAAGTTTGAAAGAAAGATGAGCGAGTGTATGCACAAGCAAGTTATGATTGTGTGGTTAATACAACTTGATTCTTCTCACGAACACACTATCACGACTGATTCATCACACGACACATTGATGCGTGGTGAGTAGTGATTAATGGGGAGCTTATGGATTGTGACTTGATGTATGTTTCGGCCGAAAATCTTATTGAATGTGTGGTAGTTGATGGGGATTGTTCTTGGAGGTACATTCCGCTTGATACTCGCTTTCATGGACGAGCGAAAGGCTAGTGGGGGGTAGTTGATGACGGTTAAAATAGTCTATCCTATGGCATCAATATTCTATCCATTATGAGCTAAAAATAGTTGTTTCGACCTATAAATATGAACCATTTACGTTGAATATCATATGTCGGATTCGTGAGTCGAGAAATCTGCACTTAGCGTTTATTTTCCCTGTTTCGATATTATTTCGTGCATTATTTGATGATTTTAAGGATACAAAATATTGGGCTGAGCATTACGGACGAATCTGGAGTGGCTTGAATGAAAGAATGGGCCTAGGGTATTAGAAGCATTCAAGTTAAGTCGGTTGAAGAAAAATGACAAAAATACCCTTGGTAACCCGAGGATGGCCGCCGACTTACCGAGGGTCTAGAATCTTCCGAAACGCGTTTTCTTGGACGAGGGGTCGAACAAGTTGTTCCTAAGTCGGTTTAGATAGCTATAAATAAGAGGCTTCGCCTCAGAACAAAATGTACTCAAATTATTCAAAGAAATTATGCAATAAAAGTTCTTGTTCTTTATTCTATTTATTTTATGAGTTCTGGTCGGAGAAACGACGGAGTCGCCGCCTAGGGAGAGATCCGAAGGAGATCTACGCTAAATCTTCGGTATGATTTTCTATCTTTTCAAGATGTAGATCTATCAATTTTATATTCGACTAGTATGTTTTAATTGCTTATTTAGTTTAATTATATAGTAGCTAGTTTATTTTACCCATGTGTTATAGATCTGATTCGTTGGTGAAGAAATCATGAAATAGTAGTTGCGTTCTTCAGATCTGCGACGGTCTATATCGCTAGATTTGAATACCTAGTAAATTACTAATTCATGATAATCGGCGCCAGCTACGTTGATCGATAGATTTAATTTACATGTTTTTAGCCTAATCAACTATTTGCATGTTATCGTAAATTAACATGAAGGACCACAAGTGAAGTGTTAATTAGGACATTATCTAGAATGGACCCTAGGGACGTGCTGGTCAATGTCGACAGATGTCTAGGCGGGTTTGCGGTATGAGGTAACACTCAATATCGGCAGCTCTAGTTCTTTATGCGTATGGGCTATTACGGACCAATTAAGGAGGGTAGCTTGCATATAGATTGTCTACTGCCATTGTCGGAGTAGATAGGGTTAGGAGTTGTACCCGGAGCTGAACAATGAATAAATTCACCAATGGGGTGGACTGTTGCATGTGTGGGGGGGAATAACTAATTACTCATAATTGAACTAATACCTTAGAAACTCTAGTTTGCTTCGTTGAACTTGCATAATCTTGTTAGTTTGAGGCACCAATACTACTGTCTATATATTATAGTTGTTCGTAGACCGTTATTGTGACAACTCAATCTTGATAATTAGACGTTCTTACGAGTCTCTGTGAGACTCGACCTTGACTTCATGCCAGCTTCTACTATGATAGACTGGATTATCATTGCTAAGAAATACTTTGCACGCGATCAACCACTCATTATCATGATGTAATTAAATGCCATTATTGCGGATTATGTTCAATAAAAAGCTTACTTTCCTAAAAAAAATAAAAATAATAATAATAATAAAAAATATATAAACAGCTAATGCTTTTCTTTAGTACTAAAGTGTTTGACATTATGCTAAATTGAATTTTCCTATCAATTCAAGTCAAAAAGCGGAAGTGGGACTAAATCCCACCGACACGACAAAATATTTCCTACAGTTCTGTTCAGCTGATTGGCCGTTGATGACTTTGTTGTTTTTGTTTTTTCTTTGTTTTTTTTAAATATTTTATGGTGGTCCAAATGTAAGTTTTGGACCATCAAGTCATCAATTTCAACATCAATGATTGGTAGTTTATTTTTTAAAATGGGGACTATTTTAATTATAAAAAAATGCATCAGTAAGATTTGCAGATCACGATCATTTTAAAATTTCTAAACATGACTAATTTACTATGCATACTTTCCGACTTTACTGCCAAAACTTAAGGGGGGGGTCAAAAACAATTGTTTTAACTGTACTTTTCTGCTTTTTTTTTTTTTTTTTCCTTTTTCGAAACACGAAAGCTTTATTAATATCGGATAAACTGAACTTACAACGCGGTTAAAACCGCACTACAACGCTGCCAAAACCGCACTACAACGCAGCCTAGCCGCACGACAAACAACAAAGCTGAATAATATATCGGGTCGAGGGTGCTGAACAGAAGGAAAGAATAATTTTTCCGAAATAAGACGTTCAGACACGTGGATCCTATAGGCAATCTATTATTCGACAGACAGACATAGGACTAGAACAACATTTACAGAGAAAGACAAGAAAAAAACAAACAAACTAATACATAAATATCAACAGAAGCAGCGCCGCCGGAGAACAAAGTGAAAGCAGCAAAGCTGAAACCATAAACCATGATGGACGCCACCGGAAACCACCGCCACCGACCGCCGCCTCGGCGAGAGAAAGCTTGTAAGAGATGACTAACTCCTCCGTCAAAAGAACGACTGCCATAACCGCCAATTAAGAGTCCGAAACCTTAACGGAATTATGTAAGCCATGCTGCGATGGATTGAACCTCCAGCCGGTAAACGAGACAGCCATGCCGCTCAACCAAAAGTCCGGCTCTTGATTGCCACGAACGACGAGATCTCAAGATCTAAACAACAGATCGGAGTAGATCTAGATCCGAAGATCCCCATCCAAAACGAAAAACGCCTCCGCTACCATCGCAATTTTTGAAGGTAACCGGAGAAGGAAAAACTAACAAACAAAACCACCAAAATTGGGAAAAACCAACATGTCCCAAGATTCCTTCTCCAAAAAAAACTGTACTTTTCTACTTGTGAAGGCCTTTGTTTGTTCCAAATTTTCAGGAAAAATAAAAAAAAATAAATAAAAACAAAAATACAAATAAGAATAAAAATTGAATTGAGAGAATTGCAATTTTCCCCTCCCTCGAACTATATTCATTGTAAAATGTACACATTTAAACTATTATTTACTCGATTTACAATCTTAAACTAAACTATACATTTTGTTAAATTTACAATCTTAAACTTTTTATTGATCAAATTTCAACCTTAAACTATCAATTTTTTTATTTACTACCCTTTATTCATAATTAACGTTTTGAAAATCTTTAATGAAGGATAAAGTTGTCATTTTCAATTTATCTTCCTCACATTCATCTCCATCCACTTCTCCTCCACCTCCACCTCTACCTCCACCAAACCCACTCCAACACCTGCAGTCCTATCTTTCACAAACAAATCAATGATAATTATATCTTTTATTAAGGTACGAAATGCCCTATTTCTTAAAAAAAATAAAAGTTTTACATAATCTCCTCCAAATAAAAATATAAAAATGGACAATTGATGCGTGAATGAGCAAGCATATTAAATGTTGATTTTGTTTTAGTTGTTCAAATATATGCTCTTAGTTTCACTGTGAAAGTCAGCGCACTTGTAGGTGTTGTGTGGGTTTGGCGGTAGGGGACGAAATTAGGTTGATGGAGATGAATGTGAGGAAGATGAATTGAAAATGACAACTTTACCCTTCATTGAAGATTTATAAAAGGTAAATAATGAATAAAGGGTGGTAAATAAAAAAATATGATAGTTTAGGGTTGAAATTTGATCAATTAAAAGTTTAAGGTTGTGAATTGATTAAAATATATAGTTTAAGATTGTAAATCGAGCAAATAATAGTTTAAGGGTGTAAATTTTACATAGTGTATAGTTTGATGGGGTAAATTGCAATTCTCACAATTGAATTTAACCTCAAAGATATTGTCTCTAGAGTTTTGTGAATGATGTAAATAGACGATTCTATTTTAATAGTTTAGTCTGTAAAGATTGCATATATATACAAACATGACTATCATAGTACCTGTTTTTTTTAACTGCCGACATATTCTTGAAAACTCTCATTTACTCATTCACAAGTTTTATTTTTTCGTCATAAATCTAATATTTTTTTTCTGATACATGCTAATTGTCTCGTTTGGATTGATGGAATATACGGAATGAAATAAATCTGATAGAATGGGATGCAATGTAATGGAATGATATTATTCCATTAATGTGTTTGATAGGCAATGAAATAGAATTATTTTCATTCCATTTCAGTCGTTCCATGGCCTTTTTTAATGGAATTACATCACTCATTTTCATTGAATGTGAATCAAAATAAATTTCATTCTTGTGTTTCCAAACATACCGAATTGATGGAATAGAATGAAAAAAATTATTTCATTCCATTACATTCCATCAATTCAAATGAGTCAAATAGTAAAACAATTAACTACTTAACTAAGATCAATATGTATGAAATGGTAAAATAAATAAATAAAACAATTAATTTTACCACTCAAATGATCAGACATCCTAATTTCTCCCTTGAAGCGTTGGTTCCAGGGAAATTGGAAAATCAGGTTTGTTCCTCCTTTCCACCTGAAAATAAAGTTGTATTTTTGACAAAGTGTGTTTTTAGGCAACACGACGATAATAGTGGAGTAAAATGATTTTCTACGACACTAATAATGTCGTAAAATCACTGATTTTACGACATTATTATTGTAGTAAAAAATCTTTGTATTCCACTATTATCGTCGTAAAAAGTTTAACTCCATTATTATTATCGTAAAATCTGTTTAACTCTAATATTTTTTACTCCACTATTATCGTCGTTTTACCTAAAAACGTATTTTATCAAAAGTATAACTTTATTTCCAAATGCTGAGGGATAACAAGCCTGATTTTTCAATTTCACTTGGTTCTACTTCTACGGGTAGACAAAGAGATGACAACACATGAAATAGTTTCCTAAAAGCAGGACAAACACTATGGAAAAAGATAAAAGAAAATCAAAGGTGCTGCAACATTCATCATGGATCCCAAAGCCTAGTTAGGGCAAGTCTAATGATAGGGTTTAAAACCAAATTTTGATACCTATATGAAAATGTTAGAATTTTCAATGATAAAAATGATAAGTATTAAAATTAGGGTTGGTACCAGATGAAGTATCAAATTTGAACCACTCTATTATTTTGTGCACGACAATAAAACATATTTTGTGAAAATCTGTTGTGGAGCTTAGAATTGACTTTTCGTAGTGTTAAATAACAAGAACTGCATCTATCAAAGTCGGTTATCACAATGCACACCTACGAAAAGTCGGTTCTGACTCTAGAACCTACTTTCATAAAGTCGGTTTACTAAAGTGCACAAGTGGAGTGGTTTACGAGTATATAGATTGAGTGTGACGCAAATAATAGTCTATTAATTTAATCAAAGCTAAAAAAATCATATTGGGAATTTGATATATGTTGTTGGACGTATTGTTTGTGTATCAACAGCAAATTTTAATACCTATAATTGAAGATGAAAATTTGATATTCGTGTTAATAGTGTCTTATCAAAATTTTGTATATATGGTTTAACTCCTACCATTGGATTTACCCTTAGAAATCGCAACAATTTTATTTTTTCTTTTTTCTTGACATTCTTGTCGGTTTTCATCTTGGATAGTGATGGAGGCACACCTATTGTGCACCGATCTGGTTCCCCGAATTATTTTGAACCGTACACTTAGGATATAAATAATAATATAAAAAAAAAACACACACACACACACACTTACAATTTCTGGACCACAATTTGCATCAGTTGGGGGATAGATGGTATGCGAAAATTGTTGGGTCTGCACTTGCTATACGCGGATCTTGACTCCATCCCAAGAAAATATATCTGGCCTTTTATTTTTAAACTGATTTAAACTGTGTGGTCCATATTTGTTTATCAGTTAATTCGGTGCATATGGAAATACCACATAAAAACTTCATTGTTGTACAAAGTTCCAGTGCCTTAATCATTTGCCTTTCATTTTAGGTTTTCTAGCTACTACAAATACAGAATGAAGCTGTGCGGTCAATAGTGCTCTACACGGTGTATTCATTATGTAGACACACACAAAGTATTTCACTAGGGATGTGAAATACTTGTGTGGAGACTGTATTTTGGGGTGAAGTGACGGGTGAGACGATCAAAACCACACTGTTTAAATACATAATGAAACTGTATGGTTAACGGTGCTCCACACAGGGGCGGACCTACAGAGGGGCTAAGGGCACGCACCCCCCCTAAGTTTCTGAAAAATAACTAATATACCCTTGACAATTCTTAATATTTTATAGAAATTCATATATGTAATTTGTTGTGTCATTATTTTCAAATCTTAAATATAGCTTAATTGGTAAAGGAACTTTTTTTAGTTAGACGGTCTCATGTTCGATTCCCAGCTATAGCATGTAATTTTTAGCTTTTGTTTATCACTTATGAATTTTTTTGTTGTTGAAGAAAACAACTTCATAATTTTGAACATGATATATCTTATTAACTCATTTAATGCACAATAATTAATTATTTATAATCTCTCTTATATCATCCATAATATTCATTCGTATTTTACAATTCTTAATTATCATATTCCTAAATCATATTATTTTACAGTTCTTATAAAGATATGTCTAAGTTTTTTTTTTTTTTTAGTATGATTAGTCAACATGATTGGTTCTTCTTGATTAATCTTCAAATTTATATATTTTTAGGAGATTTTTTTGAAACACTTTTTTCGTGATATTATACTTAGAATTGAGCCTGTTAATAAAAATCTTACATCTGCTTACTGGCGTTGTTATTGCGTGCGTTTGATTACAATTCACGTCTTGTAACCGTAGATCCCGGCTACTCCATTTCGGTTTATGCGATCTGCTCATCCACACATGCGAAACACCACATAAATATTTTCCACTACTTCTCAAAAAACATATTTCCCACTAGGGATATCTACTTTCGGTACGAGCCTATAAGCGTAAAGGTTGGGGTTGTCTACCTACCTACGCACTTTAAATCTTTTCTTCTGTTCTTACGACGAAAAGAATTTGTATGTATATGTATTCCCTTTTGGAATTACACTCCAAATGTTTTTTTTTTGTTTTTTTGTCTATTGGTTATTTTTTTAATGTATAGGTTGCCGTATTTTTTCTTCGGACCGAAATTTTTCCACATTAAATTTGTCGGATTAAGATTTTAAGGAGCCGGAATTATTACGTAGACGGAGTACTATTGATTACACAGACGGAGCTAGTATATTGACAAAGTAGGTTCAATCTTTCTGGACAAAAAAATATTTCACGATAAAATCTATGTAATCTAATTTGATTCGTAAAATATTCTTAATTCAACATACCCAACAAACTCAATATAATCTTTTAACCTACCCCAAATTAAAACTCTGACTCGGTCTTTGGTTACACTTGTTTCGGGGGCTAGTGAAATGCTCTTTATACATTGGTTTTTTTTTTTTAATTTTTAAATGGTGTGATTGTAACCCCCCAGGCCCCGGGCCTGGTATCGGCAAGGACGGAGCCAGGATTTAAATTTAGGGTGGGCTAATAGACTATATCCAGTTTGTCGGGTGGGCTGAATTAAGAAAATTTGACGGATTGAACTAGATCACATAGAATGTTTAGTGTGATATTTTTTTTTTCGGGTGGGCTTAGCCCCCCTAAAATACTACATACCTCCGTCCTTGGGTAGCGCTACATGAGTCATAAATGGTCCGGTCAACTTGCATGACCATTTGTCGCTTATTTAAAAGTGCAAGAAACTTGACCGAATTGACAAGACATTTATGTCTCACACTTATATGGGGGTGAGCATGACTTTACTTTATCGATGTGTGATTTTACATTCTCCCCCCTTATAAGGGACTGACGTCCTCGCCAGGACAGTCAAGATTTGTCCCAGTGGACTTGTCCCAGTTCGTCCCTACCATAGGATTCTAGAGGTGGCCCCCACCGCCTCTTACAGTGTGGCACTTAGTTCCGTATGACAGTCGGCTCTGATACCATTCTGTAACGCCTCCGGACTTGGTGGCGCTAAATAAGTCATAAATGGTCCGGTCAACTGCTTAGACCGTCGTTCTCGCTTGGTCTAAAAGGGCTAACTCGAATTGACAAGATATTTATGTCTCACACTTATATGGGAGTGAGCAGGATTTTATTTTACCGATATGAGATTTTACATAAATAATTTGAGAAAGGAGATTTTAGCCAAGTAAGAATTTCCTTTAAGGTGTGAAACTACAGGGTATACCCTTTGAACTTGCTTCATTATATGTTGTCGGCAAAAGTAGAAGTTAATTTTTGAAAGATGTAATGGTGTATAAAGCATATTTTAGTCTATCATTTTACATCTAATAAGAAGCACCAAAGTGTACACCTTTTGTTAAAAATGAATTATTTACACCTTTAGTCTTTCATTTACAACTTTTTTTCTTTAAAAAAAAAAAAAAGAATTATTTACTGTAATATCCCGATTTTTCGGAAAGGGCATTTCCGTCTTTTAACGAAAAGTCGGAATATTATATTTATAATTTTTTTTTTGGATTTAAAAGAAAAAAAAATAAAAAGGGAATTAATGGATTTGGAAATTATAGGAGTTAATGGGATTTAAGTAGGGGATTAAACTCCCATTATTCACGTTAGTCAGTTTTTAAAAAAAAGAAGGGAAACGGGTTCTTCATCAGAGAAGCAGCGCAGCATTGGGAAAGAAAGAGGGCTGGGAGAGGGTTTCAAAAATTGAAGCTAATCCGTCGCTCGTTTGTACAGACTCCTCAAGGGAAAAACGTTCTACGTAACGCAAGGGTCGTTTGGATACTAATTTACGCCTTGATGAAGGTTAGTCTTTATGGAGTTATGGTTTACGAGTTTGACGAGTTTGAAGGTTAGATTTCGTTTTGGCTTGAAACCGTCAATTTCTACCCTTGATATCTCCTCGCTTTCTATTCCGTTTTGGATCGTAGCATACCGTTGGAATCCTCGTGACGAGAGATTCGCATCGGTACCAGGAACATCATCTAATTCGAGTATTTAGGCGAAAAAGGTAAGGAGAAATCCTTACGTTTTCGATTTTAATTTGTAGCATTTGTGTTGTTTTCCTTCTTTGCTTTAGTGATTCAATTGGCGTTAAATTGATGTCTATGAGATGGTTGATGTTTTGGTATGGCTGGTAGATTAATTGCGTAGGACTTGGTTGAGAGAGTTTGGTTTTTGGTTGAAAAATGGATGAAAACGATGAGGGTTCGCGATGCAGTTTCTGGAAAATTCCCAGGTCGGACGGGCGTCTGGTCCTTCAGACGGGCGTTCACCTGGAGCTGGTCTTTCAGCCTTGTTTATTGTGGCTTTCAACTATCGTTTAGGATTGTTTAATCAACCTTAAACCTTTGTAAACGTATTACTATTTTATTTTAAGACCTTTAAAACTTACTTAAGTTTAGAGTTGGTCTTTTGATCATGATGAGTGGTGTCGGTGAGGGAGTGTTATCTAAATGAACTAGGATGGCTAGTTAATCACTTATTACTACACAACTTGCTAGATAAAAGATTAAACACCATGTGGTCTTGGGTAGATCCTGAAGATCTATAGCGTGATGTGTGAACAGACGGTCAAAGTGAAGGTCCTATCGGCCTGTAGGCCTATAGGCATCGCCGTATGTTCATACTATTGGAACCGGTTATTGTATCCTGAAGATTTCAATATGTCACGTTCCACCTTGATAGCATGTTGTAACAAAGATAAGCTAAGTAGTTACAGTTTAGGCATATTGGGAGATGTAACCTTTATGCGTAGAATCGAGTCTGTCTTGCCTTTTTAGTAGAAATCTAATAATAATGAACCTTATATATTCTAAGCTTAAACGTACTTCTCTTCCTTACTGAGTATTATATACTTACCCCTTGTGCATTTTTGTTATATGTGCTTGGGGTGAGAAAGCTAACAGATTTTAGTATTACGAGGAGTATGTTCCTAGGAGGATCTCTCTGAGCTTGATATTTCATTTTATGCACTTTTATTTATATTTGAGTTGTTGTACTTGTTTTAAATACTTTTCATAGTACATTGGGATGGCGTGTGTTCATCTCTATTTCTTATTTCATAGTATTTCCGTTGGAATCGCTTTGAGAGACTTGATTGTATTGTTTGATACACTTTCAAATTTTTAGTACTTTTTCTTATTCTAGCATCTTTATGGACATTTACTACCCGAGCATTAAATTTCCGCGCTTGATTGTATTGATTGTAGGCTTACATATATAAATGAATTAAATTTTATTTATATATGTGCCGAACGTCGTATTTCCGGATAAGGGCTCGGTGTCCGGGAGTGGGGCGTTACATTTACTTCATGCGCTGATTATCTAGAATTAACGGCGTATAACGAAATCGTATTGTATTAGGATAAGAAATCGGAACTGATGCGGAGATGCTGCACTACGGAACTGATGCGAAACGGCGTCGTTTTACGTCATTCATTAAAAAAATATCGAACCGAGCTGAGTTTCCTGATAGCCCGGCCACTTAATAAAATACTTGCTGTTACAGCTCGAAAGTCAAACCACGGTTGTCGTATAATCCCATTTCAAATTATAACAAAAATCTACGGTTGAATAATCATGATTCACATCAACGGCGCCTCAGCTTCATTGGTTCTCCTCCACTTCGAGCATGAGCTGAGAGAGCGTTGCTAATGGGTTGAACAACTTGGACTCATTAATTCCCAACCTCAAAAAAAAAAAAAAACCCCACCTATTTCTCTCGTCTACCTTTCAAAATCGATCGAATTTCTCTGTAGATTAATTGAATGCGAATTTCTTCCTTACAAGATGTAGCCTAAGAGATCGGGTTAAGATTTTTTAGGTCCATTGAAGCCTTTTGACTCGACCCGTCTGCAGCAAAGTGAGGATATAAAGGTTATTCTGAGCTTGAACAACGCAAACTATTCGACATATTCATCACCCAAATTGGCCAAGATATGATCAATAAGATCCTCAGGATCAAGAGGAGCACCCGGCCTTGTTTGGTTCCGGAGTAACTATTTTCCCACCATATTGCTTATCGGGCTTAAATAATCCGGCCCATTATGATATTTAAGCGTTCAATTAATTTTTATTAATCCAAACCAAATGATTTGGTTTGGATTAATAAAAATTAATGAAACTTAAATATCATAATAATGCCGATTATTTGCTCGATAAGAATAAACGCAAAAATCGATTGGTTAGACCCATTTGAGCCAGGTTTAGTCCGGAACCAAACAAGGCCAAAGAGGCTTACCGGCCGGCCTTACTTTTAATCAAATGAATAGCGGAATCATTCCGAGTACCATTGGTCATAGTGCAAAGATGGAACTTAATCTGATTGGTAAGCCCCCCATGATCAGGGACGTACCTAGGGTTTTTTTATTTTCGATATATCAAAACCTTATAATTTGACAAACACACATTAGTTATTAATACAAATCTGTGCCCGATCAATTAAATATAGTCCCATTAAATTTCACCCGATCAACAATTCATGGTTCCGTCCCGGCCCGTGATGGCTTGGCATATGTGTCAGAGAGAATATTCCAAGCTTGACGAGCCGTATTGACATAAGAGGTAATAAGGCACCACATTTAACAAAAGAGAACCAAGAACTGTATTCAAGATTAATTGGTCCTGGCGAATCCAAATAGTGTAGACAAGGAGTGTAGAGAAGCCATTGTCAAGGATAGTCGGTGGTGTGCAAGGTTTCGACCCATTAATGAAACCAATCAAGTCATTACTATTGAACAAACTGTTGAATTGAAGCTTCCGTGCTATGTAGTTGATGAAGTTGATTTTGATAGGGGAATGAATGACAGCTGCGGATGGGGCCGTGGAGTTTTCAGCCATAACGAAAGAGGAAGGAGAATTTGCGAACAAAAGAAAAAAAGGGTGGAGAGAAGAATTGTTGTAGGAACGAAGGAAGGTTTATAGAATCATATGGAAGAATGAGAGAAAGAGAGGGTGTGATACCCCGTAAATTCGTGAAAGGACATTTATGTCATTTTTCGAGTATTTATCGAGTATCGTATTATTTCCCAGGCAAATAAGTTTTGTGAAGTGTTATATTACAAGGTTTTTCCATTTGGATTATTATAACACAATGAATTAAATCTTTACATCAAGTTTCTTCATCATCACCAGCTTTTGCCCCATGTTCTTATCACCACCTTTTACACTCCATCTTCAAAACATCATCATCAAGAACATCACATCAGTTTTTCCACTTAATCTCCTTCATTGCCTAAACATGATCGGCCTTTCCTAAGTGTCCAATCTCACCGGCAGTGTACCGGGTCAACTGTAGCCTAGAATTGGTGAGTCAAGGTCGTATACCACAGGGAATCTGGTCGAGTACCAAAGTCGGTCTCGTCCCTAGTTCAGGTCAACACATATATTGAACGTGATGATTTGTCAGATCACCGGTTCTACAAACTAAAATATACACAAAACAAAGATTTTAAACTATATAAAAGTGATAGCCGAGCTATGATCCAATCAACTACTCTCTAACCCTACCTCGTTTCGGAAGTGTTTCGACAAACTCTAATGTTCTCGGCATCGTTGAAGGGTGTCGTCTCCTATTTCCGAAACTAAGCGCCAATTTCAACAACCTAGTTTCCTATGTCGAATTCAACAGTCCGCTGACCGGATTTAAATGTCTCAACACGATTCACGCCTCTACATGAGACGGCGTTAACAACGATATAAACCTCACACACGAAACCGAATCAACAACTCGGTCCGGTTTTACACGGTGATCCTAGAACCCTTTTCCGCACCCTCTCGCAAAATACATATGTAAAGAAGCCACGTGTGATACGATTATCGAGTCGCGAGTTCAATAAACGCCATTAGGCATAAGTTCTAGAAACAATAACAACACCGAGAATCTAACAATCATAACATCAAAACACTTCAATCAACGAGCTAAGGATTCGATTTGAAGGCTATCACATAGCTCGACTATCGGAAATTATCTAATCATTATACTAAGCAAAATATAAGAAACCACAACAAAAGTTCACAAAGATAAAGATCGAAAGCAAGGAGAAATTGAAATTACCGAATCGAGACGAAGAACACCGGAAGAAAAAACGAAATCAAATCGAAATTTCAATAGCTAGTAGCACCGATCTTCGGATTACAACAACATAAAACTAATCTAAGCTAAAACTATATACAAATCTAATCTAAGCTAAGGAAAACTGAAGAAAAACGCAGAAAAAATGATCTAAAAGAAAGGGCGGCTGATGATAGATCGAAATGAGGGTGTATATATGGTGTTTTTCAGATCTGGACTCACAAAGTAGCGCTTTGACTTGACAAAGCGCTCGCTGTCGATTTTTTTCTTCACAAACTCGATCAGCAACTTTCTGAGGTGACAGGCCCTCAGAAAAATGGGCATAACTTTGTGTGTAGACCTCCAAATCGAGTGATTCAAAATCCGTTGGAAAGCTAATGAAATTGTCTACAACTTTCATGAAGGTGTTAAGCCCAGAATATGTCTCTAAGGTGAATATAAATTCAGATCAGTGGAAGGTGTGGTTGTAGTACCAACACGTTTTGATCCGTTTGAACGTTTAAGCTTCGGGCACACGTTCCAATCCTCGTAACTCGCATTCCAGCCTTCTCGAACACCTAATACCTGTACTTAATCACAACAAATACCATACGTAATCCCTACAGGACACTAGGGTGACCGAGAGTATAGTAAATTACACCGAAAAAGACCGAGAATCCCGGACTTTACGTTCTAGGTCCCGAAATGATAACCAAGGTGTAAATACATCAAAATACAACCAAATGTCCCCGGAAACATATAAAACGAGGTATAAACAGGGTATAATCACATAGTAAATGATAGTCAATTTGACTCCCATCAACTACCCCCTACTTAGCGTTTGCTCGCCCTCGAGCAAAAATAAGCGATTCAAAAATAAAGATGGAGTCAACATTGTAATTATACATCTAGTCTATAGTATCGAAATGGTAAAACACAAGTAATTGACACAAATGCATAAAACTCGAGCTCTACCTTGTATCGAGAAAGAATGTGTGTGTGTGTGTGTGTGTATAAAAGCTTCTTCGACATTTATCACCAACGGCCGGTTTAGATTATGAGCGTATAATGTACCGAGGTTACACCATAGGCTTATACTTCATAAACATCTCCACTAATCGAGGTCAATCAAAGTCTAGTAGGTCAGCAGGACTTGAAGGGTTATAACGTTAGGCTAGGGTTGGGGCTAACGAAAGGGATATTTACGATAAAATAGAAAGTAGAAAGTGCAAGTGAGCTTAATCAAACATCAAACACTAAAACCGAAGCTCTTCCTTCGTAGTAACGGAAGACTCAACTCCTCATAAGGATGCTCATTCGAATAGTACAAACCATCAAACAAATTTCAACCTATAATTCATCCAACCTTCCACCTCTCCACATCATTCCACAAGCCGGAGACATACGTCGATCCAAGTCTAGTTCATACCTAAGCTCGTCAACCAGAACAAACCACTTCAGAACACAACAACATCTCCTTCTCCGTACTAGATTAGAAGAAGTTCCCATCGCTAACATCACAACTACAAAACACAAGGCCATTTATGGCAATTTCTGAACTCATATTTATATATACATGTACAACCCTTTTTTTTTCTTCTTTTTCTGTTTTCTTTTCTTCTCATTTTTTTTTCTTTTTTCAACACCACAAAAACGATCAAAGGCCGAAACGCCACATAATTCCACCTCCCCCGGGATATACTCATTTTACCGACACCACTCGAAAGATACGCCACTCCACCACCCCACACCATATCGTAAAATGTGAAAACAATAAGCTCAATCTTGCAAGGTGGTCAAGGAAACGTGAACCGTAATAAAAGCTAAGGGCATTGGTAATTAAGAGTTAGTAGCACAAAGGTTAGTTCGGGTGGCGGTCTAACCACCCTACAAAGGCTTAGAAGGGAACCGAGGATATACATATAAGGGATGGAATTTGGCTCGATCGGGTCAAAGAAATGCCATAACCGTCATCCCGCACTAACCAAGACCGACCTTTCTATTTCGCCTCGGTTACTAATATAAGTTCTGGTAACCGGGTCATTAATAGCTACCATAATCGTTCACTAGTCAAGGTGATTCATGAAGTCGAAGCTAACGTGATAGAACTATTCCATTCTCAATACAAGATCCCAACTCAAATGAAATGCATTCGTATAATCACTATATGTTTAACAAAACAATACTATAGGCTCAATGTATCAAAACCAATGTCAAAGGCATCAAAATTTCTAAAAAACGACTCATTTACACCAAAGGGATAACAAGCGGTAAGTATAACTCGTTCCACATGAAACCGAAACATTGAAGCTAAACCAACCACCCCCTACTTTAAAACCAAACACGAACGATAAGGGTAGAAAACTTAGCTTGCAACCGGAAAAAGGCACGAGTACGATCATGTGGCATCCGTAAAATGAACTCCCAGGGTACCTGTACTTATAAAGTATACACAACCAACACCAAAGGTGTACAAGTATGGAGTATAACACAATAAAACTACCTGGATTACCACAACTCATCAAAACCAAAAAACACCACACTAGCCCCCCCAAAACACACACTCTTCGGGTTATATTACATCAAAACTTACCCGAAGTATCAAAATAGAAACTAAAGAAACACAGTGAAACACGAGGGGAAAGAAAAGCATTAAAAACACATTCTGAGTTTAAAGTCCTCAGCTCGACTTTCTACCCCCAACTATGTCAAGGATAGTTATACCAAAGGAGAGCAAATCTCTGCATCTCCCTACCAAAATCGTAGGAATTGAGCACCCCCAGAAAACAAAACAATATCAAAACAGGGCTCAATCCCCACCACCATGAATGGTTCGATGAATCCGTTGCACAGAACAACGAATTCACTCTCCCCGAACTAAAACATATCCCAAACAACAATGACTCAACCCCTAAGTAATAACATGTAGGCTCAATATCAACAACATACTCAATAGGATGCACCCCCGAAGATATAACATTAGGGCTAAGTGAAGGCGGAACAGGTGACTCAATAGATACAAAAGTCATACCGTCCTCGTAGTGTTCTTCCGGGGTGATTTCAATCATGCTTTCTTGCTTTCTCCTCTCAGACTCCTCAAACAGTTGTTGCACTTTAAGCTCCAAGTTTCGTATGGTTGTTTGCGTCGTTTCCATGTCCTTACGAAACTCTTGGAGCTCTTTAAGGTACTCTTTATGGTCATCTTGGACTACTTTACTCAACTGTTCAAGTGCCATTTGTTGATCCGATTCTGGAGGTGAAGGAGTATCGAGTTGTTGTTCAACATAACTTGGGGTATTCCACCACTCGATTTCATGTGGCGTGCATGTGGAGTACGGATTGAAAGGTTGCATTCCGTAATCCATAACACCGTAATCATAACCCCCATACGAGTAAGGAAATGAGCCGCAATTGTCGTATGGATCCATTAACTGCAAAACAGGGAAACAACACGAACACAATCACGGTATATAATCACTACCACTACCGGAGTACGTGGTGTGATCACAACAACAACATCCAATAAAACAAACTATACAGGGAAAAACTAGAAAATGACCTAATCCTAAAAACTCCACTAACTCATAGATATCAACCGGATTCCCCGGCAACGGCGCCAGAAAACTTGATCGGCCTTTTCTAAGTGTCCAATCTCACCGGCAGTGTACCGGGTCAACTGTAGCCTAGAATTGGTGAGTCAAGGTCGTATCCCACAGGGAATCTGGTCGAATACCAAAGTCGGTCTCGTCCCTAGTTCAGGTCAACACATATATTGAACGTGGTGATTTGTCAGATCACCGGTTCTACACACTAAAATATACACAATACAAAGATTTTAAACTATATAAAAGAGATAGCCGAGCTATGATCCAATCAACTACTCTCTAACCCTAACTCGTTTCCGGAAGTGTTTCAACAAACTCTAATGTTCTCGGCATCGTTGAAGGGTGTCGTCTCCTATTTCCGAAACTAAGCGCCAATTTCAACAACCTAGTTTCCTATGTCGAATTCAACAGTCCGCTGACCGGATTTAACTGACCCGACACGGTCTACGCTCTATGAGACGCTCGTTAACAACGATATAAACCTCACACACGAAACCGAATCTGAACAACTCAGTCGGTTTTACACGGTGATCCTAGAACCCTTTTTCCCGTACCCTCTCGCAAAATACATATGTAAAGACGATACGTGTGACACAATTATTGAGTGATCAGTTCAAGAAAAGTCATTAGGCATAAGTTCTAGAACATTAACAACACCGAGAATCTAACAATCATAACATCAAAACACTTCAATCAACGAGCTAAGGATTCGATTTCGAAGGCTATCACATAGCTCGACTATCGGGAAATTATCTAATCATTATACTAAGCAAAATATAAGGAAACCACAACAAAAGTTCACAAAGATAAAGATCGAAAGCAAGGAGAAATTGAAATTACCGAATCGAGACGAAGAACACCGGAAGAAAAACGAAATCCAAACTGAAATTTCAATAGCTAGTAGCACCGATCTTCGGATTACAACAACATAAAACTAATCTAAGCTAAAACTATATACAAATCTAATCTAAGCTAAGGAAAATCAAGAAAAGCAGAAAAATGATCTAAAAGAAAGGCGGTGATGATAGATCGAAATGAGGTGTATATATGGTGTTTTTTCAGATCTGGACTCACAAAGTGAGCGCTGATCGACAGCGCTCGCCGTCGATTTTTTTTTCTTCACAAACTCGATCAAGAACTTTACGAGGTGACCGGCCCTCGAAAAAGCGGGCATAACTTTGTGTGTAGACCTCCAATCGAGTGATTCAAAATCCGTTGGAAAGTTAATGAAATTGTCTACAACTTTCATGAAGTTGTCAAGCCTGCAATATGTCTCTAAGGTGAATAAAAATGCGGATCGGTGGAAGGTGTGGTTGTAGTACCAACACGCTTTTGATCCGTTTGAGCGTTTAAGCTTCGGGCACACGTTCCAATCCTCGTAACTCGCATTCCAAATTTTTCTCGAACACCTAATACCTGTATTTAATCACAACAAATACCACACGTAATCCCTACAGGACACTAGGGTGACCGAGAGTATAGTAAATTACACCGAAAAGACCGAGAATCCCGGACTTTACGTCCTAGGTCCCGAAATGATAACCAAGGTGTAAATACATCAAAATACAACCAAATGTCTCCGGAAACATATAAAACGAGGTATAAACAGGGTATAATCACATAGTAAATGATAGTCAATTTGACTCCCATCAAAACACTCCACCCACATCACTCTTGCAACACTTCACACATTACCATCATTTCACAAGAAAATTCTTGCACTCTTACACTCTCAAACACTCCACCCCATACTATTCTTCTTTACAACTTCCACTATCACCAAACACTTGCACCATTTGCACTTTTTACACAAGAAACACTTCACATAAACTCTTAAATTGTAATACCATATTTTCCCTACAACACTTGCACCATCTTCACCAAATAAACTCTTGCATCTATTCTCTACAACATCCACTCAACCAAAATTCCCCTCACCCTTCTTGCTAGCTCTTGCATGTCCCAAAGAGAAGGATCATTGGAAGGATTGGCTCATTGTGTTGAAGTGAAGTTTTGGTTCCAAAACGTGCTCTTGATTCAAGCTATTCACTTGTAGATTGCTCCCTCAAGCAACAAGGAGAAAAAAACATCTTGGTGCAAGAAACTCAATCTTTTGCTATGTTTAAGAATTCATCCTTCCCAATCTTTGCTCCTTAGCAATCTTGAGGTTTAGATGTGTAGATGTTGTAGTAATTCTTTAGATTCTTGCTTTGATTTAGATTTTGGGGGAGAAGCTTAGAGCTTTTGGCTTTTTTCATTCAAAGAGGCTTGGTGGCAAGTTTGAATTTGGATTGAAGTGCTTTGAGGGAGGAAGTTGTTCTCATTGAATCTTTAATGTTAAGAGAATGGTTTAGAGCTTTCTTATGCTTAGAAACCTTGTATTATGTTTAGGAACCTTTTTGCCATGTTAGAAGCCTTATAGCATGTTTTAGCCTTTGATGCATGTTATAATACTTGTATTTATTTCCTAAACTTGTTCTTGCATGGTTTTGAGGTTGATTTGAGGGTTGCATAAGGTAGAAATGGCTTAGAAAATGTTTTGTGGAAATTCTGGAACTTTTGGCGGGCACCAAACAGTTTCGGTGTGTGCCAGTTGTGAACAAAGTGGTATGTTTTGTTGTTGGCGGGCGCCAAAAGAAGGTTGACGGGCGCCAAGAGGGAACATATGTTGAAATAGTGTCCTAACCCAATCGTGTTGGTCCGGATCCGACCGGGTCAGATCATTTCTACTATTTCTTTATGTTTATACATATGATAAATGAATTTTCTGTTATTATATATATTTTCATTTAACGGACCAATTACAATATTGTTATATGATAATGTCCTTAGTGTCAAACTCTGAAAGAGAAACCATGATAGGGATTATGGTTGATGAGATCTCGAATCATTTTAACAGATTTGATACTTAAATGTCTCTAGTCATATGTACTATCAAACGGGACATTGATAGTACGATTAGATTAGCACGTATTAGATGTCTTTTATCTTATGAAGGTAGGGATAGATCTCGTCTATCGAAGTATAGAGACACCTGGACTGTACGTAGACGTGTATTAGAGAATGCGTACGTCAGACTGACCCACTTACTTTATTAAGTGTCACACCATGTGGCGGTTGTGTAATTATCCTGGCCCCGGAGTCTTCATGGCATCACGGTGTGGATTGTCATGCTTTGACACTATTGAGATTTCCCCTAGCATGGGGCGATCATACGGTAGTGATTGGGTGTGATACTGAAGCATGCGTAGGATTTATGTTGCTCGTCCGGGAATCGCGTATCCTATGAATAAGAGTAAATATCCGAAATAGCCTTCTTATAAGGAATGTCTAGCTCTTTTGAATCTTTGCAAAGTGGGAGTAAATGAGTTATTCCGAGAGAGCATGATATCCAGATTATAAGATGCGATGGTTGATGTACTGACACTCGATGTACGATTGTATGGATATTATAACAGTGATAGGATTCTATTTACACGGTAACTGTTTCATATGAGAGGTAGTGGTCATTGCATTTGACTCCTCCGATGATTGAGGTCACGGTGTGTTGCTAGACGTTGTTCCGTGATCGTTAATTGCACGTTGTGTCTACGGACAACATATTCGGAGGCCTATCGGGTCACACACATATGAACATCTAGCCGGATTAAAATGTGGTTATAGTGATAACCAAATAAGGAAAGTTTTATCTCGACTATAAAGTGTTATAGTGATAAATTAATATGGTGATATTTATTTATTATGAATAAATATAATATAAGATATTAATTATGTTGATTAATTAAATATACATATATTAGATATGTAAGTCGAAATATATATATATATATATATATATATATATATATATATATATATATATATATATATATATATATATATATATGATATACATGTATTTTGCAAATTAATTGATCATAGTATTATATTAATTAAAGAATATTCCGGATGCCAATATTTGGCATATTTGGGGTGCATATTTAAGTGTATAAGATACATTTGGTTTGTGCAATTTAATTAATAATATTATCATATATTAATATTAGATATTAATGACTATAGATTTGCACACATGTGTAAATTGATTTATGGTAATAAGATAAAGATAGTCAATATTGGATATTGACAATATCTTAGATTTATTTAATATAAGATATTAAATTGAAAGAGATAAATCAATCAAAGTGTTTTTCCTTATTTTATTAGGCAAGTGTTTTCTTTCTTCCCAATCTACTAGGAAGCTTCTCCGAATCAGATTGGGAAGTGCATCTGAGTCTTGGCTGCATGAATTTTGACATAAATTGAGAAATTTATCAATTTTTTTTCCGTACCACACATATATTTGGATATTCAATTCTATACATGTAATTATGGGGCAACATATAAAAACATGGCGTCAATACATGAAAATAAGGTGGTCAGTTTCGTATATATGTGTGTTTATTAAAAAAATTTATCTACTATTTGTTCATAATATTTTTATTTTAGGGGGTCGGGCGCACCCCAACCCTTAAAGGCAGAGCCGCCCATGAGTGCATGTGGCGCAGGTCACCCTATATAAATAGAGGTTTGGCTAGCTCTTTTGTACATCACAATTCCAAGAGAATAATAGTTTCTTGTGAAAAATAGAGAGCTTCTTATAGAGAGATTTGTGATAGAGAAAAGGTCGTTTAGCAACCGAGTTTTCTGGTAGCAATCCAAGGTGGGATTCCGGCGGGTTGTTCGTGTGGACTAGCGGTAGAGGCCGAACGCTTGGGCGGCTCCGTGCACCACTATTCTCCTTAGACGGTCAAAGCGTCGATCTTTTAGATCAAATAAGGTATTCACCGTCTACTACTTATTATGTTTGTTGCTTGAACGAAGTCGATCCTGGTTAAAAGGAAATACATTTTTGACTTCCGCTGCGTTCCCACGTAGATTTCCTAACAGTGGTATCATAGGGAGTTTCGAGTTTAAGCAATAAGCATGTTAATTTGCGTAGTTAATTTTATCGTTTAAATAACGTAATTAATAGAGGAAAGATTTTTTATTCACAAAACAATACACGAAAAGAAAAAAGAAAAAAAAAACAAATCGGCGGCTTGGGGTGCTCAGCCGATCGGCGGCGGCACCCCACCGGAAAATCGGCGGCAGCGTTGGCGGCTTTTGCTATTGACGTCGGCTGTCGGTATTTTGGTGCAACCCCGATGTTTTTGTTTTGTGTATTTTGTGATTCAATATAGTTCATAGTAGTAAATGATAATATCTCTGTGTTTAGTTGGTGTCATGTGGCTAACTAATGGTTCAAATAGTTTGGACTATTGGGATGCCACATGACATTATTTGGTAATATGACTTGCCTTTAAATAATCTAGGCATTTCCAAATTATGTTTGGAATAGGCTTAGGCCTTTTTCAAAATATTTAATTTTGGAAAAAGCCTAGGTTTATGCCATTTTCAAAATTTTGATTTTGAAAAGGTCAAGGTTGATGCGCATTTGGTTTAGAAACTAATGCATCCTTTTGATTAGGAATCAAAAGGAAAGAAACAAAAGAGACAAAACATTATTTTTGATTTATTTTTGGAATAGTTTTAATTAATTAAAATTAAAATTAAAATCGTAACCGTTAATTTTATTTCGATTATAATCAATTAATTAATTAAATGTTAATTAGTTAACTGATTAGATAAAATTATTTAATAGATTAAACGTTAATCGATTAATTAAGACGTAAGTTGATAGTTTTTAATTTTATTTTCTTCATAAGATTTTATTGTATGAATTAGATATTGTGTAGATATAATATGATTATATGGACCCCGATTAATCATGGACTCGACCAATAGGATAGATGTGAATGATTTATTTTTTCGTTGGTTTAAAAATTGTCCTAGGCCGTTATGAACGTGACCTAGTTTATTTTCTGCATTATCTCATTCCCATTAGCTTCCCCACTCCCCCGTGTGCAGTGGGTGTATTTATTTTATTAGATAAAATTTATGTAACAAGAATGGAGCGGAAGATGGAGACCAAAGAAAGACGAAATAAAAATCCCATTGGAGAATGGCGCATTAAAGATCCTATTGGCGGTTGCAGCTACCTTTAGATTGTGACCCGCGGTTTCGTCAGTTTGTATTCGAACCCGCACCTAGGAAAAGTCCATGATCATGCCGGTTACTTTACGCATTTATTTATTTTGTGCTTGTATTTATTTTATATGATACGATAGATGCATAACTAGGCACGATATAGATGAATGTGTAGGATGTATGTCTATAGAGATAGATATACATGACGGTTGTCATAATTCACACCGACCTTCTCAATCAATGCTTGTTTTGACTAGTCATGTTGTCAATTCGATGTCGTACGTCGTAGGGGTGAGACCATAATCAAATTAATTAAGAGAATTAATTCGAAATTAATTAAGTGAATTAATTTAAAATTACTCCCACAACAAAAATCGAGTTATATCTGTCACCCAATATTATAACGACGGTGTTCGGATCCAACTGATCGGCCCTCGTCGGGAGTTGACCTACCTCGGGTATATCGTCGTTATCGTTATAGGATCTCAAGAATATTTGGGTTACGCCTCGACTAAGAATCTTGCGGTGATTGACCTTCGTCAGGACCGTCTGATTTTAGAGACAAGGGGTTGACTATCACATTAGATGTAAATTGTCAAAGAGTTGACTAGTCAACCAATGAAAGCCGCATGAGATGTGACCGGTATGTGTACTCACCTTTCGAAATTGACTCGGTCGATCGGCCCTCGTTGGGGATGAGTCAGCTAGATTGGATTCCATCCACTAAAGAATTAATTAAAATTCTTGAAAGTCAATTGTGAGTAGTTGACTAATGGGAGCAAAATCATAAACCAAAAGACCATTTTTGATTTTGCGTGTATAAACAACAACACTCTTTTATCTTTATTTTATGTTGTAGTTTTAGCAAACTTTATTTCTACGTTTTTATTCTCGACTGTTAAAACCAAAATTAAATGACTGTTACATTTTGAGAAATGTTCTCAAAAGGGTTAAGTAATTTTTAATCCTTTTGAAATAAGCAATGACACGAGCAACTACGTTATAGTAGTTAAAGACAATGAGACTACATACTTGATGTGGTGCTCCAAGACTTTAATTATGAATCAATCGAAAGCTCAGGATATGATTAAATCACTTGAAATAAGTTTCAACGAATTAGTCATACATTGGATACGACGTTGTCCAATGGGTCATTTTGTCATATGATGACAATTAATTCAAAACATTAGATGCGTTGAATGTGAATGACCACAATGAATTTTGAAAAGGTTGTTTTCAAAATTGTAAGATTTAACTATCGACTTAATTCTTTAATCATTGCTTAAAGGTTAATTAAATAGTTCATGTTTTGAATATGATTCAAAAGGTTAAATAAACTATCTAATAAAGTTTTCTTTATGAAAAAAAAATAAAGCTCTTGTGATTTTTCTTAAGTCTTACGAAGACTAAACTAAGAAATATTTACGAGTGCTTAAAGGATTAAAAGGAAAGTTAGAGCATATGCTTAAATAAGAGAACTTATCGAAGTCTCTATCCTAAGGAAATAAGTTGAGATAAATCTATCTAAGCTCAAGTCTACTCTAAGACATATGATATCTTACGAGTGTGATTAAGTTAAAAAGATTAAATACAGAATATTCTAAGATATGGAAAGTGAAGCAAATGTTGCAGCATTTACTATATTCTGAGTCAGGTAAACTGATGAATGAACTAAATAAATGTTATTACATTCTAGTTCTTACGAAGAACAAGATTTTAGTTATTCGTTAGAATTTAATGGACAAATTCAATCGTAAGGAATAAACGTTATTCCGATAAGGTTGAACGGTCACTGAATCTAACATACTAGATTGTATCTTTATATAGTTGGTATAGGTGTTGAAATCTCAACCAAATATTTGTATGGCTGTTATCCTTGGTATTTGTGGTTGTTCTAGATGTAGACTCTCTGGAAGAGAAACGTGTAATCAAATGTCATTCTGATGATGTCTGAACCATGTGATTATGAATCATGTGGGTAATACATATCTTATCTTAAGATGACTAAAATACCCTTTTATGAAAAGGTTATAAGTTCTAGAAAATTTGTCTAAAGCCTATACATATTGATGCTTGTTGGCTTATGACAAATAATGCCACGAATGATATTATCGTTTACTAATCTCTTTGACTATTTTAGAAATAGTTGAAAGTACTTAGTGAAGTACGACAATTCGGAAAGCCCGAAGAGTTCGATCTAATATGAATATGAGATTGACGAACTACTTAGGAATTAATCTTCAATTGGATTGAAGTAATTAATACCTGAAGGGTGTTTCAGAAGCTGTCTGAAATGAAATTAGATTCTCCCTTGAAGGATACCATTTGGGATACGCAATGAGATTGTGTTTCAAAAATGGAAATAGTACGTTATACGATGAAGATGCGAAGTAAGCCATGCGAAGTATCCCTTACCTGTTTCAGGATAGTGGCCTTACACAATACATACACTTAACCAATTTCTAAGGATTAAATGTTGAATGAATTCCATATCAGATATGGAAGACGATGACATCGAATATATCTTAACCGATGGTTTTGAGTTGTCGTGCTTCTAACAAGCAAGCAGTGTCTGAAAGGCTTGGCACCTAGTATGACATATACAACTTTGTGGGACATCTTAGCAAGTAAGCTAAATGTTATCTACTTACCCGCGGAGCAAAACTGTTTTCTCCAAACATGCCGTCTTCTAGAGGAAGTGTCCCTTCCAAAAGTGACAGTGAGAGTAAATTAATATCACAAAAGTAGTTTGAGAACCACAAAGAGATATTCAACTGTTGGAACGTGAGCAGGCGCCACATAATGATGAGGTGTACAACACTGCTCTGTGCATAAGTATTCTGTGAGTCTACATATCACCATAAGCCTGAAAAGGCTACTGATGTGTTCATCTTGAAGAATGAAAATCTCGCGACTTATGCAAGAATGCTTGAAAGGCAAGATTAAGAGATATGGATGGAGCCATAATATCTGAAATAGATTCCATATGTGACAAACAGGTTATGAACCTGATATGTCTTACCTGAAGGGAATGTCTCTGAATGGTGTAGCATGTCTTTATGAAAGACCAACATGGAGAGTAATACGATTACTAGTTAAGCTGAATTGATGGCTAGAGGCTATGAGGTGTAAACCTTGTAATTGCTTTTATGCTACCAGTTATGCTTAAATTTATTCAGATAGTGCTTGTTGTAGCTGCGTATCATGGCTATATGATAGTGATGAAAACATTGATGTTCACAGACGATAACATGATATGTAAGCTTATGAGATCTTTTTATGGGTTCAAACAAGTTCTTCAATAGTTCCTTGAATTGATAAATCAAAAGGAATTTGATTTCATCAAGAGGAAATATATGCCTAATGTGCAAAAGTGGTTAGTGGAGTGTTACAATTTTGAGCAAGGTAATTCCTTCTCGGAATCAACATCCCATGTTGCGATCAATTAATGTTTGGTAGTTCAAGGTCTTTATGAAAGAATTTGAGAGTAGCACTTCTTATTTTGGAAATAAGAATCTATAGTGATAGATTTAGATACTGCTTGATTATCACAAACACCTTAATAGATGGGGTGCTAAAAGGAGTTTAGCATAGATCACATCAAGAGATACCACTATCCGGAATTTTTGGGATCTATCTATAGTAGGACGTCAGTCCAAAAGATAAGGTGAAAGATGATATGGAAGGTTCCCTTTGCTACTGCAATAGGATCCATCATAAGAGTTAAGCTAGATCTTCACACTCCATGAAGAGTCATGGGCAAGCATGAAAGTGATTCTAGTAAATGTCGAGAATGTACTTAAAGAATTAAGGAAGAGTTCCTAGTTTATTAAAACTTGAATTAAATAAACGTAGATATACAGATGTGTACCCTGAATCTTAAGAAGATAGTGGGAGCTACGGTCTGGGTTTGCAGTCACTTTGATTAAGTGATACAGTGAGCTGGAAATGTTCTTAGCTAGAAATCACTAGAGGTTCTACAACTGGGCTAAGACACAGTAGTGCCTTGGAGGCGCAGTGGGAGCAGTACATGGATCTAGAAGGTTCATTCCTGAACCTTGTATGGTTCTTCCACCTTTTCAATATAGCTGATATAGTAAGTGGATTCATTTCTTGAAGCAAGGACCAGGGTCTCGACGGAGATTCATGTGTGTGTTGAGGCGGTTCCTTTGACTTGATCATTTGAGCATGATGTGAAGATAGTCTGAGTCCCCACGGATAGTGATCCATTTACGCTTAGGGTTGGTTGCAAGTATTGCATGATATTATTGTGTTTCAACTTGGTCTTGTGTATACGAGTGATTGGCTTTAGTCCAAGTGGGAGATTGCTGAAATAGTGTCCTAAATCCAATCAGGTTGGACCAGATCCGACTGGGTCGGATCATTTCTACTATTTTTTTTATGTTTATACATATGATAAATGACTTTTCTGTTATTATATATTTGTTCGTTTAACGGACCAATTACGATATTGTTATATAATAACGCCCTGAGTGTCAAATCGTGAAAGAGAAACCGAGATAGTGATTATGGTTGATGAGATCTCAAATCACTTTATCAAATTTGATAATTAAATGTCTCTAGTCGTATGTACTATCAAACGAGACATTGATAGTACAATTAGACTAGCACGTATTGACGCCTTCTACTTACTGGCGAAGTAGGGATATATCTCGTCTATCGAAGTGTATAGACACTTGGACTGTACGTAGACGTGTATTAGAGAATGCGTACGTTAGACTGACCCACTTACTTTATTAAGTGTCGCACTATATGGCGGTTGTGTAATTATCCTGAGACCGGAGTCTTCATGGCATCACGGTGTGGATTGTCATGCTTTGACACTATTAAGGTTTCCCCTAGCCATGGGACGATCATGCGGTAGTGATTGGGTGTGATACTGAAGCATGCGTAGGATTCATGTTGCTCGTCCGGGAATCGCGTATCCTATGAATAGGAGTATATATCCGAAAGGGCCTTCTTATAAGGAATGTCTAGCTCTCGTGAATCTTTGCAAAGTGGGAGTAAATGAGTTATTCCGAAAGAGCATGATATCCAGATTATAAGATATGATCGTTAATGTACTGACACTCGATGTACGATTGTATGGATATTATAACAGCGATAAGATTCTATTTACACAGTAACAGTTTCACAGGAAAGGTAGTAGTCATTGCATTTGACACCTCCGATGATCGGGGTCACGTGTGTGTTGCTGACGCTATTCCGTGATCGTTAGATATGAAGGGCATTTTGGTAATCGCACTTTGTGTCTACGGCCAACATATTCGAGGCCTATCGGGTCACACACATATGAACATCTAGCCGATTAAAATGTGGTTATAGTGATAACCAAATAATGAAGTTTTATCTCACTATAAAGTGTTATAGTGATAAATTAATATGGTGATGTTTATTTATTATGAATAAATATAATACAAGGTATTAATTATATTGATTAATTAAATATACATATATTAGATATGTAAGTCGATATATATATATATATATATATATATATATATATATATATATATATATATATATATATATATATATATATATATATACATGTGTTTTGCAAATTAATTGATCATAGTATTATATTAATTAAAGAATATTCCGGATGCCAATATTTGGCATATTTGGGGCTCATATTTTTGTGTATAAGATACACTTGGATTGTGCAATTTAATTAATAATATTATCATATATTAATATTAGATATTAATGACTATAGATTTGCACACATGTGTAAATTGATTTATGGTAATAAGATAAAGATAGTCAATATTGGATATTGACAGTATCTTAGATTTATTTAATATAAAATATTAAATTAAAAGAGATAAATTAATCAAATTGATTTTCCTTATTTTATTATGAAAATGTTTTCTTTCTTCCCAATCTACTCGAAAGCTTCTCCCAATCAGATTAGGAAGTGCATAGGGCGCAAGTCACCCTATATAAAGGGAGGTTTGGCTAGCTCTTTTGTACATCACAATTCCAATAGACTAATAGTTTCTTGTTAAAAATAGAGAGCTTCTTAGAGAGAGATTTGTAAGAGAGAAAATGTCGGTCTAGCAACCGAGTTTTTCTGGTAGCAATCCAAGGTGGGATTCCGGCGGGTTGTTCGTGTGGACTAGCGGTAGATGCCGGGGCGGCTCCATGCACCACTACTCTCCTTAGACGGTCAAATCGTCGATCTTTTAGATCAAACAAGGTATTCACCGCTCTACTACTTATTATGTTTGTTGTTTGAACGGTTGATCCTAGTTAAAAGGAAATAAATTTTTGAATTCACTGCTGCTCCGCGTAGATTTTCTAACAACATAGAGTTCCAGCTTTTTTGGCGGGTGCCAAAGTTGTCGTGATCAATCTCACAACTATTAAGCGGCGCCAAGAAGCCTCAGAGTGTAAAATCTTGGATTCTCGAGCCCCTTTGAGCATGCTTTAGGGTAGAGGCATTTTGTGGAGTGTTGTAAAGTTAAATGTGAGTGTTCTAGTGGGCTTTGGCTCCACACCGTAACTTACGGGAGAATTGGAACATGAAACGCTTGGCCTTACAAGGTGTTGTTCGGGATGGCAACATCGTATATGTTATATGATGAAGTAAGAGGTTCGGTTTCTAGTGGATTTCGCCAAAGATCTTGTGGAGACCTCTCTGCGGGAGAAGGTCGGGATCATTGGAAACCTTATTCCTTAGCCTCACGGGTATTGGACTAGAATCCGATGTTTCCGTGACACGTGCTGTAGTGAAATGTAGAGTTGTCTAAGGCTTAGTAGTCCATGTAAGCCTTTTATGTGCAATGAACTTAAGTGGTTAGTTTAAACGCTAAATACGCACTTTGAGAGTCTAAAAGATAAAGCATACTAGCCTTTCTGAGAGGCACATTTTCTTTTCGCAACCGGGAGTTGGACTCCAGTTGAGCCGGGCTCATGCCATATGAGGGGTTGATATGTCGTGGTGCATTCTCACCATGCAAAGTGCCCTTGGACTTTTATGCAACACATACCTTTGTTTGTTGAGTTTTACTAGCTAGGCTAGTTGAAGGTAGTGAGATGTTGAACATACGTGGCTCGTTTGTTACATACTCGATATTGCTATCTCGTGTTGTGATCCTGTTGAATTTGTCTGTTTGATTGACATTGGATTCAATGCTTATGCTTCCTACTAAGTACGTTCGTACTTACCCCTATCTGTATGTTCCCACCCCGAGAAGATGATGCAGGTTTTGAAGAAGTGTTTGAGTACTTCGAGGAGTGATCACGTATTGATCCCGGTTGATCTTTTGTTGTTATCTTTACTATTTTCGGCCATGTATTGTAATAACTATCTTGTACCTTAGCTCTTTAGCTTTTGAAAGATAAGTGTTGTAATATTTTGGACTTGTGGATTATCGTTGTTTTTGGACTATAAATGTTGTAATGGTATCGACATTTGGTTTTTCCTATTCTACCTCTAGTATTGTGTTAAATCCCGAGTTGTTTTATTTTCCGCGATTATACTCTGATGTTGTATTTTGTAAGGCATATGTATATAATTTAGTATAAATACGAGTTATACGCGTGCCGGGTGTTCATTCCGAATAATGACTCGGTGTTCGAAAACTGGGCGTCACAGAGGGAGTCGGAAACCCAAGGATTCATAAAGACACTGATACCACACCAGGATATTGGTGATTGGAAAATGGATTTTCATTGAGCAATTAAAACAGAACTTAAACTTCTTATCCATGGATGAAATTCCACAAGTTATACTTGTCATGCATATAACCTTTATTGAAATGGAATGAAACCACCTTACAATAGAAATTTCCCCATTTATGAAAGAATCATGACTTCTGTACTGAATTAGTGTCTAGTTCAAACTGACTGCCATACCTTCATTCATTGATCTTCCACACAAAAATCAGGTTCCACAGGCTTCTTTAATAACCTTAGTGACTCCGAACTGCTAACCATTCTTGTGCTTCTTGTTGAAAATAATCTTACAGCATATTTAGCATATTCGAATTCACTTGCAGGAACAGACCGGCTACGATCCGTAGCTTCTCTTGACGGCGTTTCAGGAGGAATCATCATCAAAGCTTTAAGCTCAGCAGCTGCTTTTCGTCTCTTGTATCTAAACCAAGCTGCCTGTATGAAAGTAGCAGCCCAAGTCCTCCATTGATGGGAATGATACCTAAAAGTGTGCCTAAGTTGTTTACTATTAAGCCTGCGGTATTGTGATGCAACAAACTTAACATCATCTGATCCAAGAGCGAATGCCTCAACTTCGTTGATTGCTATCACTGTACGTGTAGAAGAAGGAAGAGCTATACTTGGACGCGGGTGTAAAGCCCATGTCAATAGTTCCTCACCACAAAACTCGCCTGGCCCGAGACCAGACGAGTTGAAGAATCCGGTTCTTCCACCATCTGTTGTATAAGAATCTAGGTGACCTCTTATGATGAAAAGCATTTCATTTACAGGGTCACCCTCACGCACAAGCCGTGTCCCCGGTGTGCATAGAACTGGTTTTAGCCTTTCACATATAGCATCAAGCATGCCGTCGTCCATCTGATCAAACAGTGGAACCTGTTTCACATCAAACACATGTTTAATTGGACCTATTTCTTGAAATTTTGCATGAAAAGATGAAAGAGGGAATGAAAATTTACTCGACAAACGAGATCAAGACAGAGATGTCGTTTGATGTCTCGCCGAAGATCCAAAGGAAGGCCTTTGATAATAGCTTCTTCATTGACTCCTCTAGTTGTAACCCAGTTATACAAATCATATCTTCGAACTCTGTCCCTCAATTCACGTGGCAGTTGACGATGGTGCATCCATTGTTCTGCATCAGTCCTCTTCACCCTCCACTCCTCTAACCGCAATGTATGCGACTGGAGATACGCCTGTATGTTCAAATTTGAAACATATATATATATATATATATATATATATATATATATATATATAATTAATAACTCCCTTGTGATATCTTTGTACACTAATCTAACAGATTATAAATGTCATAAGTGTGAATCTTATCAAAAGCATTACTTGCATATTTCCAATCAGCAAAGCAAAAAGCACCAGGCCAACAATTGCAATGATAATGGCGAAGTCGATCTCTCCAACAGAAGTGCTTGTGAATAGACCCTGTCCAATAGAGCTGCAGAAAAATATACCAATTAATGTCATAATTTCTTGAAGTCATTCATACTCAATGGAACAGGAAGCAAAGGTAGTCAGGTTACCTTAGATTCCTCAGACCCCACCAAAAACTGTAAGAAAACCGGAGCATGATTCTCGATGATGTAACTTTATTAGTCAATGCATCAGCAAATATCCCAAACTGGAAGAAGTCCCCATCAGCGCTGCAAAGTGTAGAGATATTGCTTGATTTGAACCAAGCCAACCTATCATGATCATTCTTTGTAATACAATCGAAAAACCGGTATCGACAATCTGGCATTTGAAGATCACAAACCATTCTCCAGCACTGTTCTTGCCGCTCAACAGCTAAAAGATACCAGCAAGAACCGATTACCTATATAGCACCAAAAAAGTGAGGATCACTCTGTTTATGCAAGATCTTTGCTTTACAATACTTTATATTATTGTCAATTAACTTTTTCAAGAAAAAAACATGGTCAATATTTGGATGGAAACTCACGTGACTTGCCAACATATATAGCAGTAGATTATATGCTGCACCAGTCCATGCAGCACCAACCATAACCCCAGCTGTGTTGATGATTTGAGTTGAGAGTGGAAAAATAAGCCATGACCTCAATAGGAATTGCGACAAGAGTGCAATCTGAAGGATTCTTTTTGTATTCAGCCTATTGGAACCCCTAAGCAGTGGGATACATGCCCAGATCAACACCTATATTTATCAAGAAATCACCTATTCATAAGTAAATGCATTTAAAAAAAATTTAAAAAAAAAACATACGGGAAGCAATAGGACTGACAGAGTCCTCTGTAATACTACCTGTGGCACAGGCAGAGAAGCCAACAAGTCTAGCAAGAACTCCTTACGCATATAACGGGAAGCGATTATAGAAGGGTCAATGACTAGCTCTCCTCTACCAAACACACGGGAGGAAGGAGCAACATACGCTGTTCTGAACCGAATAACGATCTGAACGACGTAAATCAAGTCTACAGTGGTCCGTAGCACAGTAAGTACGATCTCGTAGTTTTGGGAACCACTCATACAGACCTCCTGTCGAACACCTGGCATGTAGAAGAATAGGGGATCAATAAAAAGAGAGACTAGACTAGCTACCAAGAAGAATTTGTTCCATTGGGTCACAAATTGTCCTCGAGGATCCAATATCTTCGCCTGTGTTCCTTGATCATAATCTTCAGAAAAACTCTGTTAACCCTTTTCTTCTTAATAAAAGCTTTCTTAAGTTTAACTGGTTGACACTTCCTCAAGGGCAACTCCATTGTTTGATTATCATCAAAATCAGGAGAACCCAGCATTACATTTTCAGGATCATCATCTTCGATTCTGAAACACAAAAACTAATTATTCATCTTAATCATCCATAGAAGAAAAGGGTAATTAAGCTTAATTTGGTCTGACAATCTTTCTTCAAAATACCTTACAGATTTTGTTTTATAAAATGCCATTCTCTTGTGTAATGCAGAAATTTATATGTGCAGGTGCAGTTGAGAAGTGGAATTTTGAGGCATGCAGCAAAATGAAGAAGCTGAATGCGATTTGACTTTCCATTTTGCCTTTGAGTTTTAATATATATATGGGGAAATGCATCAAAATCAAAGTGTTTGATAATAGCGAACAGAAAATGGAATCAACAGGGGGGGAGTCATTTTCAATTCAAAAATGCATAATCAGCTTCTAAAATCGTCAACTTTGAATTTTTTTTAACTCTTAATACTATTTGCTGCTTGTTTGTTCTTTCTGGGACTTTAAAGTAGGCGGTTATGGCACTTTTTTACTTCTCAAAAATCTTTCATATGCAAACTTGCTCAAGTGGTTAAAAAACTAATATATCCGGGAAACGACGCGGAAAAACCGAGTGACACAATAGTAATATGCATCGTTTATAATGATTAATCCACCATATTATTAATTTAGATTGATCATGATCAACTACTGCGATTCTGAAGATTTAATCATCACACAATTTTTAGAATACAACGATTGCTTTCAGATTATTACCCTTTTAAGTTATCATATTATAAGCGTTGTTGCACGACGTTTCTGTATGTATCAAACATTTCTATGTTATCATATCAAGATGGCGAAGGACAAAAGAATGAATCTTGAAAACTAATTATAGGTAGGTTGACACGTAGGTTGACAATTGAATTGTCTTAAAAAAAAAAAACAACTTGCCTGTCCTGCTTACATTCCAAGAGAAGAGATCCAGGACACTAATTAAAACCCACCCCACACACACAAATAATTAAAGCATACCATCTACTACCTTTCACGTGTCGTTATATTACAGTGTGAAGAGTGAAGACCCTTAGATAAGGCTCCAATGGAGAGTTTTTTTGCTTTTTGTCAGAGAAGATAACCATAATTTGTAAATTGTGAAATAATAATGGTTAAAGGGAGAAGAATTTTTAGAGATTATCTACACCATTCTCCATTTGTAGATAATGGATTAGAGAATTGTCAATCTTCTCCTCTCCAACTTCCACCGTCCTCCATTGGAAAGGAACAATTTAAAGGCCGGTGACGTGTCGGTGGCCTGCCGGAGAAGAGTTGAGGCCATTGTTTCCGATTTCATGTAAACAAAAAAAAGGTAATTCTTCACTAGTTGAATTTTACTGCCATGGATGAATTTTTACTGCCATGGATTCCGGCAATGTCATGGACTGTGAAAGGGTTGGAGCAGAGAAGAAGATGGGAAGAAGTGGGTTTCACCATGGATTCCGGCTATCTTGGTGTTGCCGTGTTGGGCGGAGAAGAAGCTGTGGAAGAAGCTGTGGAAAATTTGGCTGGCTGCCATTACCGTATTATCTCTCCAATTTTCCTATACAAATTATCTCTCCAATTTTCCTCCAATGGTGATTTGCCACATGTCATCAGTCTGTCAGAGAATAGAGCCAACCACTACGGTTGCTCTTAATAAGGTTATGCAAACTATTAATATAAGTGAATGGCGAATTGACATAAAAATTTCATCAATTCGAAGAGAAAAGATAGTTTTTAAATTTTTCGTATAAACGATAAAACTATTTATTCACCATCGTCGAAATTCACTTATGCTCGAAATTTATCGCTTAAATTCACCGCCTAAATTCACTAATTTTCAAAATTCATCATTTAAATTCAATCGATTTCTGATTCACCTTATTCACCGATTTTCTGATTCATTCACCGTCATTCTTCTCGCTATAAAATTATGTAGTTTCTTCTCCTATAAAAATATATGAAATTGCTCATTATTTAAAAATATTTCAGATTGTGTCATTATCCCTAATTTCCTATTAATATAATCATTACCCTAGTACAACGTACTTGGTCACCATACGAAGTGGTTGAATTTTTAAAAGTTGATTATACGACTTAAAATCGACTTTTAACATCGATTGTGATCGATCTGATAGACAAATACCGCAAAAAGAATGATTTTATAATGATGAAAAAGAGCGATGTACGAGTGTGATATATATATACACACGAGAATCGTTTCACACAACACATTATTCTGACCCAACATGAGTAAGAATGTGGTTGAGTATTCTGACTTATTTTGAGTCAGAAGTCGAGTATTTTCTATACACAAGACTGGGTCATAAAACTTATTTAATACATTCTGACCCAAATTTAAGTATTAAAATTCAACATTTTGCCTAACTTTGAGTCAAAATGTGCCATAAACATAAACAATCAGAGGGGGTGGTTGAATGATTGGACGATAAAATAACCAGTTTTTGAGAATCTTATACCACTTTAAAACTTTGGCAAAGATCAAGTGAATAGTCAAGTTGAAAGTGCAGAATTAAGATTAAAATTGCTGTATAAGCACTTAATCTTGGTTTGTAAGGGGCCCAACTACTCACTAGTCTTCGGTAAGATCATTTGAAATCACAATTCAAACAAGGACATATGCAATTTCACCGTCAAGACAAGTTCAATGACACTGTTTGAATGGTGAGTGAGCAAAAACCCCAAGTTTGGTTCAAACCAATATAACTTTGCATATAGTATGTTAAGCAAGGTGTATGAGCAAAAACCCCAAGTTAGAGCAAGTAAAACATCTTGATCAGATAAAACACTAAGTGCCGCCGATTGTGCAGTGACACAGTTCAAGTTGTGCTTGTCTTGTATTCTTAGCTTGTTTCACTTAGCATAAAAGTTGTGAAATCAATGCAAGATTAAACATTTAGATGTTTATGAAAGAATTTAAAGTTTTAAGCAAGCAAAATAAAGCAGTTTAAGCAAGCAAACAAGAGGTAAAGACAATGTGTACATAACAAGCTATGTATATATATATATATTAGTTCAACCAAAAGGCCTATTTATTTATACTCCCCATGAATGATACCCCCATATGGATTTGAAAATTCACTAACGAACTTAATGTGGTGATAAATGCTAAGTGCAGCACATATAATTACAATGTTGATTCAGAAGAAAAACACGTAAAACTCTACAAACAAGGCAATTCTATAGAGTTATTGAATCAGACACCAATATGATTTCGTACAACTTGACCAACATGAGCTGATTCGTTGACATTCTTTTAGTCTGATGAACCAAAGTAACAATGATTCATTATAGATATAATATTTACAATTTTATCATGAAGAACACTCAGTTCTTTAGCATGTTCTTTAGCAAGTAACTTAATCCATAAATGGTTGATCTTCTTGTTCAATTTGATACAAGACAAATGACTTACAAGCAAAATGGAGATTGGGTATATTTATAGTGTAGCTTAAGCTGAGCTGCTTTTGAGCTGGATATAGCTTGTTTAGCTTGAATGGATCGCGTTCTTCTAACTTCTTCTCATTCTGTAATGTGTTCCTATTATAGATGGAACTGAAGGATGTAATATCGTCGGATGGATCAAGATCCACCCGATTACGCAGCGGAAAGTACAAGATCTAGATCTAGTCAACCAAAGCACATAAAATAATAGATCTTAATCCTACGAGGGGGTTTAGATTGCTTACATGTTTATTGTGAATAAACACCAAGAACAATCCGAGATCCAAGAATTGAGAAGCCACCGTCTTCCGACGTGCATCTCCAAGCAACACCAAGTGGATGGTGTTTCAAGCCGCCGGACCTCCTCGATATGCTACCGGAATAATCCCGAGGATTATCCCAACTCGAAACCCTAGTGTTGAAGCCGAAAAATCTAAGCTTCCAACACTCATGTATGTCGAAATATATGTGTGTCATTTAGGCTTGAGAGAACTCTCTTTATATAGGAGAGTAATCCTTGTCTTCCAAGGATTTGATAATTAAAAGATAATTATTAAATTAATCCTTAATTTAAATATAAGATAAATATGATATATATCCCAAACAAATTAGGATAAACAAATATATTATCCAATATTTCATGATTTATCATTTAACAAATAAATAATTAAATCATATATTAAATAATTATCTAAGAAAACTAATTTCTTTCTAATTATTTAATAACAAAATGCGCCCCAAACCCTAGGTATTAAGGGCTACACGCATTTTTACACACAATGGGCCGAGTCCACGAAAAAAATTCTTTTCCATGTATTTAATTATCTAGTCCAACTAAACAATTAATCCACATATCAATTAAATAGTCCAATCCAACTATTTAATTATAATTGAGGTGAAACGACGAGAAAACATATGCTATGTTAGGAGCCACGTCGGGGAACATGGACCCATATTCAGTAGCTACAATAAATTAAATAATATTATCCATCAAACCGAACAATAATATTCAATCTATTAATTCCGGGATTACACCACCATAAACCCGAAACTCGAACTCATTAATATAGATAACTTAAACTCAACCATGAGTTGATAAGCGTCCACTTATATAATCATTACATACGGATAAATCCTCCATAGACTGTTCGTTTCGATTCAAGATATCTCCTTAAACCCTTTTCGAAACCTCTTATCCTTATTTACCATTAACCCCTAGTGATCAATTAGTTCATAACTAATATAATATGAACTCCCGGATCGATCGCTTCAGGATTAACAAATAAGGAAACTGTCCTGCCTACTTCCCGAAGGAAGGAATGGATTCCATATATGTGATTGCACGCACTACTCACTCATTCCGTATCGAGCAAACGAGAAGTGTTGGACCACATACTACGGCGATCCTTACTAACACATCAAACTCTACCCTAGTCTAAACAGCTTGTCCAGATCACCTCAGATTGAGATTAATCCATATATGATCATCTTGTGATTCGATAAGACTTCTCGATTACGGAATTATATCGAGAACTCAAATCAAATCGGTCCAAATTTCTATATGATTATCATCATATATAAATACCCCATTAGTACTTCTATTACCGATACCCGTATAAGATCACACACCTAAAGTGTTCTGGGCGCATTAATAGCAAATTAATCATGAGACCCGTACTCAGATTAATAAACGCTACGTACTAAGTTAATTTTAAGAACATCTTGCTAACTCAATCCTCTTGTGTATAACCATACACTGAGTTATGTGATTACATAAATGGTGTACTTAGGGTTTTCAGTACTGTCTTAATTACAAGCATGAATGCATATAATAAGATGAATTATTAAATCTGTCTTAAAACAATTATATAATTGTCTTTCAGGCACTACACCTAACAATCTCCCACTTGCACGAAAGGCTACTGGATTAATTGTTTTAGAGCACACCCTTTATATCTATATCTACAACATTCTCCCAGTTGCTCAAAACAAGTGAGACGTATCCTCAAGTCCAGCACTCTCCAAGTGTATCTTAGTAATTCATCCTTCCAAGCACGACCGAGTGTGCCGCCAGCAGGTAGGTCGCTGACCCGGCGCACTTAGAATCCGAATACCATGTGACTTGGTACACTGATCAGGTAGGTTGGCGGCTTGAGTCAATCTTTGGGATCGAAAAGTCGCTTTCCATCTAATCCGTGATACACTTTCAATATGTCTTTGAGTCAACATCGAGGACAAGATCGACTTAACGATCATCCTTAATCCGTCATAAAGTCGAATCGCTGTCATCACTTATATTCTAGTTTGCACCGAATATACTAGCATATTATTCCTTATTCTCCCAAGAGACTTGAGGATTGACTAAACATCCCATTTCGTATTCACCGCAGTGTTTAAAATCATTCCCGAGAGGTAGGTAGACTACATCGTTGAACGTTGCATAAATGCAAGAACATCTTAACTAGTGAATGGATGGGATTTCCAATGATTAATTTCTAGAATTTGAGCGAATCAAATCCTTTAGAATGAATCCCGATGGCATGTCAGACTCTGACTTCAGATAACACACCCATGTTGTTTCCAACTATTTCAGTGTTACCATTCACAAACACTAATCTGCATACTGCTTTACTAATATCGAAGCTCAGTCTACGAAAGACTTATCAATATTCTGGTCAAGTCCACATATTAAAATATATGACTTTAAAATGACCTATAGGTTTGCTTTAATCCCCAAAGGATATAAGCTATGGCAGGCATCATGCCAAAAGTTATTTCTAAATAAATTAAGATACCGTTAGTCTCGCAAAAAAGTCTTAGGGAATCACCCCTATTTTCTGCTTTATAACGAATCCATCATTTGTTCTTAGCTAAAACCCTTCTATTCTGAATGAATTCAGATTCCGTTGTTCGGCAAGGAAGTCTTAGGGAATCACCCCTATTTCCCACTTTCTGACGAAATCAAGCAAGACTGAGTGGTAAGAGAGATCACGGTCTGGTTAACTCTCTACCGCTTAGTGAATCACCCCCTAAATTTTTCTCACTTTATGCGTTGAAAGTTAAACTTTCCTATTCATTCGACTCTTTTCCGTGTAGTTCTAATTTCTCCCACTCGGCTGAGATACTCGTGTGGTTCTACAAGAGTGTCAATAGAACCGAGTGCAAACAACTCCATTCACAAGGTTATGGCTTTCAAAGCAACCTCTATGATCAGATCCTACACAAATTTCACTTAAGGACTATAGGTCATCAATTTACCCTATGTAATCGTAAGGTCCTCGCAATGGGTAATTGACAAACCATACTCCCACCCATTCGGGGTGGATTGATATACCGATCTAGTTTAGTAGTTTTTATTAGTGTTATCACCAACCGCGTGTTGGATGTGGATCGAACAAATCGATTAGTAACATCTTGAGTACAAATACTTCAAGATCCAAAGTCATGATTTATAGACTCTATCGTACCCATTTTGACAAAGATAACCGCTCATTCTCTCGATTTTACGAGTTTTATAATCAACCTTTACTCAATGCATCAAGATATTTCACGATCCGACGTACGCAAAATTTCCAGTCCTACCTTCAAGCACTCGGTGCAAAATGCCTTTATTTACGGAAGTGCGGTAAACCAAATTCACTCATTATCCACAAATACGTAGGCATCTTTTAGGTAGACTTCTCGGTTTTTCATTACAACGTAAACCGTTATTTTGCAACCAATATCTTAAATGAGTTCAAGAAATAGATCGTAGCACATCAATAACTATATAAGGCAAATTTATGGTGTATCCTGTGAAAACATTTCACCGAGGCGTGCCGAGCATCACCCCAAGACTACGCAATAACCTATTTTTGAGTATGAAATACTTATCTCCGTGAAATCGTAGATTTCCTCCAAATATTTTGGATAAACTTACCGGAGTCTCGAATAGTTGTCGGACTAAGATGTCACTACTCAGAGGCTCCCACTAGCTTGTATCTTTCATAAGACCCGAAGGTCGATATGAACAAGCTATGTAACTTCTTTAAATATATTACCCTTTCCCGATTGAAAGGAAACTTAGGCATTATTCCTTTGAGACAGGGTTTTTTGACTGGGAGATAGGAATCACCCTAAGCCAGTCTGCAGATCTTGTCGTTAGGGAATATGCACTAATTAATAGAAAAAAGAAGTGTTAATCTAAATACGGAAACCATTTGCGTTTATATTGTTTAAGATGTGTTACATATACCTATTCAGCATTTCTTAGTGGTTCTGACTTTATCAAACAAAAGTCCGAGTCTTGGGTTCGTGCTACGATTGTTATATTCATCGTCAATAAGACAAACAAATTATCCTATTGAAAATGAATACGTTCGTTCCAACGAATCCGAAAATAGAAAACGAATTTTCTGTGATACTTAAGAATTGAATCCGAGATTCATTTCCTTATATCACTCCCACTAGTTTAGCTGAAATAACTGCCCGTTGTCTATTTTATTTATCATTTAATGCACAGCTATCTAGTTCTACCAAAGAACTTAGCTTTCGAGGAAATTTCTGAGGATGCATTGGTCAGTGATCCGAAATCACTTTCCTTATCCTCTAATTTCCAATTTATTAATATTTCGGTTTAGCCTCAAAATCTACTTAGTTTAGATGACTAACTCGTATAGACATTCTTTCCCATTCTTGACTTTCTAAAATTGGAAACGGTCTTGAACTGACAGTTCGTTTGAGTAGACGTTACTCTTGAACTGTGGGATGTCTAAGGATAGTTTTACTAGCTTGGACTATTCAATTTCTAATCGTCAAATCATAAGACCAAAGCTCCCACTAGTTTATCGGTTCCAAATACCGTCTAACTAGCAACACTTTGTTCAAATGGTTTGATAGATCATAATAAAGCTCCCACTAGTTTATCAGTTCCAAATACTGTCTAGCTAGCAACGCTTTATTCTTGTTTTTCCAATAAATGGAGAAACTCCTCAAGCGATTTATTACACATTTCTAATGATTCGAAAAACAAAAATCATAAGACTAAGGCTCCTACTAGTTTATCGGTTCCAAATACCGCCTAACTAGCAACGCCTTATGTATATGATTTTCCAATTTTTCAATTTAGAAATTTTTGTGTAATTACACTTTTAAAATTCACTAAATGAATTTGTCTCGATAATCCTATATCATCTTTTGTAAACTATATGGTCGCTCTCGCTCAACACGAGTGACATCCGTGACATACCTATACTATGTCACTTAAGTTTTAAAGGCTCAAAGGAAAATCTCTTCCAAAAAATTAATCGCATTCTTTTGATAATTACAACGCACTTGTTACTTCCACATTTTTAATGAATTCATATTACTAACAGCTTTAGTAGCCTGTAGATTAATGTTGTAAAATAAACATGACAGAAGTTAAATTCAAAAATTAAATTTTCACTACTAGATTTTTATTTTAGGAATTATAAACTATAAAAATTTATCCTACCATTCCAAGGATTTAACTCGCATAAGATCGTCCGAGAGGGTCGATATCGTGACTATGACGGTCAAATCGAGACAATCTCTCTCAATGATTAAACATTGGGAATCGAACATCCCATGAGAATCGATACATCCCGACTTTAATCATCGATTACCTTCCTTTTCTAGCCAAGATATTTTTGAAATACCCTTAATGAGTGTGACCTACTATATCGATCTCGTGAGTACGCCCGAGTATGCCTACAAGGCGGCGTGTCGATGACCCGACGAGTACCAAATCCTATCCTTTCGTGACCAAGCCTTGAATTTTGATAGCGGTGAACACCATCCGAAGGGGCCGAAATCAAAGCCGCACGAGGCGCCACCATTCTCTCACGTGCTTGCACCTATAAGAGGGCCGTGGGGTCGGCCGTCGCTTTCCCGCTCCCACTCAATAATTTGAAAAAGTGGTGGGTTTACTAATTACGGTTTCGGGTCTTGACAATAAGAAACAATAAATCAAAGTACTCAACAGTGGTCGGTTATGTAGTGCCTACGCCGCCTTATTCGTTGGAACATATGTGATGCCAGGCTAATCCGCTGAGAAGCCCCGCTTAGCCCGAAGGCTATCGGCTATGCTAAGTCTTGTCTTCATCAGAACGCATTTCACACGTGGAGGGGAGTCGATTGAGCCGAAGCTCGGTTGAATTCGCCCAACCATGGTTAGACCATTTCCGAACCCATGTACTAAGATTTTCCAATTTCTAAATTATCAACCAAAGCGCAATCTCGTTTCTGTTTAAGGTGGGTTCACCGAAAGCTCAACGATTTATCTAAGTGGGATTCACCGAGAATCCATCACTAAAATCGTAACAATTGACAAAACCCGATTCCTCGGTTTTTATAATTAGTTACTTATTTTAATTAACTACCACATATTAATTAAAAAAGCTTTTAACTAATTATACGAGTTATACATGCCTAATTTATTCGAAATAAACTAGCTACATGTATGCATTGGAGTGGAATCATGATATGATGATGTCACAAGCAATTTTTCGCTTCTATCACATAATTTCGATCATACACTAAAAATAAACGGAAAATTAAACACCGAGATTTGACCGCTTGCACTTCGACTAACCTATTTTCTAAGGAAAAGTAAAAATTAAATCTATGTCTTCAAGTCTTGATCTTCGAATCTTGATCTTGAAAACTTCCGGATCTCGAACCTTCGATCTTGACACGAACCACGAACGACGAGGATAGGAGGCCGTAATATACCAATATATCTATATTAATAATTGTTTTTTTATTATTATTAAGGCCACGGCCAAAAAAAAATTCCCTTTTTTTATATAAATATTTTTTTCACTGTAAGTCTCCTGCTAGGGTATATAAATTTTTTTTTTATTAAAAGACTTTTCCGCCGGAAATTTTTTTTGATAAAATAATGTCAAAAAATAAAAAATACTGCCGCATGATATTAATCAACCTAGCCGCATGAACAAACCCTAGCAACATGCAATTTAAACAACAAAAAAATTTGCCGCATCTAGTTAAAAAAACACAGCCGAGCCGTATTTCAAAAAGACAATTTCAGCCTCCTCCGGTTTTTACCTTAGTGATGAGTTTCAACACCATGATCTTCGTCGTCTCGAATCCGGAACCAAAAATAAATACAAAAGGTACTACCTTTTACAATTTTTCGCATGACATAAAATAAATTACACATTCTATGCTCAATTGATACTAATCAAAAGAGCTACATAATAGATCTACGGGTAAACAGTACCAACCCCAATCCATCTCTTCAATCACAACAATCACAAAGCATCATCATCAAATTTTTCGAATCAATAAAAAAAATTAAAACGAAAATAAACAATCTACACATGATATTCAACTCCTTAGATCTAAAATTTAAATACTTTGATTGCTAGATCAAAGGCGCTCCGATACCACTTGAAGGATGTAATATCATCGGATGGATCAAGATCCACCCGATTACGCAGCGGAAAGTACAAGATCTAGATCTAGTCAACCAAAGCACATAAAATAATAGATCTAACCCTACGAGGGGGTTTAGATTGCTTACCTGTTTATTGTGAATAAACACCAAGAACAATCCGAGATCCAAGAATTGAGAAGCCACCGTCTTCCGACGTGTATCTCCAAGAAACACCAAGTGGATGGTGTTTCAAGCCGCCGGACCTCCTCGATATGCTACCGGAATAATCCCGAGGATTATCCCAACTCAAAACCCTAGTGTTGAAGCCAAAAAATCTAACCTTCCAACACTCATGTATGTCGAAATATATGTGTGTCATTTAGGCTTGGGAGAACTCTCTTTATATAGGAGAGTAATCCTTATCCACCAAGGATTTAATATTCAAAAGATAATTATTAAATTAATCCTTAATTTAAATATAAGATAAATATAATATATATCGCAAACAAATTAAGATAAACAAATATATTATCCAATATTCCATGATTTATCATTTAACAAATAAATAATTAAATCATATATTAAATAATTACCCAAGAAAACTAATTTCTTTCTAATTATTTAATAACAAAATGCACCCCAAACCCTAGGTATTAAGGGCTACACGCATTTTTACACACAATGGGCCGAGTCCAGGAATTTTTTTTTTCCATGTATTTAATTATCTAGTCCAACTAAACAATTAATCCACATATCAATTAAATAGTCCAATCCAACTATTTAATTATAATTGATGTGAAACGACGAGAAAACATATGCTATGTTAGGAGCCACGTCGGGGACCATGGGCCCATATTCAGTAGCTACAATAAATTAAATAATATTGGCAAACCGAACAATAATATTCAATCTATTAATTCCGGGATTACACCACCATAAACCCGAAACTGAACTCTGCCGAATATAGATAACTTAAACTCAACCATGAGTTGATAAGCGTCCACTGATATAATAATTACATACAGATAAATCCTCCATAGACTATTCGTTTCGATTCGGGATATCTCCGTAAACCCTTCTCGAAACCTCTTATCCTTATTTACCATTAACCCCCTAGTGATCAATTAGTTCATAACTAATATAATATGAACTCCCGGGATCGATCACTTTCTAGGATTAACAAATAAGGGAACCGTCTGTCTACTTCCCGAGGGAATGAATGGATTCCATATCTGTGATTGCACAGACTACTCACTCATTCCAAAATAGAGCCAACGAGAAGTGTTGGACCACATACTACGAAGTGATCCTTACTAACACATCAAACTATACCCTAGTCTAAGCAGTTGTTTGTGATCACCTCACAATTGAGATTAATCCATATATGATCATCTTGTGATTCGATAAGACTTCTCGATTAAGGAATTATATCGAGAACTCAAATCAAATCGGTCCAGCCCTATATGATTATCATTATATATAAATGCCCCATTAGTACTCCTATTACCGATAAATCCGATAAGATCACACACACCTAAAGTGTTCTCAAGGCGCATTAATAGCAAATTAATCATGAGACCCGCATCATTAAAAAAAACGCTACAGACTAAGTTAATTTTAAGTACATCTCACTATTCAATCCTCTTGTGTATAGCCATACACTGAGTTTTGTGATTACATAAACGAGGTACTTAGGGTTTTCAGTAATGTCTTAATTACAAGCATGAATGCATATAATAAGATGAATTATTAAATCTGTCTTAAAACAATTAGATAATTATCTTTCGGGCACTACACCTAACAGGAACCTTATCATTTGAACAAATAGTCGTTGGAAGTGAAGAAATAGAGTTGTTGCAAAATATGTTGTGCCATCTTCTTTGCAGTAGATTTAGCAGCTCTTAATCCATTGCTTGTGAGTTGAACAAAGCCCACTAGAATCCCTAAGCATCCTTTGATTATATATATAGGTCTGGATATCTTAGATTGGGACATTGATTATGAATTAAACGGCTATTTTCAAGACCAAAATGAAAAACCCAAGTCAGCTCATGTTCTTGCTCCATTCCTCACATCTTTCTCTTATGGTTGAGTGGCTTGGTGTGTGATCAGCACCTTATCCTAATCCCTTAGCTGCGTGGAAGACATTGGTGGAGGATATGGCTGTTGAGAAGCTTTGTTCAACTTGAAAATTGGAGCAAATATGTACTGACAAACGTAACACTCGTATATGTTGTGTACTTGTTACAATATATGGATGAAGGAATGATTGATGCAAGAGGATGTGTAGCTGGATGGCAACAGTCTGTTGAGTAACAGACGCAACAATCAGCTGAGTATCAGCAAACACAGCAGTCAACTGAGTATCACTTGAGTATTAGGCATTTATCTTGTTATGGACGGTTATTCTGTTGTAACATACTCGTTAAATGATTCATGTGGTGTATAATACTATAAGTACCCCATGATCAGCATCAATGTAAGTTAACTCATTCATTATTCCTGAGTAATAATAATTCTTCATTTTATTTTGTTGTATTTTCTTAGTTTCACAACTTCAACATGGTATCAGAGCGTGAAACTTGAGAGTTTTAATTTTACTCTCTTTTGAGGAAAAACTTGAGAGTTTTCTTCAACTTTCTTGTGATTTGCACAGTTTCTTTAGAGAATTCTGTATTGATTCCGAGTTGTTGATCATTTTTAATCAACTTTTGGTTATTCTAGTGTGGATTTTATGTTTTTGACAGCCATGGCAGCAAAGAAACAAGAGTTCAGCCTCTCTAGTCCATTCTATGTTCATCCTAATGAGAATCCATACCTGATGTTGGTGCAACCATTGATGAATGTTAACAATTACAATCCTTGGAATATGTCCATGGAGAGGTGTTAATCATCAAGAACAAGTATGGCTTCGTAGATGGCACAATGAAAAGGCCAAAAACAGATTCAGTAGACTTTCATGTTGTTAGGCTATGTGATACTATGGTGAGATCTTGGATCTTGAATTCTGTTGAAAATACTATTTCACCAAATTAATGGTTCTTTGGGATGAGATCAAGACTATTAGGCCAATGCTTACATGCTCTTGTGATCCACAGTGTCATTGCAATGCCATTAATACCTTGGTGGATCACATAGAAGCAGAACATGTGATGAAATTTTTAAAAGGTCTCAGGGATGAGCCCATGGTGTCCCAGGCAATGTTGATGGTGCCCTTACCTGAGATTCCTGATGGTTTTGCAATGGCTATATAGTTTGAGAGACAGAAGTTATATGTGGCAAATAAGGCTAAGAATCAAGATTCTACGATCTTTATGACTAAAAAAGAATGGACATAGACAGAATCAGGTAGTCAGTAAACCAGTATTTGTGCATGCAAACTCCTCTAAGGCCAATAATTTTAAGAAGATTCAGTGCATTTTCTGTGGATTCAATGGCCACACAGAAGAAACTTGTTATAGAAAGCATGGCTATCCACCTGGATTCAAATCAAAGAAAGCAAATATGGTTGATCAGACAAATGTGAATCAGTCAACAAAAGATGAACATGCCCAAAAGTCAGCTGAACCAGGGTTTCATCTTCTTACTTCATAACAGCTACAGAAGCTGATGGCTCTACTGAGTTCTGATTCCACTAGGCATGCTATCAATCAGATTCATGATCATTTCTCACTTGTTCAAGGATCAGATGATCTAAATTTGGTAAAACCTATCCAATTGATCTTGGACTCTATTGCCACATATCACATTGTGACTTTTTAGAGCTATTAAGTAATCTCAAACCTGTACTTAACATAAAGATGTGATTACCTAATGGCAATACTGTTACTATGACACATATAAGAGAAGTGTGGATTAATCCTAGCTGGCCTTACATAAAGTGTTATAGATTCCTGGTTTTGAATATAATATGTTATCATTACCCTCTTTGATTAATCATTCTCATTTTGTTGAATGTTATGTGAAAAAAGCTATGAAAAGTTTGGCAGTTCCACGGTGGTGGGGGGTCATGTGGCGCAAGCTTCCGGAGTAGCCTAAGAGAGCCTTGTTTCCAGGATGGATCTAGGTGCAAGTTCTAGAAAATTCTAGAAAGATCCCAAATGTTTATATAACATATTAGAAGGATGTAACTTGATTTATTGCTTTTGTAATTGTTTAGATAGGGGCACTATCTGTCCATCTCATATTTATGTTTCATGCATATATATTGGGACAATCTTTTCACACCAATATTGTTTTACACTTACCAAGAGCCGAGAGTGGGTTTCGTTTGAATATTCCACACGCCTGCCATTCTGACCGTAAATGAGTCCAGAAAATATATATTATTCTGGCCAAATTATGGTCAATTCACACAACAACCATTTTGACCCAATTTGAGTCAGAATACGATCATTATACTGATTTTATTCTAGTCAGAATTTTGAATGTTTTTCTTACTCAATACCGGTCAGAAAGACATTCTGACTAAAATTGAGTGAAAAAAAACTTTTAATATTCTATCTGAAATTCAGTCAGAATCAATAGTGGTGCTCTTATATTGTTGTTGTTATCCTGACCCAATTCTAGTCTGAATTTGTAAAGTATTCCGGACTCAATATTGGTCAGAATGATGCTCTGACTATATATGAGTTTGGAAAACTTCAAACATTCAACCTAAAAGATGGTCAGAATCAACCTCGTGTGACTCTCAACACGTATATTCCACCATATTTCAAGATGGATATCGTGTCACATTCTCACCAAACTTTGGTCGAATGAACGCACAAAAATAAAAAAGTAAAGGCTAAATTGAAAATAAATTTCTGTGTGATAAGATAAAAATTGGTGTGAAAAGATATTTCCTATATTTATTTTATTATGTGATAGATGTATGCATATGATAATATGCGATATTATACTATGTCATGTACATACCACTTTCTGCATTGTATTTAATTGACGTTTTAAAGTCGATTTTGGACATGGTGTTCGTGTATTGCTTGTTACACCACTAATTTTCTGAGTAAGAGTAAAAGAGTAATCTTGTGTAGTTATTTACCATAATATTGAATTAAAGGATTCAATATTGGAAATTGTGGATAAATAAGAATGAATGGTAGTTATTATTATAAGTGAAAGCCCTCGCCCCATCAATTCCCATAATGCGCCAGTTTCACCAAAATTAGAAAATGAGTTCTGATAAGAGTCAACATTGCTATCATTTTATACTGTTTTTACCCCTATTTATGACGCATTTGGTACGATTTCGTGGTAGTTTGGTGGTTTTATATTCACTTTTCACCATGGCACGTATTGCGATATGAAAGGAGTATATGTCCGGGAATCTCGTCATTTAGGGTGAGTTTGCACGTTTTTATTAGCATTTATCACGCTTGGGTAATTGGTTCATGTTTGTCATAGTTATCACGTGATAAAGGGCTTGAAATGAGGCGTGACGTGTCGAGAAATAGCTAAACGGAGTTTGGGAGTGGAAACGGTGATGAAGGGCTTGACCTAGTAAGAGGATAGTCCGGACCTTAAAATCTTCGGAAGACAGAAGGGAGTAATGGCTTTAGTCTTACGATAATATCAGGTAAGCTTGAGTATAACTTAAAAATTGGATACATAGGAGCAATAGAGTAGGACAGTGGGAAGTTTGGATGTCAATGGTTATAGGAGTTGAATCGCCAGAAGGTATCAGACGCTTAGTAATGGGTAAGTAAAGATATTAGACACATAGGTAGGAAATGGTGTAAGAGTCAAAAAGTTTTGAGAACGAAATAAATAAAAATTGGATACATAACTTAAAAATCGTTCTCAAAACTTTTTGACGAGGGAATGATGTAATACCCCTGATTTCCGAGCAAGGATAGAAGGGTAATCTTATGGAATTATTTACCCTAATATTTAATTAAAGTATTAAATATAGTAAATAATGGTAGTTATTATTCTAAAAGAAACCACCACCCCATTAATTCACATAATGCGCTAGTTTCACCAAAAATTAGAGGAGTTCGACTCTGGATAAAATTAGGAGAAGATCGAGAGCAAACAGAATCTTCACAATTCTGGTCAGTCCGTTCATCGTTTGGGAAGACCGCAGTGGGGAGTTTTGATCACCACGGGGATTATTTTGATATCCGTTTCATCATCATTCAGTTCGTAGTAGAAGAGAGTTGCACTCTTTTGTCTTGTCTTTTGGATCTTTTCTAGCAAATTAAAGGTAAAGGGGTGTCCTAGCTACCAAAACTCATTCGACCACCACCCAATTCTCCTCCAGATCGATCTGAGAAGTAAGAAGACTACATGTTCTATGATTAATCGATTCCTCAATGCGTGGCTTGATCATACGGGTTTTGCAGACTTTGTTGAGAAAAATTGGGATACTTCGCACCCTTGTATTGGGAAAACTATACATAATTTTATGGCAAATTCGCAGATATGGAACCGGGATGTCTTCGGCAATATTTTTTTTATGGAAATGTAAACGGCTTGAAGGTGTGCAACTGGCCTTAGCATCTTGTCCCTCGCCGTTTCTAAAAAAACTGGAGTCGGATGTGCACAAAGAATTTAACGATATCTTGATACAAGAGGAACAACATTGGCATCAGAAATCACGGCTTCAATGGCACGATTTTATCACCTAACGGCTCTTAGACATAGGCAAGGGGCTCGGATTAAAGCTTTGAAGAAACCAAATGGTGAGTGGAGTGTGGATGAAGCCGAGATACAAGTGATCATGCGTAATTTTTTTTGTCGATTTATACTATGCCAAAAATAATGCGCACAACTGTCATTGCACCTTTATTTTCCCAATTCTTGCCACGTCCACTATCCAGCTATTAAATAGGGAAGTTAATGAGTTAGAAATTGAAGAAGCTTGTTTCTCTATGGATTCGTATAAAGCGGCCGGTCTTGATGGTTTACCTCCGATTTTCAATAAGCGTTTATGGGGCGTCATTAGCCAATCAGTGTTTAATTTTGTGAAAAAAGCATTCAAGGACCAATGGTAACCGACTGAGCTGAACAAGGTGTTGATAACACTTATTCCTAAAGTAGACAACCCGAAAACTCCATCCCATTTTCGGCCCATTGCTCTTGCGAACGTAATCACCAAAATTATCACTAAAGTTTTGGGCAATAGAATGCGAATAATTATTGGCGAGTTGGTTAGTAGCAGCCAAAGTGCCTTTATACCGGGGAGAAAGTAGCGCGGAAAATATTATCCTGGCACAAGAAGTTGTGCATTTTCTCCACTCTAAAACGGGTAAAAAAGAGTACATGGTGGTGAAAGTGCACCTGGAAAAAGCTTACGACCGCGTTGATTGGAATTTTTTGAAAAAAATCCTTCATACAGTGGGCATGGCGGACCAGCTCATCAATATTCTTATGCATACTTTTACAACAGTTAATCTCTCCGCTTTTGTGGAATGTACCAAACTAGCAAATGCTCACACCAAGTAGAGGAATAAGGCAAGGAGATCCGTGACACCTTATTTATTTGTTCTCTCAGATGGAGGTGCTTAGTAGGGGCATTTCTCGGCTAGGCTTGGGCAGATGGAATCTGCCTCGGTTTACCAAGCAAGGTCCGCCCATTTCCTATTTATTCGTCGCCGATGATTTATTGCTTTTTGGGGAGGCCTCGGTAGAACAAGCTCGGGTAATGGAGTGTTGAGAATACTCTAGAAGATCTCGAAGGATCCGTATAATAATTACACAATATTCAGATTTACCATTTGTAATATTTTGCATTAATTGATTGATTAGCACCTAAGTCTTCACATACTATTTATATGTAATACACCGCTTGAAATCATTAATAAAAAACTTTTCTTATACGCTGTTATGGTATCGAGCTCTCGACTAACGCCATTTTCGAGATCCTGGTGAATCGTAAAGAAATTCGCTTGGGTGGGGTTCATATCACCGTAATCTACACTAACCTCTCACCCCACCCATCTTCATATTTTTTTCCGTTGGCCTTTCTACACATCAAAATAAATTACTCTCATGTCACTATCATCTTTCAAACCCCATAAACGCTTTCTGCAGGCCATGGCGATTTTTTTTTTTTCAATTCAGTGGTAATCTTTTCAATTCAATGGTAACGTGCAATTAGATAAGATGAAAATAGACTAGCGACTTGGAAGTCTAAATCCTCTCGAAGGTGGTGTAGGGTATTCTCATAAAGAGCTCCTTCGCAACGCAGCATTTTTACATTATGCAGGCTATTCTTCTTCCTTCTACTATCACGTCAGATATGGAACGAGTGCGTAGAGATTTTTTGTGGGGAGATGACGGCAAATCGAGAAGACTACATACTACTCTTGGGATAAAATATGTAGGCCGAAAGAGAAAGGTGGGTTGGGAATTCAAAAAATGTGGGAGATCTGTCTTTGCTCGGTAAATTGATCTCGCAAACCATCCATCGACGGGATGCCTTGTGGGTTAAAGTCCTTTCTGATAAATATAGAGAATTGCGGCTATACTGAGACAATGAAGTTCCTCGATATGGCGCAATATATGCAAGGCGTATTCTGTTTTAAGGCAGGGGTTGAATATCGACAACCATGACTTTATTTGGTGCGATGATTTAACGGGTAAGTATACGGTCTCGGAGGACACCACTGGCAATTCCGGCATGGGTTCGATGGTGAGAATGAAGAAAGTGATCCATGGACCCGTAACTGGAAACTGGGCCCGAATCGAGGTAACTATTTACTTTGGAGTCTATCCCATGATGCCCTCCCCGTTGGCCATTTCTTAGCTAAGCGGCACATTGTTCCTTCACCCATTTGTCCGATTTATGGGGAGGAGGACGAAACGATCCTGCATGCGTTTAGGGACTGTCCGTGGGTTTCTACTCTTTGGAAGTTTTGCTTACCGCGTGAGAGTTGGGGAAAGTTTTTTGGTGTGGATAAGATTGAGGGTTGGCTACGTTTGAACCTTTTTCGGTGGAAGGAGCCACCTCTTGGCTCGACAGCTTGGAAGTACATGTGGAGGGAGGCACTCTACGGAGTGTGGATGTGGAGAAATAATATTATTCACGGAAGCGCTGAGGAAAGGCCCCCGACCTCTTTTTTCTTGTCCCAGGTGGTGGAATGTGTTAAGAATCTGAGACTTGCTTGAAGGGACTTCGAATAATTGTTGTATTTCGATCTTTTGCATTTTTTTTTCATATTTTTGTAAGGATGTTGCCTCTTCGCTTTTTACCAAGTAATAGAGCGTCTGCTTCATTAAAAATTAAAAAAAGATGAGGGGGTGTTATTAATTTGGTTATATGATGTTAGATTGTTAAATTACGTTTGGTATATTGTATATGACAAATTGCAGGTTTTTAGGTGTTTTGGTAGGTCCCAAATTATGGTTATAATTGTATTAGGATCCGTAAGGTGATGAGCAGAAGAAAATTTTGTATAAAAAAGACACGGGCATGTGTCCGGGTAGAGCAGGCATGCGTTTGAAACGTCAATAGAGCAGCAAAGATGGATTCTAAGATATTGGACGTGTGCCCGGAATAAGCCTGGCACCTTATTGGAAAATACATGGGCGTCACATTGCTATAGTAAGTTGCCTTTGGTTTTATTGCCATTCAAGGTGTCTCATTTCAAAGGTTGATCTGTGTTAGAGCAGCCTACTCCCTTTGTTTCAATTTATCTGATGCAATTGTCAAAATAATTTTTTCCATTTTATCTGAGGCAATTATATTTCCAATACAACATTAATGGTACATTTTCATGCTTTAATCTTATTTATTGCAATATGAAATATAAAAAAGAATGACACGTTAATTATATCTCAGATAATTTGGAACGGATGAAGTAATTAATTAGGACGGCACATTTGGCACTATGAGAGGCGGGGAATTTATACGGTTAAGTCTGGCTATTGGTTGACATTATCTCTTTATAGGCCAGGGTTGGTGGGGGGAGTGGCGTTTGGGTCAGGTGGCTTGGACAAGGTGTGGAGACAATGTTGGGACGTTGCGGTCCAGCCACGTATTCATCATTTCTTGTGGACGTGTTTACACGATTGTTTTCCAGTATCACGTAATTTGGCTAAGCGCAATGTGGGAGATGGTAGGTGTCTGACTTGCAGGGATGAAAATGAGACCTTGGCGCATGTTCTTTTCGAGTGCGAGATGGCGGTTAGAGTAGAGAGCAAAAGTCTTTCGGGACTCTGGCACGTCGGGGTAGGGTGTCGGATTTTAAGGGCCTATTCACGCTCCTTCACGAAGAGCTGTTGCGGGAGGAGGTGGCGGAATTTGTGTCCCGGATTTTATCAATACAAAACAACAAGTAATAAACCGGTTAACCTCAAGTGCAAGGATCGTAGTATGGAGGCTAATGCCGGGTCGATCTTACGGGGAACTAGACTGTTGTGAACCCTAGCTTTTGTTTTTAACTAATTATTGTCACGAAAACTAACCTAAACAAATATTGCATAAAAGTAACTAGACAGAGGAGATTAATCCAATGCTAGGCAAGATTGAAAGCGATAAAAACTAAACTAAAGTAAAGTGCAGGAAAAGTAAACTAAAGCTAAACAATTCAAGTTTCAAGAGATTTGAATCAAGTTATAACAAACGAACGAACAGTTGATCCACCTATCCTATCAACATTCAGATCCTATTCAGATTATTTCGTGATTCTAATCAAGTTGTGATTTGCCTTATCTAAGTACGACCTCTAATTTCTTAGATGGTTCTCCTATCAATCTTTATCTTTCGATTTAAAGATTAACGCTTTTCAAAACAAAGGTGGAAACTCTAACGCTTCTAACCCTAGAAATCTAACCTATTAACTTTCGTTTTATAGATTAAAGATCTACTCTTTTATCGGGTGTTCTAAAGTTAACATGATTTTCATCACATAAAACAAACACAAAAGCAAACATCTTTCGATATAATTCGCAATAAACAATGTAAACATGATAAAAGAAACAACTTGTATTAAAGAACTCACAAAACAATCACGATTCGAATCAATAGTTGACGGATAGGCTTCACACCTGCTCGTTCAAAGAGGTCTAGCCTCTTATCATCTTCGTGAGACTTGAAATTGATGAATAAAAAGACATGAAAAGTAGCTAATCTAATCTATGAATCTAATTGCATAAACTGGAAGAAAATAGAATAAAAACGCAGCCAAGCTGCTCCCTAGGGTTTAGGGTTCGAAATCTCTATTTAGGGTTTGGTAAAACGCGCCTATTTATAGATTTTTAGGTCGGTTTCGCTGAGTCGGTGCCGTGGACGCTCGTCCACTATCTTGGACGCCGTCTGCACTCTATGAACGGAGAATGAACGCCGCTCGTTGACGCGCGTCAAACTCTCTCGAATGTAAAATACGATTACGGACGCCGCTTCACTTTTATGGACGCCCGTCCACTACCTTGCTCTAGTATTTTGCTCATAACTTCACTTCTAGGGCTCCAAATGAGGTGATTCAACATGCGTTGGAAAGCTATTTCAATCCTCTACAACTTTCATCAAGACAACTTTCCCTGAAAGTGCCTACAAGTGTGGACAAAATCCCCATGAAGTGCCTGGTTCCGGTTCCTTCAATGATTCTTCACTTAAACATCTTTCAACTCTTCCATCTTCATGTGATCATCGTTTAAGCTCCTTACTCATCATGAAAACGTACCTAACAACATGATAGAAACATGCAAAATGTAACATCATACGAATAAACATAAAACACCGATAAAATCACGTAAATATCTCGATTTTGCATTTAAACACATTTAAAACTCGTTTGCTCAATAAATCTAATAAGCACTTACTTTTCTATGCAATTTATCAGATTATGGGAGAAATCGTTACGAAATATAACGGTATAAATCACATAAAATCACCCTTAACAACTTGTGTGGGTGATGTGGCATATCTGGAAGGCGCGATGTAGTGCTGTTTATGACGGTCAGCCGGTGTATGTATCTCGTGTATGTTCCTCGGCTCTTAGTGCAGCAAGAGAGTTCTTTCAAGCTACTCAGGTATCTCGTGTAGTGCAGCAACAAGAGCTGCGGGGTCGTTGGGAGCGGCCGCCTAATGGGATGATAAAGTGCAATGTCGATGCCTCAGCCACTCCGCATGCATCAGGGATAGGTCTTATCTTCCGCAATCATCAGGGTTCTATTCTGGCAGCTTATTCATTTCGATTTGATATAGCGGTTGTGGTGTTGGAGTTGAGGGCGATTCTTATGGCACTAGTGGAGGGACGGCGTTTGGGACTAACACAGTTGATGGTGGAGAGTGATTGTCTTGTCTGTGTTCAGCGGCTGCAACATCGGGGGGATGACTTCTCTTCCTTCGGCAACTTATTGCAGGATTGCATTACAGAGACAACACATTTTGCGTCATTTTGTTTTTCATTTGTTAGACGTACCGGTAATGAACCGGCACACATTCTAGCGCGTCTAGGTGTTGATTCATTGGGTGTTATTGCTTGGGGAGCACATCCCCCAAACCTTGTTACTACCGTTGTTTTGGCGCATTTAATTTGAATAATAAAAGCGGTTGGTGTTCTAAAAAAAAAACTTAATTTGTGTGTGATGCTTCGAGAGTCTTTCACATTTATTGTGCGCAGTATTGCTTTATACTACCTCCGAACTAAAATATAAATCATCCTACACTTTTTGATTTGTCCCACAATATAAGTCATTTTATGTTAACAGTGCAACATTTATTACAATTTCTCTATCTTACCTCTAATTTATTACTTAATCCAAAACTTTTCATTATTTAACAACTATTGCATTAATGATAGTCAATAGGTATTTTATACATTAACCTTCAAATTAATGTCATTCAATCACTTCTTTAATCTGTGTGAAAACTCCTATGATGACGTATATTTTGGTACGGAGGTAGCAAATATTTATATAATACTACCTTCGTCCCATAAAAAGTGTCGACTTTTTTGTGGTCAGATTAATAAAACAATTAATGTGTTGTATTTTAAATAGTGATGGACATATATACCCTATCAAATAATAATTGCTTTTTTAGAATATGAAATGAATATATAAATATTAAATTAAATGTTAAGATAATAGTACGTGATGATAGGTGGGCCCATTAGGCCGGGTTATCCATAGTTGGACCAGGCCCCAAATTATACAATCAAGACAATGGATTGGCAGGGCAGGACCGCAATTACTGACCAAAATAGTTAAAGGAGTAGGACTCCACCATACGCTGTGCAGAGGTATCTCTAGACAGACATTGGCTGCGCAGAAGTATCGCTAGACAGAGTGATCGGCTGGGAGCATAAAGACTGGGTCAGCATTAGCCCAACCGCTTGTAAACGTGGGTGGGCCCCACGTCCAGTAATGCTCAACGATCTCTGATAATAACTTCCCATGATGTCAAGGAAGAGGATCACGATCGACAACTATAAGAGAAACACACCTGAACTACGAGGGGACTTGATTCCGCTTTATTACCTAAATTGGATACGTGGCGACTCTCGAGGAGTTCAGTCCAAAATTATATACAAAGTACTTGTTCTTACGTTGTTTTCCTAATTAGAATTACTCGATTACCCGATTTTAATATTTATACCTCATCATTTGGTGCTAGAAGGAGGGTAAAATTCTAGTTAGTGAGTGATTATTACAGAAAAATGGCAAGAAATCAGGGAAACTCAAAAAAACAGCAAACTCAACCAGAGAAAGAAAATAGAACCGGGGGGAGAAAAGCCCAGATCGAAATAATCAAGACACCGGAAAGAAAGTTATGGAAGAAGGGCAGACAAGCAACCCTGACGCTGTCAAACAAATGTTGGTGGAAAATCTTGCAAATCTCAAAGCGTAAGAGATAAAAGCCATATTTGAGGCGCTTTTAAAGCGAAAATCAAGATAATGAGGCATCTCAAGCACATACTCAGCGCAAACCGCTAAAAGAGAAAAGCAGAAGCGAGTCTAGCATACAAGTGGTGGTTACTCACCCAGGTGGTGATAACGCCAGAGCGAATTAGACGCTATGCTTAAGCTTCAAACAAGATGAATTTAGGTTGGTATCTCTTTTATCGAGGACATTGATGCATTTCCTGTCCTCCCGGATTTAAGATCCCAAAGATCCGGGCATATGATGGAACTAAATATCCATATGATCATATGCATCAAGACATTCAAAGACATGAATTTGTATTAACACTCCGTAAGAGATGAAATGCAGGGCATTTGCAACTCTTCTAAGGAAAGGCAAGAGATTGGTTCAACAAGATGAACCCCATATCTATACCAGATTTCCCAACTCGACTGAAAATTTCATGCATGCATTCATTGCAAAAAGACCTTTCCAAAAAACCGGACGTATTTGGCGACAATTAGGCAAAAAGTGATGAAACGGTGTTGCGCTTCATCAAGAGGTTCAACGGAGAATCATCCCGATAGCGGACCTGGATGATAAATTTTTAGTAGCATCCTTCGTGGCGTGTCTCGAGAGAAGGGCGCCTACATGCAAAGTGAGTAGCAAAAATCCGAGCACAATAGAATAATGTCTGGAAATTGCATACAGGCATTGCCAAGAGAAGAGGCTAACAGAGCCAAGAGGGAAGAGTCCCATGGGATTCTAAAAAAGGAAAGACCGATGATAATGTTGGAAAGGTGTCCTAAACCCAATCGGGTTGGACCGGATCGACCGGTCGGGTCAAGTTTACTGATCTATTTAGTTCATGTAATAACTTTATTATGATTAATAAAAGCACTTATGTTATTATATATATTGTTTATCTTCATATTATTTGTTGTATATATATAGTAACGTCCCTAGTATCAATCTGTGATAGAGAAACCATGATAGTGATTATGGTTGATGAGATCTCTAATCACTATAACAAGGTTGGTACTTAAATGTCTCTAGTCTTAGATATTATCAAATGGGACATTGATAGTATAATCAGACTAGCACGTATTGGATGTCTTCTATCTTTTAGAAGATAGGGATAGATCTCGTCTATCGAAGTGTAGGGACACTTGGACTGTACGTGGACGTGTATTAGAGAATGTGTACCCTACCTTACTCAAATCATAAAGCAGCTTCTTCTGACTGTCGTGAGCTTTTGGTCATCATAGTGGAATAAAACATTTCGAGATAATGCCTTACCGCACTCAAATCATCGACCAGCTTCCGACACACACTATTGATTTCATTATTAACTCAACTTTTTCAAATGACATTAGCTACGTATTACTTATCACATTCAAACTTCTAGATATTCACAGTACCTCATACTACGGAACTAAATACAAACTACCATAAATCTCACGATATATACGTAGCACTAAGTACATGACTTATAAGAAAATCAAAAACTACTAATCCAAAACGGGGTATAACCTTATAAAAATAGCTCTTCATTCACTATGGCACGTGAAAATAAATCAGGTGAAACAACTAACTTATCAAACATATGACATAAAGCATCGATGAATATAATCAAACCGAACAAAACATGCATTGCTCACTCGAGACAAAACACAAATTTTGAAAATTTAGCCCATTTTAGCATAGAAATAACATCATATAAGCAAATGGTAGATACATAGCGATCATTCCCCTCCCCCACACTTAAATAACAACATGTCCTCATGTTGTGCGAAAATAAAAGAAAAGAAAGAACTTAGCCGATAGTAGTTCGAAAGTGGCAAGTCCGGAAGTGGTCGCGATCCGATCCAAAAATGCTTGATGAAAGCAGTAGACTGTGGACCATCCACCGGAAAACTGATATCATCTGAAACTCACAATTTCTATCGCAAGTATCCTGCATACATGAAAAACAACACAAAACGTACCTCGGGGGATAGGGGGAAATTATATGATATGAAACACAAGAGATAATCGTATTAGATGGAAAAATCATCGTCCAAGGAAAAGTGCAGAACATCCAACCGTCAATTACAATTACAGAGCAGATTCACACAAAACCCTAACTAGACTAAAACTAAACGAAGACACACAAAAGAAAAACAAAAGAAAATAAACAAAACAAAAGCAGATATCTAGGTGCCCCTAGTAGCGCTTTTATTTATGTCGTTAGCTCGACACCATTTAAGCTCAGCCTGGGTCAGGCCATTTGACTTTTCTGCCAGCCACTACCTCGTGTAAGCTCTCATCAGTAGCGTGGCTGCAGAAACATCTCATACATGGGGTCAAATCTTTGATAGCTTTCCAAGCCCGCTTAAACTTCCCATGGTCGATCTCTTCTTTGCCGCCTTCCTCTTAAGTTGTTGCTCTTTGAAAAACTCTTCCATATCCCAACTACCTGCTAGAACTTCTTCTGATGGACCAACACCGTCATCCTCCGAAAACAAGTCAGGCGAAAACTCGGTAAACTCATCGACTTTAGGGGTGCTACACCCGAGGATTTCGAGGAACTTAACAATCAAAGGACTTTCCTTGGCTTGACCAAGGTAATGTTTACACCTTTGACCATTCACTCGAACTCGCTGATCACCATAACCGCTGCAGCTTCTAAACGCCTCAGAATGATTTGGAGAATCTCGAAAGGACCGGACCAACGTGTTCTCAACTTCCCAGAAACAAATGTAACCTAGAATTGTATAAGAGAACTTGCTCGCCGACTGAAATTCTCTCTTCTTTATCTTGGCGCCATGGAGTAGTTTCATCTTCTCTTTACTAATCCTGGCGCTTTCATAAGCCTGGAGTCTAAATTCATCCAAATTATGCAATCTTTGCAATCGATGTTTCCACACAGATTGGGAATCGAAGTTCAAAACTTCAGAGCCCAATACGCCTGTGTGCTCTAACTCGATCGCGGATGGCATGGTTTACCGTAAACCATTTGATATGGCGATGTACCCATAGGGTCTTATAGGCGATCTATATGCCCAAAGTACATCGTCCAACTTCAGACTCCAGTCTTTTCTATGACTATTCACCGTCTTCTCCAGGATTTTCTTAATGCTCTGGTTGCTCCTTTCAACCTGACCACTAGTCATCGGATGATATGGTGTGCCAGTTTTATGACGAACACCATACTTCTCAAGTACTTTCTCTAGGGGTCGGTTGCAGAAATGCGTCCCTTCATCACTGATCAAGGCACGTGGACATCCAAACCTCACGAAGATATTCTTCTTCAAAAATTTCATGACCGTTTTATGATCATTGTGAGGAGTGGCTACTGCCTCCACCCATTTCGAAACATAGTCGACGCAGACTAAGATGTATTTGTTGCCACACGATGATGGGAAAGGTCCCATAAAATCGATGCCCCAAACATCAAAGACTTCGCACTCTAAGATGGGTTTTAAAGGCATGTCGAAACGCCTTGTCAGAGTTCCGGTTCTTTGACACCTATCGCAAGCTTTACAGAAGGCTTCTGTATCCTTAAAGATCGTAGGCCAATAGAAACCGGACTGGAAGATCTTCGCAACCGTCTTCCAAGGACCAAAGTGACCACCTGTGGGTCCACTATGGCATTGCTCGATTATATCGCGTTGCTCGGATTCTGGAACACATCTCCTAAGCAAACCATCTTTACAGATCTTGAAAAGATAAGGTTCATCCCAAACGAAATATTTCATATCAGAGAAGAACTTCTTCTTCTCCTGATACGACATCTCGGGGTCAAGGTAACGGGCATGAAGGTAATTCACAATGGACGAATACCATGGAACATCGGAGAGCGCGCCATCGATCAACATGATGTTTTCTAAAGGAAAGTAAAGATCTATATCTTCGAGGATCACCCTTTTCCGCACTTATCATCCTAGAGACATGATCCGCCACTACGCTCACACGCCCTTCTTATCTTTGATTTGAACGTCAAATTCTTGGAGGGTCGGTATCCAACGCAGCGAAGCGGTTTAGCTTCCTTTTGGTCATGATATAGCATGAGCGCGCGTGATCATCCACACAATCACTTGAGCACCTAGCAAGTAACTACGAAACTTATCCATAGCAAAGACTACGGCTAATAATTCCTTTTCGGTGGTTGTGTAGTTAACTTGAGAAGGATTCGATGTGTGGCTGGCATAATAGATAGGCTGGAACTTTCCATTAAGCTTTTGCCCTAAGACGCACTAACAAAGATAGTTGGATGCATCGCATATAAGCTCGAAGGTAAGTTCGTTCCAAATGTGTGAAATAAGAATTGGAGCGGATATTAACCGATTCTTGAGCTCCTCAAACGCTTGCTTGCGCTTTCATCGAAATTGAACTCAACGCCTTCCTTGAGCAGAGTAGATAGGGGCTTGGCTACTTTGGAAAAATCTTGGATGAATCTCCTATAGAAACCGACATGTCCGAGGAAACCTCTCGACTTCAGTACATTCTTAGGATAACTCATCTTCTCAATGGCTTCTACCTTGGCCCTATCTACTTCATACCTTTGGCGGACACTTTGTGGCCAAGAACTATCCTTCATCGACCATAAAATGGCATTTTTCCCAATTGAGTACTAAGTCCTTTTCCACACATCTAGACAACACACTGATCAAGATTATTGAGGCGATCATCAAAGGATTGACCGAAAACCGAAAAATCGTCCCATAAAAATCTCCATGCACTTTTCAACTAGCCCGTCAAAGATTGCTATCATACACCTTTGAAAGGTGGCCGGGCATTACAGAGACCAAATGGCATCCGCTGTGGCGAATGTCCCATAAGGGCAAGTGAAAGTGGTCTTCTCTTGGTCAACAGGATCGATGGGTATCTGGAAGTATCCCGAATATCCATCCAGAAACAAGAGAATGCGTGCCCCCGCCAGACGCTCAAGCATCCGGTCTATGAATGGAAGGGAAAATGATCTTTCAGTGTGACCTCATTGAGTTTTCTATAGTCAATACAGCACTTATAGCCTCATGAATGAGCCTCAATGCTATCTCCTCTCCTTCTCATTTTTCTCAATCATAATTCCACCTTTTTGGGAACTACCTGAGTTGGGGATACCCACTCACCATGCCTGCAATGGCGTATATGATACCCATATCTAGAAGCTTGATAATTTCCTTCTTGACTACCTCTTGCATGTGAGGGTTGAGTCTTCTCTGAGGTCAGTTTAACTCTGCTTTTTGCACCCTCCTCGCCTTGATTTTGTGCATACAGATGTCGGGAGATATCCTCGGATATCTCCCACCCATAACCAAAGGCTTTTTCATTTTTGCGCAAGACGTTTAACAATTTAAGCTCCTCTATACGAGATAGCTTGGCGAGAGATGATCAAAGGAAGCTTGTCACCTTCTCTCGTAAATACATACTTAAGATGTTTAGGCAACGGCTTGAACCAAGTCTACAGGGGGTTCCTCTAGACTTGATTTAAGATCACCACTCTTCAACTCAACATCGCCGAGCTTACTTAGTGGTCCCTACATCGCCAAGGCTTCTTCTCTTAGCTCATCCTCAAATTCACCGCTAATCGGGTCTAGATTGACCACACCATGATTATTCAGATTATCAATCAATCGCTCATATTCTGCTTTCTACAGCCAAGACTTGCTTATCCATGAAGTCATTGAAGTCATCGACGCCTCCTCAATGGAACAACCGGTTGGAGAACCGTAGAGGTACTTGAATAGATTTAGAAACACTATAGCTCACCTCTTGGTCACCAACTCGGATAGTTACTTTCCCACCATCACAATCGATGAGGGCTCTAATGTAGATAGGAAAGGTCTTCCAAGAATCGAGGGACATTTTCATTTTTCTCCATATCTAAGACATACCAGTCAACGGGAAAGTAAAACTACCAACTTGAACCAATACGTCCTTTAGGATCCCCGAGGCTTTCTTTGAAGATCTATCAACCGCAAGTTCATGGTAGTGGGTTCTAAAGCCTTTGTAAACCAAAATGCTTGCAAATAGATAATGGCATCAAGCTTATGGATGCACCCAGTCACATAAAGAATTTGGAAAGACTAGGCCTCCCATCCGCAATGTGAGCACGAATTTCCGGGTCACCTCTTTTGATTGGTAAGTCTGGATAATTGATCATTGAACAATCCTCACCAATTGCCTGATCCATTTCTGCTAACTTCTTCTTGGAAGAAACAACATCCTTGATGAACTTTGTATACTTAGGCATCTCGACCAAGACCTCGGATAATGGCAGATTTACCTGAGTATTTTTCAGAAGGTTTAGCACCTTCTCGTACTTTTTGTCTTCAACCAAAGGAATATTGCTCTTCCTCGGTGGAAACGGAAGCTTCTTCAGATCACTCTCGGAAAAGACTCTCTTTGAGGATGCGCTGATAGCTTTGTCTTCCAAATCCTTCCACCGAACCGTCTTTTCAGAAGCTTTCGTAGTCGTGGATCACCACGACTTTCTTTTCCTTTTCAGGTCCTCGAGGATCACCCACTTGAGGATTTCCAACTTTTTCACTTCTCGGGAACAACCACCGAGGATTTCCAACCTTTTCACCTATCGTGGATCACCACCGATTACTTGCTTGCGGCCAAGGGGATGATGGGTGCTCACTTCCCTCCCGCCTTATCAATGGCGGGAGGGGCTAGTGGTTTCCACGAAAGCCGAGGGGACCACTCACCGTATACCGCTTCTTAAACTCATTGTCTTGGCCTCCTCTTGTCCATAATGCATTGTTGGTACGAGGTCGATTACATTGGTCGCTACTTAAATCGGCCCGAGCAACATGACCGCCTTAGGATTTTCTTAAAAATCGCGCGATGCCCGGGGTCTTGATGCTAATCGCTCGACCACCGCCTGCCTATCTGTCTTTCAAGGTTCTTATTGGTACTCATCGGGAGTGAATGTTCTTGTTTTGCTCCTCTTTGAATGAGTTCCACTCACCTTGAGGTCATTGGAATCGAGGGCCTTGAGAATTGGAAAAATTTTGATTTTGTGGTCGGGTCAATGATTCTCGATAATTGGAATTGGAATTGGAGGGCCAATTCGATTAAACCTTTGTGTTTGATTGGAAAAATTAGAGTTTGGGTTCGATTATAACCAGGTTTCTATTGAAGTTCGAATTAGAGATTAAATCCGGAGACCGATTAAACCCTTGGTTTTGGAAATTGTTCGCCAGAGAATTGGTTGTTGAATCTCTGATTTGTCCGGCGAGAAAGCATTGACTTCCGCGATTCTCGCCCAATCATGGGATGAAGCGCAAGATGCGATATGCCGTCTTTGTCACATACTTGGCATGTGATTGGATTATACCGCCCATTGTCATGAAACGACATTGATTTGATGAGCAGAGGGGGAAGAAAATTGACATTGGCCACCATATGGCTGTCCGACAAAGATAAATGCTTCACAATACAGAACTTGAGGGTTCTGTGAAAGTGAAGGAGCCTGATAACTCGGATAGGGGGCGTTTTGAGAGGTCATCGGTTGAGAAGGTGCCATCTGCTTTTGCAAAGATGGCAACAAGACTTTGCATAGTCACCTCTTCGACCTTGGGAGGGGAGGAGGTGCCTGATGGACCGATAAGAGGGGCATAATTGTATTTGGCAATGTCCTCGAACAGTGCCCACCCCTCATCAGGTGTTTTCTTTAGAAATGCCCCACTGAGGAACTATTGACCATGCCCTTGGTGAGCTCGGTCAATCCACCAAGAAAGTATGGACTTGCCTTTCCTTTGGCAAGCCATGGTGAGGACACTTACTGCGCAAAAGAGACTTAAACCTTTTCCACGCATCAAAGAAAGACTCATTTTCCTTCCGGTAGAATGTGAAGATTTCGTTCGCACAATGGGTCATCTTTGAAGGAGGAAAGTATTGACTTAGAAATTCCTTCTCGAGCTCAAATTTACGTAGTGATGGATTCGTGAGGAGGGGAGAGTGATACCACTCGAGTGCCTCCCCGTAAGGAAAAATGGAAATAGTTTAAGCTTGATGGCGTCCTCACTCACACCTTGGATACGGGTAGTACCGCATATTTGCAAGAATGTGTGTAAGTGAGTGTGGGGGTTTTCGATTGGAAACCATGGAAAATTGATGCATCTTTGCATCATCCAGATAAGTCCGGTTTTAAGCTCGAAGTTTGGAGCGAAGAATGGTAGGCATGACGATAGCCGGGTTGATGGTGATCTGTATCGGGCATGGCATAGTCGGCCAACGTCCGTCTATCTTCCGCCGCCATTATTACTATTCTTTCGATTTCTCTGAAAGATATTGCTCAAATTCTGATCTAGAGCGTTTCTTCGTCCGAAACGGTCTCCGCTTATTGGGTCGGACTATGGTCCGCTCGAGGGTCGTGGAATAGATTAGTGGTCCCTTATGACTACGAGTTTGCATAAACCGAGCACCAACTCAAGGTGTTGAGCAAGAAAGGATAGAAAGTGACGAAAGGACGAGATCGAGGCAGAGGAAAGGATAACTAAACCTAGAGGAATCAAAAACTACAAAACTTAACTACTAAAAATTTAAAAACAAAAACAGAAACACTAAAAACGTGTTGAATTCTTCTGAGCCCAAAATGGAAGGGAAAACAGTGGATTTTGACCTCGAAAACGGTGTCGGACGGCCTCCGGCATTTGCCATGTCGTCGGCGTCGGAACGAGCTTTCCGAATTGGGGTCCTGCGCGCCAATCCGACACTCGAGCCGAAAGTTATGTCCAAAATACTATCAAGTGCTAAAACGGACCCTTTTATCCTAAAATTTGATCGTGAAAGGTGTGGAGTCAGATGATTCAACCTTAGATGTCACCGAATCAACGTGGAAACTAGAAAGGATAGAAACAAAACCCTACCTACTAAAAAGACATCAAAGCAGAGAGATAGACGGGCGCCCAAGGTCCCGGGCGGCGCGCGCTCGAGGTTGAAGTGGGCGGGCGCTCGTAAAACCGAACACTCGCCTGAGGGGTCGAAAGCGAAACAGAGTTGAAATTTTTACATGGGACGGGCGTTCATAGGTATGGACGCTGCTCATATGCAAAATTTTCCAGAAAAAAAACGAAAACGATTTGAGCAATGAGAGACAAGTAAAGAAAACAGAGCAGAAAAAGCAGGAGAAAAAAACTAATCACTAATGAAACTTTAACCCTAATCTAAAACACCAATATCCTAACTACTTAAAGGTTAATCTTCCTAGGAATCGACCTAAAAACAGGATTAAAATGCGAAAATGAAAAAAAAAAAAAACTAACTAACACGTAAAAACGAAAAACAAACAAAAACAAAAACTAGGCAAACCGTCCGGTTCCCGGCAACGGCGCCAAAAACTTGTCCCGGATTTTATCAATACAAAACAACAAGTAATAAACCGGTTAACCTCAAGTGCAAGGATCGTAGTATGGAGGCTAATGCCGGGTCGATCTTACGGGAACTAGATCATTGTGAACCCTAGCTTTTGTTTTTAACTAATTATTGTCACGAAAACTAACCTAAACAAATATTGCATAAAAGTAACTAGACAGAGGAGATTAATCCAATGCTAGGCAAGATTGAAAGCGATAAAAACTAAACTAAAGTAAAGTGCAGGAAAAGTAAACTAAAGCTAAACAATTCAAGTTTCAAGAGATTTGAATCAAGTTATAACAAACGAACGAACAGTTGATCCACCTATCCTATCAACATTCAGATCCTATTCAGATTATTTCGTGATTCTAATCAAGTTGTGATTTGCCTTATCTAAATCGACCTCTAATTTCTTAGATGGTTCTCCTATCAATCTTTATCTTCGATTTAAAGATTAACGCTTTTCAAAACAAAGGTGGAAACTCTAACGTTTCTAACCTAGAAATCTAACCTATTAACTTTCGTTTTATAGATTAAAGATCTACTCTTTTATCAGGGTGTTCTAAAGTTAACATGATTTTCATCACATAAAACAAACACAAAAGCAAACATCTTTCGATATAATTCGCAATAAACAATGTAAACATGATAAAAGAAACAACTTGTATTAAAGAACTCACAAAACAATCACGATTCGAATCAATAGTTGACGGATAGCTTCACACCGCTCGTTCAAAAGAGGTCTAGCCTCTTATCATCTTCGTGAGACTTGAAATTGATGAATAAAAAGACATGAAAAGTAGCTAATCTAATCTATGAATCTAATTGCATAAATGGAAGAAAATAGAATAAAACGCAGCCAAGTTGCTCCCTAGGGTTTAGGGTTCGAAATCTCTATTTAGGGTTTGGTAAAACGCGCCTATTTATAGATTTTTAGGTCGGTTTCGCTGAGTCGGTGCCGTGGACGCTCGTCCACTATCTTGGACGCCGTCCGCACTCTATGAACGGAGAATGAACGCTCGCTCGTAACGCGTCTGAAACTCTCTCGAATGTAAAATACGATTACGGACGCCGCCACTTTTATGGACGCCCGTCCACTACCTTGCTCTAGTATTTTGCTCATAACTTCACTTCTAGGGCTCCAAATGAGGTGATTCAACATGCGTTGAAAGCTATTTCAATCCTCTACAACTTTCATCAAGACAACTTTCCTGAAAGTGCCTACAAGTGTGGACAAAATCCCCATGAAGTGCCTGGTTCCGGTTCCTTCAATGATTCTTCACTTAAACATCTTTCAACTCTTCCATCTTCATGTGATCATCGTTTAAGCTCCTTACTCATCATGAAAACGTACCTAACAACATGATAGAAACATGCAAAATGTAACATCATACGAATAAACATAAAACACCGATAAAATCACGTAAATATCTCGATTTTGCATTTAAACACATTTAAAACTCGTTTGCTCAATAAATCTAATAAGCACTTACTTTTCTATGCAATTTATCGATTATGGGAGAAATCGTTACGAAAATATAACGGTATAAATCACATAAAATCACCCTTAACAACTTGTGTGGGTGATGTGGCATATCTGGAAAGCGCGATGTAGTCTTCATTTATGACGGTCGACCGGTGTATGTATCTCGTGTATGTTCCTCGGCTCTTAGTGCGAAGCAAGAGAGTTCTTTCAAGCTACTCAGGTATCTCGTGTAGTGCAAAGAACAAGAGCTGCGGGTCGCTGGGGAGCGGCCGCTAATGGGATGATAAAGTGCAATGTCGATGCCTCACCCACTCCGCATGCATCGAGATAGGTCTTATCTTCCGCAATCATCGTGGTTCTATTCTCGCGCAAATTATTCATTTCGATTTGATATAGCGGTTGTGGTGTTGGAGTTGAGGCGATTCTTATGGCACTAGTGGAGGGGCGGCGTTTGGGACTAACACGATTGATGGTGGAAGTGATTGTCTTGTGCAGTGTTCCGGTGCAACATCGGGGATGACTTCTCTTCGGGCAACTTATTGCGGGATTGCATTACAGAGACAACACATTTTGCGTCATTTTGTTTTTCATTTGTTAGACGTACCGGTAATGAACCGGCACACATTCTAGCGCGTCTAGGTGTTGATTCATTGGGTGTTATTGCTTGGGGAGCACATCCCCCAAACCTTGTTACTACCGTTGTTTTGGCGCATTTAATTTGAATAATAAAAGCGGTTGGTGTTCTAAAAAAAAAACTTAATTTGTGTGTGATGCTTCGAGAGTCTTTCACATTTATTGTGCGCAGTATTGCTTTATACTACCTCCGAACTAAAATATAAATCATCCTACACTTTTTGATTTGTCCCACAATATAAGTCATTTTATGTTAACAGTGCAACATTTATTACAATTTCTCTATCTTACCTCTAATTTATTACGAATCCAAAACTTTTCATTATTTAACAACTATTGCATTAATGATAGTCAATAGGTATTTTATACATTAACCTTCAAATTAATGTCATTCAATCACTTCTTTAATCTGTGTGAAAACTCCTATGATGACGTATATTTTGGTACGGAGGTAGCAAATATTTATATAATACTACCTTCGTCCCATAAAAAGTGTCGACTTTTTTGTGGTCAGATTAATAAAACAATTAATGTGTTGTATTTTAAATAGTGATGGACATATATACCCTATCAAATAATAATTGCTTTTTTAGAATATGAAATGAATATATAAATATTAAATTAAATGTTAAGATAATAGTACGTGATGATAGGTGGGCCCATTAGGCCGGGTTATCCATAGTTGGACCAGGCCCCAAATTATACAATCAAGACAATGGATTGGCAGGGCAGGACCGCAATTACTGACCAAAATAGTTAAAGGAGTAGGACTCCACCATACGTTGTCGAGGGTATCTCTGACAGACATTGGTCTGCAAGCTGTAAGTATCGCTAGACAGAGTGATCGGCTGGGAGCATAAAGACTGGGTCAGCATTAGCCCAACCGCTTGTAAACGTGGGTGGGCCCCACGTCCAGTAATGCTCAACGATCTCTGATAATAACTTCCCATGATGTCAAGGAAGAGGATCACGATCGACAACTATAAGAGAAACACCCTGAACTACGAGGGGGACTTGATTCCAGTTTATTACCTAAATTGGATACGTAGGCAGCTCTCTCGAGGAGTTCAGTCCAAAATTATATACAAAGTACTTGTTCTTACGTTGTTTTCCTAATTAGAATTACTCGATTACCCGATTTTAATATTTATACCTCATCATTTGGTGCTAGAAGGAGGGTAAAATTCTAGTTAGTGAGTGATTATTACAGAAAAATGGCAAGAAATCAGGGAAACTCAAAAAAACAGCAAACTCAACCAGAGAAAGAAAATAGAACCGGGGGGAGAAAAGCCCAGATCGAAATAATCAAGACACCGGAAAGAAAGTTATGGAAGAAGGGCAGACAAGCAACCCTGACGCTGTCAAACAAATGTTGGTGGAAAATCTTGCAAATCTCAAAGCAGAAGAGATAAAAGCCATATTTGAGGCAGTTTTAAAAGCGAGAAATCAAGATAATGAGGCATCTGAAGCACATACTCCGCTGCAAACTGCTAAAAGAGAAAAGCAGGAAGCAGAGTCTAGCATACAAGTGGTGGTTACTCACCCAGGTGGTGATAACGCCAGAGCAGAATTAGACGCTATGCTTAAGCCTAAACAAGATGAATTTAGGCTGGTATCTCCTTTTACTGAGGACATTGATGCATTTCCCTGTCCTCCCGGATTTAAGATCCCAAAGATCCAGGCATATGATGGAACTAAATATCCATATGATCATATGCATCAGTACATTCAGCACATGAATTTGTACAACACTCCAGAAGAGATGAAATGCAGGGCATTTGCAACTCTTCTAACAGGAAAGGCAAGAGATTGGTTCAACAAGATGAACCCCATATCTATACCAGATTTCCCAACTCTGACCAGAAATTTCATGCATGCATTCATTGCAGCAAGACCTTTCCAGCAAAACCGGACGTATTTGCTGACAATTAGGCAAAAAAGTGATGAAACGGTGTTGCAGTTCATCAAGAGGTTCAACGGAGAATCATCCCAGATAGCAGACCTGGATGATAAATTTTTAGTAGCATCCTTCGTGGCAGGTCTCAGAGAAGGACGCCTACATGCAAAGCTGAGTAGCAAAAATCCGAGCACAATAGAATAATGTCTGGAAATTGCATACAGGCATTGCCAAGGAGAAGAGGCTAACAGAGCCAAGAGGGAAGAGTCCCATAGGGATTCTAAAAAAGGAAAGACCGATGATAATGTTGGAAAGGTGTCCTAAACCCAATCGGGTTGGACCGGATCTGACCGGGTCGGGTCGTTTACAGTCTATTTAGTTCATGTAATAACTTTATTATGATTAATAAAAGCACTTATGTTATTATATATATTGTTTATCTTCATATTATTTGTTGTATATATATAGTAACGTCCCTAGTATCAATCTGTGATAGAGAAACCATGATAGTGATTATGGTTGATGAGATCTCTAATCACTATAACAAGGTTGGTACTTAAATGTCTCTAGTCTTAGATATTATCAAATGGGACATTGATAGTATAATCGCAGACTAGCACGTATTGATGTCTTCTATCTTTTAGAAGATAGGGATAGATCTCGCCTATCGAAGTGTAGGGACACTTGGGTATGCGTGGACGTGTATTAGAGAATGTGTACGTTAGACCGACCCCACTTACATTAAGTGTCACACTATGTGGCGGTTGTGTAATTATCCTTTGACCGAGTCTTCATGGCATCACGGTGTGGATTGTCATGCTTTGACACTATTGAGATTTCTCCTAACCACGGGGCGATCATGCGGTAGTGATTGGGTATGATATTCAAGCATGCGGAGTATACATGATTGGTCGTCCGGGAATCGCGTATCCTATGATTGGGATCGAATATCCGAAATGGCCTTCTTATAAGGAATGTCTAGCTCTCGAGAATCTTTGCAAAGTAGGAGTATATGTGTTATTCCGAGAGAGCATGATATCCAGATTATAAGATACGATCGTTAATGTATTGACACTCGAGATACGATCGTATGGATATTATTATAGCGATAGGATTGTAAGTTACACGGTAACTGCTTCACATGAAAGGTAGTAGTCATTGCTTTTGACTCTTCCGATGATTGGGGGTCACGGTGTGTTGCTAGACGCTATCCCGTGATCGTTAGGTATGAAGGGCATTTTAGTAAATTGCACTTTGTGTCTACGACCAACATATTCGGAAGCCTATCGGGTCACACACATATGAACATCGAGTCGGATTAAAATGCGGTTATAGTTGATAACCAAATAAGGAAAGTTTATCTCTAGACTATAAAGGTTATAGTGGTAAATTAATATGGTGGTATTTATTTATTATGAATAAATAAAATACAAGATATTAATTATATACAAATTATATTAATTAAAGAATATTCCGGAAGTCAATTAGTTGACTAATGGGGCGCTATTCTTGAGTGTGTAAGTTACACTTGGATTGTGCACTTTAATTAATAAGATTGCCATAATACTAATATAAGATATTAATTGATTTTGGAAAAATAGATTTATGGTAATAAGATAATTATAATCAATATGAGATATTGGCAAAATAAATTATAATTAAAGAGATAAATCAATCTAGTTGATTTTCCTTATTTTATTGGAAAAAGGTTTTTTTTTCTCCTACACACTAATGGGGCGCCACTTATCCCTATAAATAAGAGGTGGGTGTCAAGCTCTTTTGTACATCACAATTGCAAGAGTTCATAATTCTTGTGTAAAATAGAGAGCCTTCCATAGTGAGTTTGTGAGGGAAGAAAAGGTCCGGTCTAGCGGCGGAGTTTTTCGATAGCAATCAAGGAGGATTCCGGCAAGGGGTTCGTGTGGATTAAGCGATAGAGGCCGGACGCGTGGGCGGCTTGCGCGATTGAACTACTCTCCGTTGGCGGTCAAAGCGACGATCTTATAGATCATCTAAGGTATAACCGTCAAACTACTTAACGTGCTTATTGCATTAAACGAAGAACGATCTAAAAGGAAATCAAATTTTAAATTCACTGCGTTAAACTAGTGATTTCTAACAAAGTGCTATCGCGATGTGACTTGAGCTTAAGCAATAAGCATAATTTAATTGCGTAGTATTTAATCGATAGATGCAAGATTTAAATCACGAAACGTTGAAACAAAAAAAAAATAGGGTTCATGGGGGGTCGGCCGACTGGCGGTGCCCCCCTCCCTCTGCGGCGGCGGCGGTGGCGGTAACCCTAGGGTTGCCGTTTGTCGGCTGTCCTCTTCCAATAGGGGAGATCGACCCTTTTCGTTTTGTGATATTTATTGTGCATAGATATCTCGTTTGTTTAGTTGTGTCATATGGCCAACCAATGGTTCAAATAGTTTGGACCATTGGGAAACCATATGGCATATTGGCCTTTCCAAATTTTGATTTAGAATAGGCCTAGGCCTAGGCCACTTACAAAATTTTGATTTTGGAAAGTGGCCAGGCCTGAACCAAAATTATTTGGCCTTTCCAAATATTAGATTTGGAATAGGCCTAGGCCCTTTTCAAATATTTGATTTGTAAAAAGCCTAGGCCTAGGCCACTTCCAAAATTTTGATTTTAGAAAGTGGTCAGGCCTAAGCTAAATTTATTTTTTTGGAAAGGAAACAAATAGGAGACTTAGCAATTTTAATTTTATTTTGAATAGTTCAAATTTAATTAAAATTAAAATCGATTTAAAATTAAATGTTAATTTTAAGTTTCGATTAAGTCATATAATTAATTAAAAGTTATTTAATTATTTGACATGATAAAATAAAGACGCATGAGTAGTTAAAATTAGAATTTAATCTTTTCATAAGATAAAATTGTATGGATTAGACATGTAGATATAATGTGATTATATGATGGACCCCGATTGATCGCTGGACTCACCAATAGGATAGATGGGAATGTTTTCTTTATGTTGGTTTTGAAAAAATTGTCCTAGGCCGTTATGAAGAACGTGACCTAGTTTACTTTTTTGCAATTATCACATTCCCGTTAGCTCCCCCAGCGGCGGGTGTAATTATTTATTATGTAACAAGAATGGAGCAAGAAGTTGAAGACCAAGGAGAGATAAAGAACCCATTGGCGTAAAGCAATAAAGATCCTATTGGCGGTTGCAGATACCCTTAGTTTGTGACCCGCGGTTTAGTCATTTTGTATTCGAAACCGCACCTAGGAAAAGTCCATGATCATACCGGTTATTTTATGCGTGGAATGTTGTGTATGTTTTACTTTATATGATATAGTAGTAATATGCACTTAGTAGATTTGAGACCATAATGTAACCAAATTAATTAAGTGAATTAATTTAAAATATTCCCACGCCAAAAATCGAGCCAAAATTGTCTCCCAATATTATAATGAAGGTGAAGAGCCCTTGTTCGGATCCAACTGATCGGCCCTCGTCGGGAGTTGACCTACCACGGGTATATCGTTATTATTGAGATATGATCGCTACGAGATCTCATGAATATTGGAGTTACGACTCGAATAGAATCTTGCGGTGATTGGCCCTCGTCAGACCGTCGATTTTAGAGACAAGGGGTTGACTATCACATAGAGATGTGAAACGTCAAAGAGTTGACTAGTCAGCCACTGGGAGTCGCATGCGATCGATCGGTAAGAGTACCTACACATTCGAAATTATCTCGGTTGATCGGCCCTCGTCGGGGATCGAGGTAACTAGATGGGATCCCAGCCACTAAAGAATTAATTAAATTCTTGAAAGCCAATAGGGAATAGTTGGCTAGTGGGAGTAAAACCTTATAAAATTTTTAAGTGCAAATTTAGGGTTTTTATACATGAGCTTTTACTTATTCTATCTTTATTGTTGTAGAAAATGTCAAACAAATTGAACCTTCATTTTATCATCGAAAACAAGCTTGACGAAACTAATTTTCTCGATTGGGAAAGAAACCTCAAAATCGTTTTGAGACACGAGAAGATTGGCTATGTCTTGGACGAGGCCCTACCGGAAAGGCCCGCTGAGGGTTCGGCTGTAGATGCCGTCGAGAAGTACAACAAGCATTGTTCTGACAGTACTGATGCTACATGTATCATGCTTGCTTCTATGACACCTGAACTGCAGAAACAGCATGAGTCTATGGACGCCTACTCTATCATGGTCCACCTGAAGGAACTTTATGCTTCTCAGTCTCGCATTGAGAGGTACGAGGTCTCGAAGGCCCTGTTTAGTTGTAAGATGGCATATGGGACTGCTGTAGGGTCACACGTGCTTAAAATGATCGGGTACATAGAGATGCTTGGGAAGCTGGGCCACAAGTTGGAACGAGAGTTGAGTATTGACTTGATTCTGCAATCTCTACCTGATTCATTCTCGCAGTTCGTGATGAACTATCACATGAACAAGATAGATTGCTCCCTTGCGGAGTTATTGAACATGTTGAAGACTGCTGAGGGCACTGTGGGGAAGGGAAAGCAAGTGTTGCTGGTCACTTCAAGCAAGGGCAAGGCAAAAGCCCAGAAAAAATCCAAGAAGGCAAAGGCTGCACCTAAGCCAACGCCTAAGATAGCAAAAGACAAATCCAAAGAATGCTTGCTTCCATTGCGGTGAGACCGAACATTGGAGGAGAAACTGCAAGGGCTTCTTGAGTACCAAGAAGAAGCATTCTGATGCTTCGACTTCAGGTATATTTATGATTGAGATCAACATTACTTTTTCTAAGTCTAACCACTAGGTATTAGATCATCGGTTGTGGTTCTCATATTTGTACGAAATATGCAGCACTAAGAAGAATTAGAAATCGAGGAAAGGAGAGGTGGACCTACGCGTTGGAAATGGAGCAAGTGTTCTTTGCCGGCCGTAGGAGTTTATTTTCTTTCATTGCCCGATTGGGCTAGCACTAGAACTCAATAACTATTATTTTGTTCCTCGCTTCTTTACGAAGAGCATTATTTCTATTTCTGCATTAGATGTTGATGGATTTTCTTTTACGTTTGAGAATAAATGTTGTTCTTTTTCACGTGATGGAATCTTTTATGGTACTGACATACTTAGCAATGGTCTCTACATATTAGATATGAATGTTGACGTACTTAATATAAATAACAAGAAAGCCAAAACAAATGACTTGAATGAATCCTACTTATGGCATTGTAGACTTGGCCATATAAATAAGAATCGCATTTCCAAACTCCATAAAAATGGAATGTTGGATCAATTCGATTCTGAATCGCTTGATACATGCTAAGCTTGTTTACTTGGCAAGATGACAAAGTCACCTTTTAGTGGCAAAGGATAAGATCCAATGAATTGCTTGAGCTCGTACATACCGATGTATGTGGCCCAATGTCAATTCAAGCAAAAGGAGGATACTCTTATTTTATCACATTCACTCGATGACCATTCTCGATATGGTTATATATACTTAATGAAGTATAAATCAAGCCTTTGAAAAGTTCAAGGAGTTCGAAGTGAAGTGGAGAAACAACTAGGTAAAGAAATCAAAACACTTCGATCCGATCGAGGCGGAGAATACCTAGATGGAGAGTTTCAAGATTATTTGAAGGAGAATGGGATTCTACCTGAATGGACCCCTCTCGGGACGCCACAAATGAATGGCGTGTCTGAGAGGAGGAACCGCACCTTGTTAGACATGGTGCGATCCATGATGAGCTACGCAGTTCTTCCAAAATCGTTTTGGGGGTATGCTCTTGAAACCGCATCCTATACACTGAACCGAGTTCCATCAAAGACGGTTGAATCCACACCATACGAGGTATGGCATAACAGGAAACCGAGTCTAGCCTATATTAAACCTTGGGGTTGTCCGACTTACGTGAAGAGGATGATGCCCGACAAATTAGAAGCTAGATCTGACAAATGTCTATTTGTGGGTTATCCTAGAGAAACTAGAGGATACCAATTTTACCATCCTGAGGAACAAAAGGTGTTTGTTGCCAGGACTGGCCACTTTCTAGAGAAAGAGTTTATTCTGGATAGGGTCAGTGGGAGTAAAATTGATCTTGAAGAAATTCGAGAACCACTTACGGATAACAGTCCGTTGATGGAAGTAGAGGAGACACCACATACAATTATGGGTGGACCAGGAGGAGATAATAATAGGATTTGCTCGGGGAAGATAAAAGCAAATGAAAAGGGACGGAGAAGCGAAAAACAGAAAGTGATGGGAACCGTTCAGTACGGTCCAAGAGATGCGCTACCAGCCATCGTGAGCAATGAGGGGCTGGTAATAGAAGCGGTTATCCAGAAAAATCTGGTCAGAAAAATCTGCATGTATTACACGAGCGCGATAACGTGTTGTATTACAATGCGTTTCAGGCAATGAAACTAGCGGACTCGGAGTTGACTCCTGTATAAACTCCTCTTTTTGGATTTTCTGGGCCACCCATACATCCTGTGGGTATGTTAAAGCTATTGACAACTTTTGGCAAAGGACCACAGAGCAGGACTTTGATGGTCAATTATGTGGTGGTAAAAGCTCCATCCGCTTATAATGTGATTCTAGGAAGACCCGCATTGATTGATCTAAAGGCAGTGGTTTCACCGGCACATAACAGTATGAAATTCCCAACTTTTGAAGGAGAAGCTACCGTTAAAGGAAATGTGGATGCTGCCAAGAATTGCTATCACCACCACAATCGGTGGAAAAATGAAGGTACAAAGAAGTGACAATGGAAGATCTTGTTCCGGATGAAGAAAAAGTCGGCAATCCAACGATCCTGTGGAATCAATAATGCTAGATGAATCGGACTCTGAATCCACAGTCAGCATAGGATCATGGATACCTGCTGAGCAAAAACATATGCTGATCAGAATCTTGAAAGATTATAAAGATGTGTTTGCATGGAAAGCTAGCGACATGCCTGGATTGTCAACAGAGTTGGCTATCCATAAACTCAATATCGATCCAACCAGGAAACCAGTGAAGCAAAAGAAAAGATCATTTGCACCAGAAAGGATACAGGCTGTCAAGCAAGAAGTGGAGAAGTTGTTGCAGGCCAACATGATTAAAGAAGTTATCTATCCAGAGTGGCTAGCAAATCCGGTGCTAGTCAAGAAGCCAGATGGCAGTTGGAGAATGTGTGTTGACTTTACTGATCTGAACAAAGCTTGTCCTAAAGATAGTTATACTTCCCTAGAATTGACAAAGCAGTAGACTCTACAGTTGGTTATGAAATCTTTGCTTTCTTAGACGCTTATAAGGGATCTCATCAGATTATGATGGACCCTGTAGATGCTGTAAAAACTGCTTTTATTACTAAATTTGGTTCCTACTACTATGTGTATATGCCTTTCGGATTAAAGAAAGCAGGGGCTACCTACCAAAGGGCAGTCAATACCATTTTCAAACAACAGATTGGCAAATCAATGGAAGTATATGTGGATGACTTATTGATCAAGAGCAGGACTCTTGACCAATATTTGAAAGATGTAGCAGAAGTTTGTCAGGTTTTAAGACAAACGGGAATGAAATTGAATCCAAAAAAATGCACTTTTGGGTTAAGATCAGGCAAGTTTCTGGGTTATATGATATCTAAAGAAGGTATCAGGGCCAACCCCAATAAATTAGAGGCTTTAAAGAGCATGCCTGAACCGAAGAATATTAAAGAAGTTCAGAGATTAACAGGAAGATTAGCAGCGCTAAACCGATTCTTGTCAAAATCTGCACAGAAGTCATTACCACTCTTCAAAATTCTCAGGAAGGCCAGTCCATTTGAGTGGAATGAAGAATGTAAATAGGCTTTTCAGGATTTAAAAGACCATATCAGTCACTTGCCAACTCTAACTCCCTCTCAGGAAGGTGAGATACTATTTCTTTACTTGTCTTTTTGCAATGAAGCAGTAAGTGATGTGTTAGTGAAGCAACATGGCATGATACAAAGGCCAGTATATTTTGTAAGCAAAGCCCTACAAGGACCCGAGATTAGATATTCTGAGGTGGAAAAATTAGTCTTAGCCTTGGTACATGCCACAAGGAAATTAAGAACATACTTCCAAAGTCATCCAGTGATTGTATTGACAAATCAACCTTTAAAGCAAATTTTGGATAAACCAGACAAGTCTGGAAGGTTAGAAAAATGGGTAGTTGAATTGCTATGTTGCACCGACACTCCAATATGGGTAACGTGCGCCGTATCCGACACGTTTCCGACACGACACGCGTCCGACACGCGCCGACACGGTGTCGGACACGTGTCGGTTGATTTAAAATAATGTTAAATTAAATTTTAAAACCGACACGCCAGTGGACACGTCCCGACACGCCAGGGACACGTCAAGGACACGGAGCGACACGGAGGGACACGTCCCGGACACGGGGGGACACGTTCCCGACACGGCTATTTATATTTTTTTATATTTTTTTGTATTTTTTGTATTTTTTTGTATTTTTTTATATATATTTTTGTATATATATATATATATATATATATATATATATATATATATTATATATATATATATATATTTTATATATATATATAAATTTATATATATATATATATATATATATATATATATATATATATATATATATATATATATATATATACTACGTCTCCCCGGCGTGTCGTGTCCTATATTTTTGAAAGTTGCCGTGTCGCCGTGTCCGTGTCGTGTCGTGCGCCGTGTCCGTGTCGGTGTCGGTGCAACATAGTTGAATTGGAAGGGTTTGATATCGAATATAAACCAAGAACGGCAATTAAAGCCCAAGTGGTAGCCGATTTCTTGGCAGAAGAAAAAGCCTTGGCTATAGAGCAAAAGGCCGTTGAAGCGAACAAGGTCGAGAAGAACAAAAAAGCGAATATGGCGGCTTTATGTGGACGGAGCCTCCAACAAAGAAGGAGCAGGAGCAGGACTCCTGCTCATTAGCCCAAAAGGTGAAGAATTCCCATACGCTCTTCATTTTGACTTTCAAGCCACTAACAATGAGGCAGAATATGAAGATTTGATAACTGGATTAAACCTAGCACAAAAGTTAGGTGTGCAAAATTTGAAAGTCTACACAGACTCACAACTGGTAACAAATCATATCAAGGGAGAGTATGAAGCAAAAGAAGGCCCCATGAAAAAGTACCTTGCAAAGTGTACGAGAGGAAATTGCAAAATTTCTTAATGATAGAAGTGGAACAAATAACTCGAGCCCAAAATACCGGCGCGCACGCTTTATCAAAGCTAGGATCTAATTTCTTATCCAACAAAAAGGTGTTGGTCGAGCAATTGAAGCAGAAGAGTTGTGATGAAATTGAAGTACATCCAATAACACAGGCAGAAACATGGATGGATCCAATTGTTATGTATTTGAGAGATGGAAGACTTCCTGAGGATAAAATACACGCCAGAAAACTGATAAGACTCTCAGCCAGGTATGCTCTGTTCAATGATGTTCTGTACAGAAAGTCTTATGCAGCACCTTGGTTGAGATGCGTTACTCTAGATGAGGGAGACTATGTATTAAGAGAAATCCATCTAGGAATTTGTGGAAATCATTTGGGAGCAAGAGCTCTGGCCAGGAAATGTAAGCTTTATGGATATTATTGGCCAGAAATGCAAGATGATGCAGAGAATCTGGTCAGGACTTGCAGGACATGCCAGGTGCATAGTAACTTATCACATAATCCTGTACATGAGATGATACCAATTGTGTCTCCATGGCCTTTTGATCAATGGGGAGTAGACTTAGTGGGTCCACTACCCCGAGCACCGGGAAATTTCAAGTTTCTAGTGGTGGCAGTGGATTATTTCACCAAGTGGGTAGAAGCTGAACCTTTAACCACTATCACAGCCAACCAAATACAGAAGTTCCTATGGAGAAATATTCTATGCAGGTATGGAATCCCTAAAGTTCTCATCTCTGATAATGGTACACAATTTGAAGATCAAGGAGTGCAGGCCTGGTGCACCAACCTAGGAATCTCCCAACACTTTACATCAGTGGCCTATCCTCAAGCCAATAGGCAGGTAGAGCAGACAAATAGGCAAATGAAACAGGGACTGAAGAAAAGATTGGAACAAGAGGGATCTTATTGGGTAGACCATCTCCCAAATATCTTATGGGCATACATGACTACACCGAATGCCGCTACACAGGAAACTCCAAACTCTTTGGCGTACGGATGCGAAGCGGTGATACCAGCAGAGATTGGACACAAATCTCCCAGGTCAGAATTATACTGTCCAGAAACACAGGAGGTAGACATGTTGCATGTCAAGGACGAGCTGGAACATAAACGCGATATTGCACTGATACAGATGGCCAAGTACAAGCAGAGAATTGCCCAATACAACAACTTCAAAGTTAGAGGTACATATTTTAAAGAAGGCGATTTAGTTCTGAGACGAAATGATGCTAGCAAGCAAGGTCCCACTGGAAAGCTAGACCCAAATTGGGAAGGTCCTTATAAAATTATCAAAGTACATGGAAAAGGATCCTATCAACTAGCTAATACTTCTGGAAAAACAATTCCTAGAAGCTGGAATGCTATTCCTTTAAGGAAATATTTTCCTTAAGATAATTACATTGAAATATTATCCTTTTTCCTTTTAGCTTTAAATTTGTAATTATGCATGTGAATATATTAATTTGTGCTGGAACAAGGAATTAAAGACAAGATGTTTTAATTATCAGTAAACCTGCAGCACAAAGTGATTCTGGACAGAGGACCCAATTAAAAAACACGCAAGTGTTAAACTTGCAGCGCAAGAAAATTCAGTGCAGAGCACACAATTAAAAATATAAAAATTCCAAACTTGCGGTCATGAGGCATTACAGGCGAGGACCCACATAAAAAACACAAGTGTTAAACTTGCAGCGCAAGAAAATTCTATGCAGAGCACATAATTAAAATATATGAATGCCAAACTTGCAGTGTGGGAGCATTCTGGGCAGAGGACCCAAATAAAAAACACACAAGTGTTAAACTTGCACGCAAGAAAATCCTGTGTAGAGCACACAATTAAAGAATACAAAAATCAAACTTGCAGAGCAAGAATGTCCTGGGCAGAAAACAGTAATGGTCTATGCATTAAGTGAATTCTGTGTAGAAGATAAGGATTAAGAAGCTAAGGATAAACAATCCTAACTTCTTTGCAGCGCAACAAGAAGGTAAAGCTGAACCCAGAAAATATCAAATTCAAAGGCATAAATTCAAAGGTGCAACTCCAAAGGTTTAAATGATCAAAGTATCGTCAACAACAAATAAGAGATAAAGTTATTACATCAAAAGCTGCACAGTGCAGTGATGACGGTCAAATTATACCCGTAAAAGTCATCAACGTTGACCTTAAATCGAGTTTAATAATATATATTTCATATTAAATCACATGTTTATATTTATTATTTAATGTTAAGTGATTATTAATATGATATTTGGTATTTAGCCGTTCTCATTATTAAAAGCCGATTTATTGTGTGATAAATGCTGATTTTGTAGATCACGACAAATCGAGAGGATAAATGTCATTCAATCAATGGATCTCAAGATAATAAGGAATAAAATCGGAGCATTAATCAAGAGATAAATTAGAGAAATCAGATCAGCACGAAGCGTGGAGTGGGGAGCAAGGCGGGGCGAAGAAAACGTGGAGAACTTGGAAAATCCAGGTTCGGTCGACCGAGCCTCATGCTTCGATCGACCGAGTGCATCCTTCCGGTTGACCGAGCCTCTGGTCAGGGGCGGTTTCTGACTTTAATCGTGTTTATCCTCTAGATCCTTCCTAAGTCGGCCGAAACTCCTATATAAGCAACAGCTATGAGCAATTGTAAAACACACCTCTCATACTTTAGAATATAATTCTACTTTGATATTTTAATACAATGTAGCATAAGTAGATTGAAGGTTTCCGACAATTTAAAGGTTTGCGAGTTATGTAAGCCTTTATTTTACTCTTCTTTCTTTTAAGTAATTAATCCCTCCCAATTATGCTTTATTGTTTGAGTTAGTTAATTCATAGCTAGATGATGTAGATCTAGGTTATGTCGTTATGGATGTGGCGAAGCCTTGTCTATGAGGATCCCATAACCTACGCCATCCATTTAGTTTCTATCCATGAATCTGCATTGTTTAATTAATGTGTATCTGTGTTAGTTTATATGAATGCTTTACAATTCTTCGTTTAATCCGTTGTGTATGATGAAACGCTGAGAGATATGTTCAGGGATGTAATCTGGGGACGAAATTGATTCGGGTGACCGAATGAGTTCACTCGGTCGACCGAGCCCACCTATTCGGTCGACCGAGCCCTGTTTTTATCCGTTAAATAGCCACGTCTTTATGGTTAGGTTAACTTAATAGAATTTATTATCTCAGTAGGTATGGCTATGGCTACGTTACTCGCTTAGTTTAATTAAAACGTGTAAGAAGGAAATACCAATATAAAACTCTTAGGTAGGCTCATGAATTGATCTTCGGATGTTCAGCGTTATCTAGGTAGGTTTATATTTGGGAATTGCATGCACCTGCTTATACGTACGTCGTAGATTAGCATGAGACTATAACTTGGTAATTGCTAGTTGGACGAGAGCTTGAGTAATCGTTTAGGAAGTACGCCTAACCACATGAATGTTGCCTGGACGAGATGTACGGTCAATATCGGCATCCTTAGAGTCGTAAGCGTGTGAGTTATATGAGATGGAGGCACTAAAAGGCGAAGTCACGTAACAATATCACAGTGATTTAGTGACTTACCGGTGCTAAGTCAAGTTAAAGAGGATGACTCCCGTAGCCAATCTAAGATAGATACAAACGGATTGACAGTTAATAAGTTCGGTTTATTATATAAATTATCTAGGTCCAAACGATAAAGACTATAATTGGGGAGGTTAATTACGTTGTGTCGAGTCGTGTCTTTTCTTTTCTTGTCTTATGTTGGTCGTGGACCGCCTCATGTCCTTGACATGTTTAATTAATTGTTTGTATATAAGATGATCCACAATTGGTTCCTCGTGGGATCGACCTTGATTCACTATAGCTATACTACGATGGGCCTAGTCCTCTTGCTAGTATTGGTTTATGGTGGTCGAGTATTTTATTATAACCCGATTGACCCCGTCATCAAGTTTTTGGCGCCGTTGCGGGGAACCAACGGTCAATTTTATATATAAATAATTTTTATTCATGTCGAGTTTTACGCTTTAGAGTCTGCTTTTACGTTTTGAGTCCCTCGTTGTTGCGCTCTCTGTCTAAAAATTCCACTCAAAAAAAAAAAAAATAAAAAATAAAATATTCGGTCGACCGAGAGACCTCATTCGGTCGACCGAGCACTATAATATTTTTGTTTTGTCTGTTACTGCTTACACGGTTTCGATTTGTGTTTTTGAGTCCGGAATTTCGGCGTGTCTGTTTATCCCGTATGTTTAATCCGTAGAGTCTGATGGCGACATGGGAAACCATGTTAAAATCGATCTACGGTCCATTTTGTTTTTCTTCCGTTTGCGAAACCAGGAAGCAATAATGAGTCATTAATTTTTCAAGGGCGCCGAGGAAATAACCCAAAGAAACATGTGGAGCTACGAATCTAAAATGGGAAAAGCAATGGAAGCAATACCTTTAAAGCACCAAGATGGCTCCGGAATTTTTTTTTTTTTTAAAGGCTTAAATTCTTCGTGGTACAATGTTGAAGGCAAGGTACTACCTTTTTTTGCTTATGTTTTATTACCTTTTGGTTTTTTGAGCATAAGTTAGCCTATACATGAATCTTAGTAAGAATCTTAGCCCGGAGTTGGTTTGTAAGAATAATTTTATTAGTGTGGAAGGTTCTGCCCCCAAATCTGTCTCATCTAGAGGGTGTAAGGAAACATGTAGTCGTTGAAAGGAAGCAGTGAAAAAAAAAGAGTTCCTCGTAGTTCTGTTAAAATCTCATGGTCCTATGCATGAAATTGCTTCTACTGGCCAGGGGAGCAACAAATTGTGTAGTTTAAGCATTCACAACCTAAAGAAGACGTTGAGTTTTGAGAGAACACCATCTTCTACTTTCGTTGATGTTTGTGGTGATGGCTTCTCGGTGAACCCACCTTAAACAAAGACGAGATTACGCTTTGGGTGACAATTTAGAAATCGAAGAATCTTTGTACATAGGTTCGAAATGGTTTAACCATGGTGGCGAGTTCAAACGAGCCGCTCAATCAACTCCCTCCACGTGTGATGTACGTTACTGAGCTTCAACAAGACTTAGCATAGCCGATAAGCCTTCGGGCTAAACGGGCTTAATCTTGACGGATTGGCCTGAATCATCACATATGTTCCAACGAATAAAACAAGTAGGCTTGCCTACATAACCGACCTTATTCGGAGTACTTTGATTCATTGTTTCTTATTGTCAAGGCCAAAACCGTAATTAGTAACCGTAATTCACTAATTCCTAAACGAGCCGAGGTAAGAGCTTTATATAAATGGTATGGATAAATGTCGTTTCTAGGTCTCACAACCAAGGAAGGGTATAAATCCGCATAAAGAAACAAGCCCACCTCTTATAGTGCTCGGAGGGTCAATATCTCGTGATCCAAGAATGATGATGACAAGGATACTTTTGGAAAGTCGAAATGAGGACTTTAAACTCGTAACTACTTCTTTAAAACCCTTAGGATTTCCTTTTTAGGATTATAGGTTTTGTTTTCTTTAAGTCAAATAAGAGTAACGTGAAATATGTTGAGGTTTTTATTTTGCCGTGTTCCGATGGCCATTGGGCTAAGGATGTGCAAAACTTTTTACTCAATATAGGCCACGTGAAATAGAGTTCCGTAGGAGAGTCGAAAAATTGCTAAAGAAAAAGAAATTTAGCAATCCACCTTAAGATGAAAGCATTAAGAGAGCTTGAGAATTACTGAAAATGTAACAGAGAATGATTGGTTCGAACAAGAACAATTTTGGTCAACTTCCAAAATCTTTTAGAATGGTGATCCAAGTGAAAATTCAAAGTGGTGCGCAATTCATTCTGCAACTACCCTTATCCTTTCATTTATACCTTTTCACCCTTCAACCTTTTCGATCCTCTCGCCAATCTGCCCCAACAGTTCACATTTCTAACCATTCTTTCATCGCCTCTCTTTCTTTCCATCCGTTTCACTCTCCCACCCAATCTCGATGACTTAACCATTTTCAACCCACCCATAAACACAATTTCTTACCCACCCTTTATCTTTTCTTCCCAACCTTATGTGTATCTTTTTCTAAACCCATCATATTCTCTACCTCCATCTTGTTCACAAAATACCTTTGTGTTGCGGAATTCGAGATATTGCTAAGCTTTAATGATTATCTTTTATCATTTTGATTTTCATGATCCTAGTTGGGGTAAGTGTAGCTCTGACCCTAGCTAGATTTTAAGAGTTTTTGGTTCGATCAAAGTACAACTTATCTTTCTACCGGAAGTTTTAAATTTCACTCTTTTCCGACTATTCCGGCATTTCTAGATGATAAGTTTTGTTCTGAACTATCACACCGATCCGACCTTGTTGATGACGGTTATGACTTTTACGTTATACATTGGGTTATTAGTAATTTCGAGGAGTAGCTACATCTCCCTAAGTTGTTGATATCCAATGCAAGCGAGAAGCGTCTGCGCTAAGTATTTGATTTTATCTTTAGACAATAGGTCGCGTTCAATCTGTTATACCTTACCAAGTTTCTCTTCTGCTGGATTGAATACCTTTTTGTTCCAGTCACCCTCGTGTTTTCCCACATGGGGTTATGCTTTTTGATCTTTGTCTTCTCCACCCGGTTTTAAGAATATTTAGGCGGTGGAGGTTGTAGATGAAGACCACCATCTTTAGTTGCTTGTTTATTTTTCTTTCTATTTAGTATTTTTCTTTTTGGTTTCCCTTGTCATTGGTTGTATAAAATAAAGTGGCTTAAACTGTTTTTAGGTATTTATACCTCATTACTGCCACATTATTCTATAACTTCCATTGACATGGTGTTATTAACGGTTTCGTGGAGTTTGTCTGCTTATACAAGTTTTCACTTGCATCTCCACAACATGCTGAGGATTACTCCGATATTGTTCCTTTACTTGAGAGCCGTTTCCAGATCTAAGTCTTTTTCTTACATTCTCATTTATTTTTGTCATTGAGGACAATGCCATGTTTAAGTGGGGGGTAGGAGACTTAGCTATGTTATGTTATGATTGAAATTTGAATGAAACGGTAGAAAAATTGAAAAATTGAAAATTTGAATAAATACCATATTATGTATCTCGCACTTTTAATTGTGAGTTCTAGCTAAGAATTGATAGGGAAGGAACCAAGTTTCATGAGTAAGTGATCATTTTATACTTATGTTAAGTAAATTTAAGGATATTCATGCTGGTTGTTGCGAGTAGTTATTTATTATTCAATTACTCAATAAATGAATCGAGTTATACCGCGCAATTTATAAAAAAATTGAAAATATTGTGTACATTGCATAGATGATTGGTTATGCCTACCTAGTGTCAATATCTATCTGCTGAGGTATTCTTATATTCTTACCAACAAAAGCGGAGTAATAAGCTTGAGACGTACCTGTGTTTTAACAAAATGTTAAACACTGGGCTTGTAGTAACATTACCAAAGTAGCCTTGCGCTTGTGGTAATATTCAATGCTATGCATGATCTAAGATAGGGGGATACTCTAAAAATTTTTCTTCCTTGAGATTGATAGTATTTGAAAAATATGAAGATATGAAAAGAATATTCAACTCTTTAAGAGGCTTTGAGTAGTACTCGGTCTCCAAGTCCAAAAACCCTATAGATACGCTCTTGCTTATTGCTCTAGTGCTCTAACCATTCATGAGGCATAAGAAGTATGAATGCCGAGGTTGGTAGGTTGAGATTGCGAAGTTAGCATAAACTCTAATCTTGCTACGAATATATAAAACTAAATGCACATGCACACATCACTTCGATTCATAGTGAGTAGTGAATAATGGATATCTTATGAGCATGACTAGTATGAGTTGACTTGAGTTTCTTGTGTAAGTATGATTTGACCATAGAAAATCTTTGTCTTGGGAATGACTTATTGATGCTTTGTTCGGGACGATCAAAGTCTAAGTGGGGGGTAGTTGATGACGGTCAAATTATACCCGTAAAAGTCATCAACGTTGACCTTAAATCGAGTTTAATAATATATATTTCATATTAAATCACATGTTTATATTTATTATTTAATGTTAAGTGATTATTAATATGATATTTGGTATTTAGCCGTTCTCATTATTAAAAGCCGATTTATTGTGTGATAAATGCTTTGATTTTGTAGATCACGACAAATCGAGAGGATAAATGTCATTCAATCAATGGATCTCAAGATAATAAGGAAGAAAATCGGAGCATTAATCAAGAGATAAATTAGAGAAATCGGATCGCGACGGCGTGGAGTGGGGAGCAAAGCGACGAAGAAAACGTGGAGAACTTGGAAAATCCAGTTCGGTCGACCGAGCCTCATGCTTCGGTCGACCAGTGCATCCTTCGTTGATCGAGCCTCCAGTCGAGGCGGTTTCGACTTTAATCGTGTTTATCCTCTAGATCCTTCCTAAGTCGGCCGAAACTCCTATATAAGCAAAAGCTATGAGCAATTGTAAAACACACCTCTCATACTTTAGAATATAATTCTACTTTGATATTTTAATACAATGTAGCATAAGTAGATTGAAGGTTTCAACAATTTAAAGGTCATGAGAGTTATGTAAGCCTTTATTTTACATTTTTTTTCTTTTAAGTAATTAATCCCTCCCAATTATGCTTTATTGTTTGAGTTAGTTAATTCATAGCTAGATGATGTAGATCTAGGTTATGTCGTTATGGATGTGGCGAAGCCTTGTCTATGAGGATCCCATAACCTACGTCATCCACTTAGTTTCTATCCATGAATCTGCATTGTTTAATTAATGTGTATCTGTGTTAGTTTATATGAATGCTTTACGAATTACTGTTTAATCCGTTGTGTATGATGAAACGCTGAGAGATATGTTCAGGGATGTAATCTGGGGACGAAATTGATTCGGGTGACCGAATGAGTTCACTCGGTCGACCGAGCCCACCTATTCGGTCGACCGAGCCCTGTTTTTATCCGTTAAATAGCCACGTCTTTATGGTTAGGTTAACTTAATAGAATTTATTATCTCAGTAGGTATGGCTATGGCTACGTTACTCGCTTAGTTTAATTAAAACGTGTAAGAAGGAAATACCAATATAAAACTCTTAGGTAGGCTCATGAATTGATCTTCGGACATTCAGCGTTATCTAGGTAGGTTTATATTTGGGAATTGCATGCACCGCTTATACGTCGTCGTAGATTAGCATGAGACTATAACTTGGTAATTGCTAGTTGGGCGAGAGCTTGAGTAATTGTTTAGGAAATACGCCTAACCACGGGAATGTTGCCTGGGCGAGGTGTACGGTCAATATCGGCATCCTTAGAGTCGTAAGCGTGTGAGTTATATGAGATGGAGGCACTAAAAGGCAAAGTCACGTAACAATATCACAGTGATTTAGTGACTTACCGGTGCTAAGTCAAATTAAAGAGGATGACTCCCGTAGCCAATCTAAGATAGATACAAACGGATTGACAGTTAATAAGTTCGGTTTATTATATAAATTATCTAGGTCCAAACGATAAAGACTATAATTGGGGAGGTTAATTACGTTGTGTCGAGTCGTGTCTTTACTTTTCTTGTCTTATGTTGGTCGTAGACCGCCTCTATGTCCTTGACATGTTTAATTAATTGTTTGTATATAAGATGATCCACAATTGGTTCCCTGTGGGATCGACCTTGATTCACTATAGCTATACTACGATGGGCCTAGTCCTCTTGCTAGTATTGGTTTATGGTGGTCGAGTATTTTATTATAACCTGATTGACCCCGTCATCATGCAGCAAAATTCAAAGTTTTCAAGAAAACATGTAAATTAAGAGGCAGAGGGAGCTGAGGGCTGAGCGGACTTCTCTGAGGGTGAAGAAAGATTTCTTTTAGCATACTTGCTAATTATGTCTTCCCACTCTCTTGTACTCGTCATATCGTTTCATGAAGATTTAGCCCTTCTTTCTTATCATACAACTTTGTGATTAGGCGAGTGTTAATCACCAAGTCGGCAGGTTTGGCCTCATCAACACCAAGTGTGTATCCTCTGCCAGCGCGCGGAGCTAGAATAATCTGAATTTCCTCATAAGTTTGAGGAGAAGACTTATACCCGGCAACAACTTTCCGGACAACGTTACGGCGGAACTTCCTCCATCCGCCTCAAAGTTTCGTCAAAGTCGGCCTTCATCTTCTTTACTGTGGCAAGATGTTGCACGTGCTCCTAATTCATTTTCTCCAGCCGTTGATCTCTCAATTTCAACTGCTCCTCCTGGGTGAATATCAAACCCTCAGCTTTGGCAAGATCAGATTTCAATTTCTCAATCTCCAGACGAGCAGCAAGGTTGGATTCTTCCAAACTGGCCACCTTAGCATTGGCCTCGTCCAAGTGAACCACTTTTTGTTGCAGGGCAGAAATGTCCTTAGCCATGCTAGTGGTTTTCTTATGCAACGCTTTACCCAGGCGGTAGCACTACGAAAAGAAAAAATCTTAGAAGACAAAAATTAAAGGAAAAATGAAAGCTTTACAAAAAACCACTTACAGAATCGGCAAAGTCATCAGCAGACATGTCCTCAAAGTTGAAGAAAAATCACTTGCGTAATCGCCGGAGGAAGTGGACTGTGCCTCTTTTTACTGCTTTGGGAAACGGTCCTGAGGAATCGCATTCAAACCCGATGGAGTTTGACCACCGGGAGATCTTCTTCAATAGTCGATCCACGGGGTTAATCGTGTGCTCGAGAATGTTCAGTCGGAAGGATTAGCGGTGGGGATTGTTTTACAAGAAGAACACGAGCAGCCGTGCCTATCTCTGCATCCTCTTGCTGACCAGAAACTTCACCACCTTCTGGAATAACGGACAAGGCCCGTTCAGAATCTTCGCCATCTGCATTACGCCTCCTCCTCCTCATCAATGTCAATGTTAAGCAAATCGCTCTCGTTGCTACCACTACAAGGATGAAGAATAATCAAAATATATTCGAAAATAAAGCAGAAAGCAAGTACAAACATACATTCTCTATATTGTTCTTTGGAGAACTCCACATAACCAACAGGACCGGCAGTGTGAAGCTGCGCAGCATTTATCAGAGCAGAACTTATAAAGTCTAAGGTCAGAGAGATCTTGTTCTTTGGCGGATACTCAGCGTGGGTAGCATCAATAAAGTCTTCCAATTTATCTTTCATGGAAGAGGTGTTCCAACGACCAAGATTCGCCTCAGTATTGTGCTTCACAAAGAAGAAACGCTCTGACCACTTTTTCCTAGTTTTGTCTTTGCCAGAGAGAGGAATAATATGGCTTAATTTACCAGATCTACGACAGAAGTGGTACCATCCTCCACTACCTTGTGTCAATTTACACTGATAAAAGTTCCTAAATAACTTCACAGAGAAGGGTGTGGTGAACAGGCGACACCAAATCATAAAACCTACCAGAAATTTGACATTGTTTGGGTGTATTTGACCAACCCCCAACTTATAATACTTCATTACCTCAATATACCCAGGAGGGAGAGGGAATCTTAACCCACTATGAAGCTGATCAGCGTATACTGTGCAGAAACCTGCTGGGGGATTGTAAGCGTACTCAGTGGACTTAGGGAGCAGGACTTCAAAAGGCTTAGTACGAATCTTATAGGTTTTCAATAAACTGGCCATCTCAGTCTTGGTCATCTTACTAGTGATACCATGGCAAGCCATTATTGCCTTGGTTTTATCAAATCGGTTTATCTCTCTCTTTAAAGTGCTTAAAAAGGCTGTGTGATCTTCTGGATATTGATTAACAATGGAAGTAGGAGTAAAGATCCCTGGAGGAAGAAGGTGAGAAGGCAAAAGACACAGAGGATTATCCCCAAAAGTGGAGGTATTTCTCAAGTCAATCGAAGAGGACGGATGATTGATGTTTGCCACGGTTTCAGGATTAGAAATGGGATTAGAGGAACTTACTTCCTCACTTTCTAAGGCAATCGAGGTTTTTTCTGGCGATTCGAACAACTTTTCTACAGAATCACTAGAGGCTGTATTGGCTCTTAGACTCATGAACGAAATAAATATTTAAAGAAGTAGAACAATAACACAGAAAAGAAACTTGTAATTGATGAATTGCGGTCCCAAAGGTTTGATATAGTGGTGCTGATTGACAAGAGGGGCGATTATATGACAAGAAGTGGATACGACACTATGGTTCAATTCACAGTTATAATAATGACCAGGTGTGACTTGGCCTCGTTTCACGATATAATAATAACAGAAGTTAAAACGTTTCAGACTAAAGCGGCTGTGAAGCAGTCCACCCTAGTCTGAGGGGACTTATGATGATAGGTGGGCCCATTGGGCCGGGTTATCCATAGTTGGACCAGGCCCCAAATTATACAATCAAGACAATGGATTGGCAGGGCAGGACCACAAGTACTGACCAGAATAGTTAAAGGAGCAGGACTCCACCATACGCTGTGCAGAGGTATCTCTAGACAGACATTGGCTGCGCAGAAGTATCGCTAGACAGAGTGATCGGCTGGGAGCATAAAGACTGGTCGACATCATTGACCGCTTATAAACGTGGGTGGGCCCCACGTCGATAATGCTCAACGATCTCTGATAATAACTTCCCATGATGTCAAGAAAGAGGATCACGATCGACAACTATAAGAGAAACACCCTGAACTACGAGGGGGACTTGATTCCAGTTTATTACCTAAATTGGATACGTAGGCAGCTCTCTCGAGGAGTTCAGTCCAAAATTATATACAAAGTACTTGTTCTTACGTTGTTTTCCTAATTAGAATTACTCGATTACCCGATTGTAATATTTATACCACATCAGTACGTTTGGAAAAAGTATATTAAATTATGTATTGATTTTCTAAATGAATAATTTTTATTTGACAATTCATTTTACAAAAATTGATATTTTTTAAAGGAGGGGAGGTAGTATGTTTTCAGGAGAAAAGGCTATATATGTTGTACTTGCGTATAAAAAGAATAACGAATTCTATAGTTTGAGCAATTTTTTTTATAGTTAATTGCCTTTTCATTCTATATTTGTACCTAATTTCCCCGCAGCACATCCATCTAATTTGCAGTGTTTTACTAAAAACACTAGTAAGATGGGACTCCGTGCAACGCACGGAGTGCCCATGCTAACCGTTTTTACTTATGGGGAACTATTAAACATGAAGCAAAATAATATGTAACTAAATCTGTTTTTCTTAGCAAAATGTGTATGTAACTAAATGGTATTTCGAGCGCATGATTTTAAAGCGCAACAATGGAAAATAAAACATTTTACATTGATACATAAGCCACAGAAATATTTTTGTTCATCAGTCCACAAAAGCAAAAAGCAGGATCTATGTGGTCAGACCCACAGCTATGTTTGATACACAACCAAAAGTTCATATATAGGAACATACATTGAACATGGTATTAGTCACCATTAGTGTTCATTTTGTTGCTTGAACAAACTAATGGATTCTAATAGTTGTTTGAACAAACTAATGGATTTTGCATCCCTACTTACATATTAGCGTGATACAAAAAAAAAAGCTTAAAATCTGATAATACATTTAACATGATATCGGTAATAATTAGTCTTCATTTTTTTAAAGAAGAATTAGTCTTCATTTAGTCTTCATCTAAAAAATATGAACTGTATTCCATCAGAACATGGCTGCGAACGAAGAGGCAAAGCCCAAAAGAGCTTCACCATTCAAGGTCGCCATGTCAAGCCGATGAAAAATTTGTTCAATAAACTACATCTTATGTTATCTTTAGCCAAGAAAGACTGGGGAATCTATAACCATTCTGTGGAAGCATGAATAGTCAATAGATCCGTGGTTAACCATTTGACGGGGCAAATACAACCTCTCTGCAGCGTGATGCCCACCCAAACGAAATCTAACCGCCGATCAAGCTTACGCATGACCGATGATGCGTTTCTGATAGGAAGAGAAGAGAAAGATAACATAAGCTATCAACCTCACTGTGACGCGGCGCCAACTCAAATGGCCACAAGAACGCATTGGGATAACCGAGGGTGCAATAATGGATGAAGGTGAAAAGTCGTCCCACCGACAGAACGGAAGGCGTAGGCAAAAGGCGAGAAATGATAATGAGCCTATTGGGCTAACACTGGTAAGAAAATAAAACATCATATGGTAGATGGGAACATATGTCGCAGCTGCCAAAATCAAAATTTTTTAATATGTCGTAGTTACATTTCCAATACATATTTTAGTACTATTTCCACTTTTCTAATATGTAAGTCTTTGTAAATGCTTGGCATCCCTGATGTTTGAATAAAGAAGGTCGTTTTCACCAAAAAAAATAAAAAATGTAAGTCTTTGAATCCTTATTGCCATCCAAAGACAGTTCATTTAACGTTGATTATGTTTTCAATGAAAATAATGTGGTCGTAGAAGGCATAGTTCAAGATAACGAGAGAAATGTTCTCCAGACATTCTCACGTAGATTGGAAGGAGGATATATAGGAGGTCTAAATTGGAGAATCTCTACCTATATTTCATGCTATATTTGGGGGTTTCTTTAACGATGAGTCTGAAGGAGGCTCACAACATGTCATCGCGAAACTTAACTCGACTGAAGACGAAGACATCTTTTTCATTGGGAGCTATTTTACACATCTTTTTCATTGGGAGCTAATAATAGTGCAAGATTACGTACCGAATATTCACCATTTCAGACAACATTCCAATAATTAACCTCAAATACAACAATCTTGATGAACAATGAGCCAAAAATGGATGCATATATTCTTTTTTTTTAAGTAGAAGCATACATACTTATATAGAAGCGAGATATTTTTATATTACATAAATGTAATGTATGTAAACAAACAAAAACAATTTATCTATCACATCATTCCCATTATTATTATTACAGTCTGAATTAATTCTGCTTTGTTTGTTTACTCCTATAATACTTATTATGATTGTGTAGATATTTTGTTTGTTTTCGCACATAACCACTCATCCGGAACATAATAATACCCATTCGGGGAAGAGAAATGCATTGGAGAATCCACGTAAAAAGGAATATTTCTAATAAGAAATCCTGCATCTTTAATTTAGTTCTGCAGCAGATACAAGTAGAGTGTTAGAATATAAAATATATTGTGTATATTTTGTATTTATTGTAATGAATATTGTGTAGTTATTGTAGAATATTTATCATCCTTCTTCACAAAAAGAATATTTACCATTCATATTTGTAGATACTCAATTGTATATTATACGCACAATATCAATGAAAATACATTCGGGAAATCAATCCCTTTCATAGGGCCATTATTTCACTTGTATCTAGGGGCGGACGCAGGATCCCGGACAATAGAGGGCGAAAATTGTTAAAGATATTTTGTAATCAAAAAAGTATATAATAGTGTTTTTTTTTTTGTCCCCTACGATTCGAAAAAAATAATATAAATCGCAACAGAAAAAATACGACTATACATTTCGCTCTATATGTTAAAAAAAACTAATACATATCGAATTATCTGAACACATCAACCCTTCTACTTATATCAATAAAGATTTAAAACACTTCAAAACAATGTTCATAAAAGAAATCAATGTTCTGAAACTGATTAATATTTTTTTTAAATATACAACTTTGATAATAACTATGTATTTTTATTAATATGATAAAAGTATTATGTCAAATTATCGGTTTATTATAGATGATAAGGGCGAATATAAATTTTATGGAGAGCGAAAAAAATACGTAACATGTATGTAATAGTGTATTTTTCGGATCCGATGGGGGAGAGTGCCCCTAGTTATGGGGTGGATCCGCCCTTGTATCAAATATCAAAGTCTATCAAAAAATAAATCTTTTCAAAAAAAAAAATGATTTGATCACAATATTTGTTTTTTTTTTCTTAAATATTTGTCTTAAAACCATTGATCGATCGACGTAATGGAAAACTTTAACCGTGTAACTGAGGTGAGGAGATGAATGATCATAATCACACGGTTCCTATTAGAATACAAACGATTTTGTTCTGATCATCCATCCCCTCCCTTCACTTCATATGGAGTCACTACCTAAAAATTTCCCTCGATCTAAAGTACATTTACACTATCTGGACCACCTGCCGTTTACACTATTGATTTTTTATACTTTTTAATTTTTATTTTTTTAGGTTACCCTGCTGTGCAAAGTGCAAACTAACAATGAACAAATATATGATCATCATAAACCGAAGCAGATCGATTTATACAAGTTCTTACCCTGAATCATAATCTACCATTTCTAAAATCAATGGATTTGCGATGGCGTGGGACCATGTTCCGATGGTGAATCGAACGCCTCTCGTTGTTGTTGTTGTTGTTGCTGTTGCTGTTGCCGATGTTGGATCCATCGGGTGGAGGAAGGAAAGAGTGAGTCTCCGGACCTCTATAATCTATCTGGTAAATCTCTGAATCCATTCTATTATTCATACCTGAAATCAATATATATATATAATCGATTGCATTTGAATTAATAATTGCGGTAAATTAAAATGTTGGTATATATGCATATATATATATATATCATTGATCTAAATAAAGTAATCAATCACTTACCTTTTGCGAAGCATAATGGAGCCATGACCATCAGGAAGATGAGCAGAAGCGCTACAATTTTTGAATCCATTGAGAAAAAAATTAGAATTAAAACAGCGAGTAAATTAAAAAGAAATCTAGAAATCAAGTGATGGATTGGATGCGCCTTTGAAGAAGCATGCAATGTGGCATTGGGCTACTTTGGTCGAGGTAAGAGGCCATCATTAACTCGCTTTTATATCCGATAAAAGTTACTGCCACAACGTTTGTGTTACATCGAGTGAAAGTTGATAATGATTTATTTTTTATTCAGATCTGTCTATAGGCATCGGCCAACAAAGTCATGACGTGACGTAAAGCCTCCGAATAATTATAAAATTTAGTGCTTATAAATTTTTAGGCTATTATTCTAAACATATATTATATCCATTAAAACCGCTTTATTTTTTTAAGAATCTTGCATTCTTGATATATTGGGCAGGCGCTTTAAGAAAGCTCGAGCACATCGCCTCGCCTATTAATTATTATGTTGGTCTAATGTAATCAACGACGTAAAAATATGTTGAGTCATTCTTGTGGCAAGCGCACTTAGTTGCGTGCATGTGCGTGCAGACAAAATTTCATAGGATGTCTTCCACACATGGCATGTGTCGTAAAAAAAATTGGTTAAATTTTTATATGTTTAATCCCCTCAAAAAAAACAAAAAAAAATAAATAAATAAACACCATATGTTTAAGAACTTCACTAGACTTGCAAGTTACATTTTCTTATGGTTCTCGTATTATTAAAAGAACATGTGATAGATAATGTAAAAATATTATTATTCATGTCCCCTATCCTAAAATACATAGATATTACACTATGTTTTTTTTTTTTTTTTTTTTTTTTAAAACAAACAATCTTATTAAAACAAATCATCCCAAAGTAGAGATTACATCGTTAGTGAAGCAGAGCCCCAAACCACTCGACCCAACAAAGCCACATCATGCCTAGCTATATAAAAGGTGTGCAGGTACATTACTTGTGCGCTTGACAAATGAGAACTTACACTCATGAAAAGAAGGTGACAAACCTAAACAATCCGACACTAAGCAGCCTAGAACAGACAGGTCCTCCGAAGGACGTGAGAGAGCCTGCACGCAAGAAAGACAATTACTCTCAAAGATAACCGAGATGAGACCCAACTGCCCAACTTCCTCCATAGCCAATAAGAGTGCCCGCAACTCCAGAAGTTCCGGGCCGTCTCACGGTCGAAATGAAAAGAAAACGCATCCACAATAGTCCCCACAAAATCTCTAAAAATCATGCCGACACTGATCCTCATTCGCAACCGAGGCATCCATGAATATATTTCCAAAAGGCCAAAGGAGGAGGGCTCCAAGTCTCAGAGTAAGAAGGCCCAACGTCTGTCAGGGGAATGACAGCCATCGCCTGCCGATACTTCAGCGCCCCTGTTATCGAGGAAGAATCAGTACGCGAAACATAGATAGGAGCATCATCATACACAGCACTAAACCTGACCTTCCACAGATTCCAGAGGAGCTGAGAAATAGTGGACACCTACCGCTCCAGTAGCGTAGCAAAATACTCCCTAAAACAGGACGCTGTGTGTTATTTGTAGTGTATAAAATATCAATTTACGTTTCTATAAAAAAAAAAAAAAAAATATATATATATATATCAATTTACTTTTTAAGTTGCATTTTACAAGGATCTTAATTGGTTTCATCCCGAATAAAATTATGTAAAAATCAATGTACATCTAATCTTCTAGTTTGATAAAATATGTTAATGAATGAAAATAAGAAGAAAACAATATATATATATATATATATATATATATATATATATATATATATATATATATATATATATATATATATATATATATACTCCTCCGATTAAAATTAAGCGATCACGATTCTGCACAAAACAGCATATTAAGAATGAGATTTAATGTAATGAAACTTTTGAGATCTGATATTAAAAAAGCATACGATATAATTAATGCAGATTCTTCTTAACTTCCTCCTACTATTAAATAAGGGTAAAGTAGGAAAATTTGCGATAAATCTGCTTTGAAAAATGTTACTGCATTCGATTATTTTAGAAACAAAACTTTTTCTGTTACTCGGTTATTATGGAGCGGAGGAGAGATATATATATTTCACTGATGAATTACAACAGTCGTGATCAAAACAGCAATGAATTGGAGGTGATGATGGGGATGGGTTGAATTTTATGTAATGTTTCGGGTAGAAACCATATTAATTACTGAAATGCAACTAACGCCTTAAAGGGTATTCAGTTATAGTTAATATTGGTGTCTACAGAAAGACAAACCCATGTGTGCATTATTGGCGATGTTGTCCAGTAAGGCCCGATTTCGACATCACCATTTGCCGACTCCGTCTGTCCAACTTCCCATTAATGTCCCGTTGTCCATAGTCTCACTTTCTTTTAACCGTAAGTGTCTTGTAAAAATTGATTTTGTTCATATTTATGTGTCATTTTAGAAAACCATGAATTATCTCTTCAGAGGAGAGGGATTCGTAATCTTTCGGGAAAGCACTTTCTAGCCTGGCCGATCTAAGCAGCTCGGATGTAAAGATGGAAGTAGGGAGGCAAATCATGTGACGGGTCATGGCCTCTAACGGTTACTGAAGGATGCTTTTGGGAATAAGATCGACAATTGGACCCTTACTCCTAACCCACATGGGGTATTTCTACGGTTAAGACATAAAAGAATCTCGCTCTCTCCAATCCTTAGCAGGGAGAGGATCTCTAGCATGAAAATGTATATCTACACCTACATCGTACGAATTCCGGCGTGGATAGAAGTACCACCCAAGAGAATGACCAAACTTCTGTTGAGTATTGTGCTTCCATTGTATTTATTTTATTATGTTTTCTAGTAAGGGCAGAAGTGTAATATTAATGTTTTATTTAAGTAAGCAATCAATTTTTAGGGTTTAATGTGATTTTAGAGTTTAGCAAAACCGGATCCTATGATTAAGAAGTTTACTTGTGTAAGGGTTCTTGTTTCGTTTAGTATTTAAGGGAGCATAGTTGTACACCAGAATTCATTCAATAAAAATACAAGTTCTTTGTTGTATTTCATTCTGTTAATGGTATAGGATTAGGTCTATGCGACTCTGGCTCGAGTTGCAACATTCTACCATTTTTCCTCTGTCAAAAGATCAAGCTTCCGGTCGTAATGAATCAAACCAGGACCATGACCTTCGTCGATAGAACTAGAGATATGCCTGCCGCTCTGCTTAGGAAGTGTATGATTAAGGCAGGAGGGTTCACATATCCTATTGACTTCACGGTCATAGATGTACCTGAGGACCCAAGTGCCCCAGTTTTGTTAGAGAGACCTTTCTTAGCGACAAGTAGGGCGGTTATGGATTTTGATAATGGGGAGATTACTCTAAGGTTGAATAATGACGTTGTATATTTTAAGATCTTAGAACCCCTAGAAAACCGACCAGAAAGTTGCAAGATGACGTATGCTTCAAGAAAGGTGGAAATTATGGAAATAAAGGGGCATAAGCATAGAAAGGTTTTAGTAGAAACCGTTGAGCAAGAATTTATGAGACTAATCTTGAGAAAGAAGAGAAGGACCACGACAAGATGCTCACGGAAGCTAGTCCTTCCATATTGCATAGTGAGCGAGTTGAGCTAAAAGTGGAAAACGTGGAGTCCTTGGGTTCAAAGTCTAAATCTCGGCGAGAGGTAGACTTAGCACGCAAAGCTAAGAGAGAGGGGTGCTAGGAAGAGAGCTCAAAAGGTTACATAAAGGTACAAGCCTATGGAGCAAAAGTTTGGCGAGTTAAAGCTACAACCCTTGAATGATCGAAGATCTGAAGAAAGTCAGTGGCGACTATAAACTCGAACTATTTTCTTTAAACCCTTAGGTAGATTAGGAATGAATAAAAGTAGCCAGATGAAGGGACGAGCTTTTTCATCTGCCGCACTCCTTAGGCTTGAAACCGAATGGTTGTGGAAAGTTTTTTTTTCATTCTGGGATTCTAGTGAAGTAGGTTAGGTTTTGAGTCGGAAATAGCAATGGAAAGAGTGAAATTTGAGAACAAATTGAAGCGAGAGAGTTGATCATAGTGTGTAGTGAAGGCGAAAAGAAAAATGCAGGAAAAAGTACCCCGGTAAACCCTAGTCTACCTCCGGTTTACCGAGGGTGGATTTTAGATTTACGAGCGTCAGTTGTAAAGTGAATTTAAGAGACACGTGGAGGACACACGTTGCACGAGATCTGGTCATTCAGCGAAACGCCACATTTTTCCTTCTTTTCAAATTTTCATCATTTCCCACACTCCACCATAACTCCACCTCAATCCCATCAATCACCTCATCAAATCCCTCACCCTAATAACTCCTCTACCAACTATCCCACTAAATCCTTCCACCTTCACTCATTTCTTCCTATTTAAACCACCATTTCATCACCAATCTCATCATTCTTATCAAATACTTTCTCCTAAATCACCAAACTTCTCCCATTTCTTCTTCCTCCATCTAATTCGTCCACTATCACCACCATATACCATCATAACCAAACCATTTCCCTCCATTTTTCCAAAACCTAAACATGTGATCCGCCACCCCTGCTGCTGATCTGTAGTGCTGTTGCTACAGTGAAGTGTTGAGATTCTTCATCTTTTATCATCAGAAGCACAGTCCCAGAAAGAAATCAGAAAAATCCGGCCGGTAACCCGACCAGGACTGCCGAGTTACCGGGGTGAATTTTCCATAATCAGCTTCAGTGTCATCTTCTATCATCATTCAGGATGGGCCCAAAGCATAGCCGTTCAGCTGTTCGTCCCAATGGCTATCAGAGTGTGTATGGAGACGATAATCCCTTGATAGACGGGGTTGGCGGTTCCATTCTTTGGCTATCTACGAGTCATTCGAGGGCATTGGAGCATAAGACTAGTGGCTTGAGAACTAGGGGTAGACTTGGGCGATTACGGTTCGATTTTGCGGGTGCCTACAAGCACAAGATATATTGGACATGGTGAGGCACCGGCCCGGTTCAACGCCACGGTGGTAAGGAATTTTATGCTTATGTTTCGCATAACCCTGGGCGATATGGTTTGCGGTATCAAGGTTGACTTCTATCGGCGGATCAACGCTCATTTTAGGTTAGATATCCATCGATGGGCCCGGATGAGTACACATCCTCGAGCAAAATTGAAGATCTTGAGAGGATGGACATGATAGCTGAGTATTTTGGGGTGCAATGGAAGTGCAATCTGTTTGGATCCCCCACAATCTTCCTAGAGAATGAGTTATCCTGGGACCGGAAGATGGTAAACAGATTTGTTTGGGCCCGCCTTCTACCGACTAAGCACACGGTCTCTGTCACCACCAAGAGGGAGGAATTAATATTTTATCACGGGCGGGGATCTCCAATCAACATCGGTCTATTGATGCATAGCCATATCCACGAGATTGCTTGCGACTTACGAGCACGGTATTTACAATACGGGCCGATGTTGATATCTTTGCTTTGGAGGGCGAGGTGAAGATGCTCGTCGGTGATGATTGGGAAGACCCTGAGCCAATGCTTAGTTCACGATCGATTTCGAGTACAAGACGGGTTGGAAGAGTCGAAGGGCGTACTCCGGTGCATGGAGCACCGAGGACTCAGAAAGCCTTGCTTGAGGAGCACTCGCGAGATATTCTGAGTCTACATCGCAAGATAGATCGGATTATTGACTTTCTAGGAGTTCCACCTGCTACCCCGCCACCTAGGACTGCCCCTCGTCATAGATCATCCTCTTCCACCGCTGCTGCCTCCAATTCTGGTTCACCTCCCGGTTTTGAGCCTAGAGATGACTGGGAGGGATATTCTGATGATGATTAGATTTTCTTTCTTTTCTATTGTTGTTTTCCATTTTCTTGTTTTTATTTTTCCTATCTAGTGATGTAGCGGAATTTTATAATATAATGATTTTGTCGGCTTAATTTGTTTTGGAGTTATTTATTTTCTCTTTTCTTTGCCGCTCTTTTATTATCTGATTTCTTGTCACCACGATTCTTCTTGGTTTTTGAGATATTTAGCGCAGATTCTTCATGGACTACTTACATGAGCCCAATGATTTGTACGACGATCCGATTCTTCTTTGATTCCACGCTTAACCGAAGCTAAGTACCTTTTCATTTTTATTTTCCATCTTACACATTGGGGACAATGTTTCGATTAAGTGGGGGTAAGGGATGTCACTTAGCTTCTTAGCATTATATTCCATGAATTGCGTGATCATATTGATTCTCTTTGATGCACGATTCACCACTTAGACTTTGATTTGTTTCGACAGAATTTGGAAAAAAATATGATATCTTTGATCTTTTCGAGTTAATTGACTTCATCTTTGTTTTACTTTGTATGAGTAAGATAAAGTGTCCATACAAGTAGTGGCGTATTAAGCGCATATTACATTTATGAGCCACCATTTTAAGCACGTATAACTCACTTCCTTGGTGTGTAGTCGATAGCATATTGTTTTGACTAAAGTTGACCATGGCTTCATCACGAATCATGTTCCAACAACGCTTATAAAGCGCAGAGGAATTTGGGATTCGGTAGTTTATCATGAGTGGGGCCGTGAGGATAGCTAAATCAATGAGAGTTTACCACCAAGAAAGAGAAGTGCATTGAAATATATACGTCTATATTCTCTTTGTCAATATTTTAGTCGATGGAGCGTAAGGCGCGACGACTTTTGCATAGACCGATAAGCGTGAGCCTAAGAGTAATATATGCTCGGTTCTCGATCTGCCTTGCCACTCAATTAATTAATGGTGGCGGCGGTGTTTAATACGTTAGTTTGATTGCGGGTTGGCGTAATGTGAGATTATGCATTACTAGCGGTTGTGAACGTTATTGCACGCACACCACAATAGCTCGTAGCGTGAATAGTGTTTAATCGTTCTTGATGGATATAAGTGGCATGATCTTGATCTTGACTTTGTGAGGCGTAGTTGTTTTTAATTAACTTGTATATTGATCGAGTGTTGTTTTCTTTTAGCCTTTTTGCTCGGGGCGATCAAAAGCTAAGTTGAGGTAGTTGATAACTCCCTAAATGGTACCAATAATTATACCTATATTCACCCCAAATTCGCTCAAGAGAGGATAAATAGGCTCGTTATTATATGCAATATATGTTAAATGCTATGTGAGTGTTTCCGGGATCGTGAGTGCATCTATGCTATTCTCCTCGAGGTTTTGAGTGCTTTGTTTTGTCTCGTTTTGCATGTTTTATAGGATGTACCAAATCTGGAGCATTGGAGAATGGATCTGGACTAAAGGAAGTATGTTGGGCCAAGTGGTTAAAGTCCAAGAAGAAACCTGCTGAAGAAAGAGAGGAAAAATAGGCCCGGTAAACCGGCGAATTGTTCGACACGAAATTGATTCTGCCGTATTATCTAGGTCGGTTAGGGTTTTAGAGAGTCTTAAGTCGGTCATTGTATCTATATAAGGCCGCATTAACGGAGTTCTTAATAAGTTTTTGACAAGTTTTACATATTACATTAGATAAATTACATATTATTATGCAATAAATTTTTCTTGAGCTTTGGAGAGTTATTTCTGGTTTCCTCCATTCTTCCATCATCTCTAGCTTGAGTAGATCGAGCTAGATCTCCATTGTTGAAGGTATGAAGCTTTGAACGTTTCTTTATTGTCTTCAATATGGTAGATATGTTCGTATTTATGTGTTTTAGTTAATCTTCATGTTTAAAGACTCCATAATTTACTTATTTTAATCGTATCAGAGCAATGTAGATCCAGGAATTAGGAAAAGCTGACCTCGGTAACCCGGCGGTCTATACCGGTTTACCGAGGCAATATTTAGAAAACCTAAAACTGGGATTCACTACAGCTACATTGATCGACAGGTTTAATTAACAGTAGGTTAGATCTGGCCAATCTGCTTATTGTAATCATAAACTGGCATGAAATATGAATAGTGAAGTGCTAAGTTTGGACATAGTCTAGAATGGACCCTAAGAACGTGCTGGTCAATGTCGACAGCTATCTAGGCGGGTTAGCGGTATGAGTTAGCGCTCGATATCGGCAATTCTAGTTCTTTATGTGTATGGGCTATTACGGACCAATTAAGGAGGGTAGCTTGTGTATAGATTGCCTACTGCCATTGTCGGAGTAGATAGGAGTAGGAATTGCACCCGTAGCTGATAATGATAATTGAAACGAAAGCTCGCGATTAATCTAAGGAAATTATGTGGGGAAGTAAACATAACGATTAACTAATCCAAGTTAGTAGATCGGTGAGGAGAGGGAGAGGAATACCATGTCTGTTTTCTTTTATGTTATTGTTGGTCAATGACCACCTCTATGTTGCTTGTTAATTAGGTTAGAGTCGTTTATACTTATAGTTGCATTGTCTCTGTGGGATCGACCTTGACTCGCATTTACTATACTACGATGTACCTAGTATTCTTGCTAGTAATATCGACGTTAGTGACTTACATGCGATCACAAACACTTCATCAAATAAAGGCTTGAAGCCGGGAGTGTGTGCCTCATATATGTTTCTACAAAGTACCAAATTGCTGACATCTTCACCAAAGGCCTACCTAGGGTTCAGAATCAATTCTTTATGTCCAAGCTTGGTTTAAAAAATATCTATCAACCCGCTTGAGGGGGAGTGTTGATATACATATAATATATATTACTTATATATCTAATATAAGTATTAATATATATATCTATATTAATACCCAACTACATTTACCGCTGCTTTATGTCTCTGTATTGTTAGTTGCGGCTAATACATTAATTAACCGCATTTGGCTGTTTCTTGGGGACAGGATTATGGATACATTTATTATATGTTCCTAACCGTTGCCCTTCTCTTGTAATCTATTTAAGCTGGGTTTCTACCCTTCCCTTAATAAGAGTTTTAACTTATTTCACTTACATAAAACTACAAAGGGTGCTAGAAGTTATTCATGTACACCTTTATCTCCCACTATGAAACTCTCTATGACAATAAGGCTACCATTGACATTGCAAATGATCATATTCAACATGACAAGACCAAGCACATTTAGATAGACATGCACTTGATGAAAAAAGTTGGATGATTGAGTGATTTGCATTCCTTTCTTACCTTTTGTTTAGTTGGTTGCGGATGGGTGACTAAGCCTTTAGTGAAGCTTGGATTTGATAATTTTTAGCAAATCGGGCATCTTGAACATCCATCTTGAACTTGAAGGGAGTGTTGAGTATTGTTCTATTGTATTTATTTATTTTGTTTTCTAATAAGAAATTTTGAAGTGTAATTTGTATGCTTTATTTAAGTAGGCCGTCGGTGATAGGGTTTAGTGTGATCTCAGGGTTTAGGAAAATCACCTCTAATGATTTAGGAGTTTACTTGTGCAAGGGTTCTTACTTCTTTCAGTATTTAAGAGAGCTTAGATGCCTCAGTTGTACACCAGAATTCTTTCAATAAAACACAAGTTCTTCGTTTTATTTTTCTACACTTTTCGAGTCAAAGAAAGTCTTAAATGATGTATGGAGAATCTCTTACCCATCAAACCAAAAACTAAGGCAAAGCCCAAAATACTTAAAACCCACCCAGAGAGGCAAATTGGGATAAACCAGGCTATGATGGTCGGGGCCGCAGCGAATGGCGATTCAAGAAGGAATCACGAGGCATGCCTCTAATTACTCAACATATACTGATATAATAGCCTAAAGTAGCTGATCGACTCTGCGGTCGGAAGAAGGAAGAATCGACACGAAAACACCCATGTAGATCACGTACAACTCACACAATCCCATCATCTCGGTCCAACGCAAAGTAGTGGGAATATTACTCATATATGCTCGTTTAACATCTAACCAGATTTACACTTCTCCATCGGAAAAATCATCATAGATCTCATTAAAAGGTCCAAGACCCTAATACAAAAGAAGACACATAAGGTGGGTCAAGCGAGGCAACCTTGGCTCCCACAAATATTTCACTATCCGGAAACTTCATCGAACATACGATCTACACTCAAATTACTAGAAAAATCCATGGAATAAATGGGTGAAACTTAGAAAGAGGAGGAATGAGAAAGGCTTACTTGTTATAAGCCTAAGTGGATCTGTAGATGAAGTCAAGGTAGCACAGTTCTCTCACAAATATCAATTGTAAAAAGTAGTGACACATAAGGACTTTCAATCAAGGGGAAGGTCTCCTTTTATAAGCTTCAAGAAGGAGAGCACAAGAGTCATTGACACTCACAACTCTTACAAAACGGTGGCAATCTAAAAAGACAGATATCTCGGTGATTGGAACAGCTATTCGTATTTCGAGGTTTATAAGATCGTACGAGCTCAGGACGCGCCACATATGTCAGAGACGGTTCAGGTTTAGCCTCTCAGCTTGTGCCACGTAACCTATGAGCAGGCCTAACATGTGATCTATATATTCGAGCTCAAATCTGGGGAGGGACATTTGGCATGGGCGAGATTGGTCACCATACACGTGGCACTCGTTCGAATGGATTACGAGCATAAGTCTTTCTTGAGTCACGGCCCGGTGATCTCTCATTGTCATTAGCCATTATTCTTGTCTGTGTATCAGAGAGCTCGGCATCGATGCCCAGGCCGACCTGACTCGAGCTCGGCATTAAGGATCCTCCAACAGAATATCTAGCACATGTTGTTCTATATAGTTTTTACAACAGGCATTACACAAGTCTTTATCTGCCACAAGCAACATCTTACTATGCAACCATCTCTCTCACGCGTCGTATGTTGTTCTACTTGTAGTCATGACACACAATCACTTACTTGAAATTTCTCACCGTCAACGGGGCCCCTAACGACTTGTTCGTTTTACAAGCGCCTTTGCAGCGGAATTCAGCGGTTGATCATCCTCTCGGGGCTTACTTTATAATTTCAACGATCAGATCATCTTTAAACGATTTCACACATCATAACCCATGGTAGATCAAAAGTTTTAAAGCAACATGTGGATTTAACCAATTGTAGATCAAATGTCGATTAAAAATGAGAGACCTGCAATGAGCGGATGAACAGTGGCTTACATACTTTTTGAGATGATTGGTTTTACAGCAAGGTTTATGGCAAATCACCAAAACCCGAGATCATGTAAGGTGCCTATTTCACAGTTTGAGTATAAAGCTAATTCAACAAAGAATAAACTGCTACTATAATGATGCCTTTTGTCATTACAACAACTATTTCTTGGAAGTTAGAATACACCATCACCATCAACAATCCATACATGTTCAGATGTTCTTCGTAAAAAACAAAAAAAAAAATCACAACCCCATAAATGTTGTTACATTGATGATTGACTATAATCTTGTTCATCACAAACCAAAAGTACAATTGATATGGCACCAACTTATTAGTATTACTGGTCCTAAAAAACAAAAACTAAAATTCCCTGATTAACTAATCAAACCACTAAGTTGTAAACACGACTCAGCAGTATCCGACCTTCTTTGCCTCAAGAAATTTGTCTCTGGGTTGAGCCTTTCCCCTGTTTTAGCTGGTTCAGATTTACACCTTGTTAGCAATAATGGATGAATAGAAGAAACCCGTCGAAAATCTTGAATATTTTCTTCTTTAGACCTTTCTTTGCAGATTTCATCTAATTCTTCATTCAATTCATCGCTGTTTGGACTTGATAAAACCACCCCACATTCTTCATTCAACTCCTTTTCTGCTGGCGTTTCTTCTTCTTGGACTTGTGTGTTCAATTTTTCAGTTTCAGATGATCCAAGAGGAGAGCCCCAAAATCTAACGGCTAAGGATGAAGATCTGTATGGAGCAGATCTACATCTTGTCAGCAGTAAAGCGTTTTTGGGTGGAGTGGAAGATTCTGCAGCAACTTGTTTGGATTCTTGTATCATTTTTTTTGAAAAGCCCTCTATATCTTCAATGTCAATACCACTGCTTGTACTACCAAATTGATTTCGACTCGGCCTTTGAATCGGTTCGAATTTGGAAGAATCATCTCTAGTGTCAACTTTCTTGCAATACCCAGATCGAAAAAACCGACCCCATTTCCTTAAATTTGGTCGGGGCTTGTTGAATGTTGATGTGAAATGCCGAGACAAATTAAATCTTTTGGAATCATGGCCGTGACAGCAGCAGTAACAACAACCGGAGTTCTGGGTTTGTTCACTGGCGTTTCTTTTGGAAGCTACGGCGGGGGCGGAGGTTTTGGAGGAGGATCTTCTAGCTCGGACTTGACCTATGCAAGTAACTTTAGGGGAAGTGGGTTCTTGCTGGACAGGTGGTGGGGCAGCCGCATTCTTCTTGCTACTACGGACAATGAACATAGGGCTTGAACGTGACCTACCTCTGCTTCTGCTGCCGCCATTACTCCTCAGAAACCTCATCACCAACGGCGTTGCAAACTTATCTGTCCGACTTGGACTTGAAATGGGCCTTGTTGATAAAGCTTTCATCTTTGCAAACTCACGCGCCGAACCGGAACTGGTTTATTTCCCGGTCATTCTTTGCAGATGAATCTCAGTCTCACATCCCACTGGTTTTATTTATTTATTTTTTTCCCTTATTTATTTATTTTTAGCTCCCTGTTCTGGAAAATAAAAAGGGTGTTACGTAGAAAGGAATCAAAGGATGATATTTTTCAAACAAAGAAAAGATAGGATTTGAGTTTCGTATTTACCTGTCCTTCCTTCCTTCCTTCCTTCCTATTTGCACCTGATTTTGTTACTCTCACATGATAAATATGAGACGTTAAAACTTAAAATCACTAATTTATCTGTAATAAATAAGTGCGTAATCCTGCTACACATACCGCCACCGGTTCCGTTTTGACTTTCCTGCTAAATGGTACCGATATAATAGCACTCGCACCGGATTTTCTCAACAAATATATATCACGTTCGATTTAAAATATATAAGTCATCTTATCTTTATTCTACAATATAAGTCATTATACATTAACATTTATTATTATTTTCTCTATCTTATTTCTAATTTATTATCATTCCAACCATTTTTTATTACTGAACACATGTTGCATTTATTATAGTCAATTGGCATTTTAGACATTAACCATCAAATTTATGACATTCAACAACTATCTTAATCCATGTGAAAACACTTATATTTTGGAACGGAGGTAGTATATTACTATTTTAAATACACGTTTTTATTTAATTTTCAGAATCTTTGTTCAAAATAAAATGCATTACATTCTTTATTTTATATACCACGGTATAAAGAAAAATTACATAATCTGAATAAATGCGGAAGATGTAAAGGAAATTTTACATAACCAGTATTTTATATTTAAAAAATTGGATAATTGTTTTTTTTCCCCCAAACGACGAAAGCTTTCATTAATAACATATTAGTTTATACAAGTCCAAATCGGAACACACCCATGCCATAAGACACAAACCCTCTTATCCGAAGCGTCTTTTAGACTTATTGGTATTTTAAGTATTTGATTTATATCTACTTGCCAAAAGGACTCCAACAGCTTAGCCTTATTCCAAGCATTGTTAGATATATAATCACTAACCAAGGCATCCATGTTGTGAGAAGAAGCACTAGAGATAGGCAAAAAGGGGGGGATTTTGAACAATCCAAGGATCCTTCCAAACATTTATAGATTTGTCATTGCCTACTATAAAGCAAGTATTGTTTCTTAGGAAACTTTGAGCCAACATCAAGCTCTTCCAAAAAAAAACGAAGAAGAAGATGGGACTCTACAATTGAAAATGGAGGATTTAAAAAAATATTTACCTTTTAAGAATTTTGCTACCAAAAGGCTGGGGTGGCAATAGATTCTCCAGAGGGTCTTAGCCAAAGCAACAGTATTTGCTATTTCCAAGTTTTTAAACCCAAGACCACCTCTTCTTTTTGGTAGGCAAAGCGACTCTCATTTAGCCCAATGATAACCCGAGTACTTTTTATTTGAATTACTCCACCAGAAATTAGCCATAATAGAATGGATTTTATTAATGACCCCTTTGGGAAGTTTGACAACGGACATAGTTAAATTAGGAATAGCAAAGAACGAGGAGGATAACAAAACCGCTTTACCACCTTGACTCAGAGACTTGAACTTCCGACGTTCCAATTTATTTTTACATTTCTCCACTAGAAAGTTAAAGATCTGATTTTTAGACCTACTAACTACCAACGGAAGGCCCAAGTATTTGGAGAAGAAATTGTTAAAAATGACAAATGGATTGAAAAATTGTGAAAATGGACAAAACACAAACAAGAGGACGGAATTACCCTCGTCAAATTTAACGACTTTAATTCAACTATCAAACAAATCCATTAAAAATAATCCACTATTTATTTTTTAATATCAAAGAAATCCACTAAAACAAAAGCAAAAACAAAAAACGTAAGAATGACATAATCGTTCAGTGGAATGACAATTTATCATTTTTGCCATTATATTCAATCTATTAGACTAAATGTCAATTTATACATGAATTTTGTCTTTTTTAACATTTGTTCATTAAAAAAATGCGGCTTCTATCAAAAAAATACTCACGACACCACGATTACTCTCGGCACCCTATAAATTACTCTTGGCATCACATTGTATATTTTGATTATTTTGAACAGCATAACATCAGTGACACTAACGCCCGTTTGCGGTACGAGCATCACTGAAACTGACGTTGGTTTTCAATCCAAACGTCAGTGACACTGATTTTACAATTACAAATGTGTCATTGGTGTAAAACGTCAGACCCACTGACGTTGTGAGAGAAAAAAAAAAAAAAATCGCTCTGACGCCCGTAATGTGGTGCCAAAAAGTGATTTGGTGGTGTGAAAAATAATATAAAAAAAAGTTGTCAATAGTAAAATGGTGGTCTGCCGATAGAAATTTCAAATCTAAAAATTGAGTATGTGGTGTGTTATTATTCATGTTGAAATCTTTAAGATAGAAAATGTTACTTTTTATTAAACATATTTATAGGGAGAAATTTTTCACACATCACACGTTATTATTACCAAAAATTAGTCAGGATGTAGTTGATTATTTTAACTTAATTTGAGTCAGAAGTTGGGTGTTTACTAGACCCAATATCGATAAAAAAATATTAAAAAAACTTTATTTCATACACTTGACACCCAAATTTAGGCAGAAAAAAATTTCAACATTCTGCCTAAATTTATGTTGAATAAATAAGCGTGAGAAAAAAGGATAATTTGAAGGGAAAAATTAGAAAGAAAAAATGTTAAAGGTTGTGAAGGAGAGTTTTAATCTAAAATGGTTGAGAATGACCAGTTCACTACATGTATTACTAAATTTTTGTATGCATGTGTTCTACATTTTGTCATACCAACCATTTTATATCTTATCTCGTCATTCATTATCTCTGTATTTTTAAAGAAAAATATGTGTGCTAATACATTCACTATTTATATACTTCACATTGTTTCTAGCAAAAACCATAAAAGATAAGAAAATTTGCAATGACCTAACCTGAAATACTCGTATAAATTAATGAATTGAGCGGTTCATCCATTATCCAAGAATACTGTAAAAAAAAGTCGCAAATTGCGAAGTCTTGTAAGGTGTGGTAAATGAATTAGATCACGGGAGGTAAACATGAAAAGACTCAATCTACTACAATCTAAATAAATAATTTGCATTCATACTAATTAGTTAGATACACATCTTCCATAAATAAACGATGCGCCCATGTCCCGAATACCGAATCATATCCGCATATGGGACGTTAAGCACGTGACATTTAGAGTAAACCCCAAATCCCACGTAAGCCTCATGTCACATCATAGTAATTAAAGTTTTGCACGGAAGAAAAACAAACTAGAGACTCGGGGATAGACCTGGGTCTAACAACACAACAACTCAACGAGAAATAAGCGATGTCAACTAAATCACAAATAAGTAAAAGCAAAACTATTATCCATTACAACTCAATTGTCCGAAAAGAATGAACAACAATAAAAGGAAACTACAACATAAACAACTTCATTGCTCCATCCTAAGCTAGCACTCCAAGCTCGTCGTCAAATTAGCATGTACACGCAACTTTCTTATTCCAAATAAAGGAGTGAGCACCGCCAAATGCTCGACAAGGAGAAAGAAGATCAAAGGGATATTCATGGTTGTCAAGTGCCGGGAGACACGACATGAATCTACTTATCCAGTTATAAAACAATTGAATATAAACTTGAAATGTTTAGAATATTACTTTTTAAACATAACTTGAAGCATAAAAGGAAGCCATTTCTAAAATGGTTACATAGCAATGCCTAGGAAACATGTCTAAACATGTCTACTTTACTAAATCGTTTATCTTTGCACATACTTGTTCGTTTACATTAATTACTAACTTACTATGTTTTGCCTGCTGATCAAGCTTACGTAAGCTGTCTATTAACCCACACTTTACTTGTCTGCTAACTGAAACATATTATTGTCTTGACTGTCTTATCTCTGTCTCTAGCTTACTTAACATGTCTCTGTTTGTTGTCTTAACTGTTTTGTTTCACTCGTGGTCTTCATAGGACTTAAAACCCTAGCATAGCTTACTGACTTATCATGGGACATAAAACTCATGGAACTTAACATAAAGGCTTGGTGCAACCACAATTAATATGACTAACCGTACCTCCAATCATGGGACTTAAAACCGTCATCTTGGAGCGACATGGTGAGCACGGTTAACCATACCTCCGACACATGATTTAAAACCCGTGGTACTCCATACAATTACATCACAAGGTCTCTAACTATGAACACGTAAAACACATAAAGCACAAAGATCGACGTTAAAGTCCATAACCAACTTACTTGAGCATTCAAAGACCTTACCAACACCGAACTCCCATCCTATCTCCACTATTGGTAACTTAAACGCATAAAACATAAAAGTAACAGGAAAGTATAATAACATTCATAAAAAGTAGTTTGGCAAATACCCGGCAACACATAATTATGTCTAGTTCGTGCAATTTAACATGAAATCACATTAAAACAATATCCAAAGCAACTTAAATGCATCAACTTCAAACTAAAAGCAGAACCTTTTGATAAGAAGAACTCCTTACATTTAGGCGAGCGAACTACAAACCGGACACCATCTTACTTCCAAAACAAATGTGATCGAAAACCTAATCTCAAATCCAAGAACCAAAACTTAACAAGATCAATTTACGAATTAACGAAAGACTACGATAATTACCTTATTGAGAAGAAGCAAGATCCAAAATTGCTCCGAATCGAGTGCGCTTTGCCAATCCCAATCTACGATCTGCGAGACATGTCCTGGACAAGGTCGGACACATCCTGGACACCAAACTGGGTCGCTGAACTGATAGCAATGCTCGGTTCAGCGTGCCGGTTGATCCTGGACATGCTCTGGGGCACGTCTGGGTTGTCTGGGGCACGTCCTAGGCTGTCCGGGGAAAGCAGGTCGCTTTGCCGAGTGGATTCCTCGGTTCAGCGTGCCAGAAGGAGCTAGAAACCCTAAAAACGTAATTTTGATAAAGTCTAGGGTTACTTGGAGTTTTTTAATAGACTTTTCAGGGCTTAAGTCGGTTTTCCAAAGACTTGGAGGAAAAGAAAAGCTAAAAGAAAAGGAAAAGAAATTTTGAGTGGACTAAATTACCCTTACAAAGAGGTGATGGGTTTTATATATACAAAATCAACTAGATTCATCGTTATATAAATTACATCATGAATTGTTGGAGTTAACTTCATTTTCTCATGAAGACCATCATCATAATGGATCCATCCTCAAAGTGTACATTAACTACGTTGTCGAGGCCAAGTCATATCATGTAGATCATAGAAGACCACACGCAACTCATCCTGGGAAATGTCACTGGATGAGGTACGAAGTTCGATGAAACATAACATCAAAATGAGCTAAACCACTTACTGGTGTCATAGTAAAGTTCCAAGTTTTCTTTACGCAATTATGAATGCGAATAAGTGATAATAGCAATATTAGTCATGATATATACAAACAAACACTACTGATCACATAACACGTAAAACATATAATGTACATAAGTTCATTTTTGAATTAAAGTTACTTCCTTCTGTCATCACATCAATTCTGAAACATATCATTTGTTTTGATTAAAGAGTATCGCGTCACATTAATTATATTTCATTGTGGAGGGAATGAACTTTCTGATCTCAAACAAACCAGATGTCCACTAGTATAGTCCATTAATAGGGAAATTGGCCAGTGTTGCCTTGTACCCACTATTCTTTCCGTGGCGAAAAATTGATGACAGATGATTCGTTGTCTTTCCATTTTTTTCTAAGTACTTAACCATGTACCACTTCTTTAACTTTGCTCTCTTTTTCTTTTTATATAAATGATCTCTTATCATGATTCATTTCTTTGTCTTTCATGATACCCATATAATCACATAATTTATTTCATATCAAGCATTGAATACACATTTGTATACTTTATGAATAAACATGTACCTCGTATGCACGACCTAATGTCATTATATCTAAAACTTGTTAATATCATACGTAAATCATAATTTCCAGGATTCATTCTTTTAACTTTAACTCTAATAAGAAGATCATTAAGTAATGATTCAAAGTATCACATGATATATAATGACTATTATTACTTTCTAACATATAGAATTTGTTTAGAGTCCTAAAAACATGATATCTACTAAGCATAAACATCACGATGTCCACAAGAATTACTTTTAAGTGTCTAATTCATTTCAGATTTATGTGTGTGTTTCCTTTTTTTCTCTTTCTGAATCATTAGTTCTATTGAATTAGTGATGATAGGTTTTGTTTCGAACTCTTATTTCGAAGAAAAGTTGTAAAAAAATTTATGTCTGATTGAACATTAGCATGCTTAGAACACTTACATCGGTTCATTATAATTGATCATTTATTTTACAGACTCAAACATTGTTTTTGTCTATCTTATAGAATTTTTATTCTGATTAAACGCGTCAAAATCTCTACATCACATAATTTGAATAGAGAATGTGTATGATATTCATTACATATTTTTTAGAGTATAATTCGAAATCTAAGGGACATTTCTTTCCCCTTTTTTTATTTTTATTTTATTGTATCCTTGCAATGTTACTAGCCTAAGTTTGTAAGCTAAAATCTACGTGGACAGCTATGTTGCATTCCATTAGATCCTCATGTTCTATTTATCCATGTACCAAACATTAAAGATAGACTATATTGAGAGCATTTCTTCTTTATAACTTTTGTTGAGACTTTGACTTAGTATCAGAGTCATTCATGGCCAACGCCACCACAATCGGCGGACATTCTGGTGACCTTAACTCAACCACCTATTGTCTCTTTAGGAGCCTTCAATGCTCACATCCTTGCTTCTAAAACTTCGAGCTCGTCTCAAGTAGGAGCTCTTACTTCACGACTTGAACCTCCACCAGTGCCACCTACTACTACTCAGCTCCGATGAACTTCTCCAGACCAAATCTAAATTATCATTCTCTAAAGATATTTCCTCCGGCTAAACTTATTATATGGTGTGATAATTTGGGTGCAAGATCATTGGCTCACAATCAAGTTCTTCACTCTCTTACCAAGCATGTTGAACTGAATATTCATTTTGTTCATGTTGTTCATGAAAAATATTACATGGCACACCATCCCGTTCTTAGGATTAGTGGATGATGTAAATCGAGGAATATTGTCTCAATGTTTCAGTGTACTGATGCTGGCCTTTAAACGTTTTTGCTGATAGAGTACTACTTTTTTTCCATCTATGTATATAAAAGATTTTTACGACTTAAATCCTTGTCATTCCAATGAACAAAGACACAAAACCAAGAAGGTGAGCAAGGTACACCCCATCAATAGGCAATCTTCTTTTATAAACAGAAAGCAAACACAATATTTGATCACAGAATATTACCCACAATTCAGATGTCTGCAAAGGGCATATATATATATATATATATATATATATATATATATATATATATATAAAAACCATCGATAAATACAATATCAGCGCATATTTCTTATTATATGTATAATTGTCTCTATTATGTTCTGTGATAGAATTGCAAGAATATCAAGTAGACAAAGTATGCTCATCGTCATTAAGATACTGCAGAATATCTACTTTGAAAGTGAACCTTTTTACACCTTTATATGTCAAATTTCCTGAAGCAGTTTAGCCTGCAAAACAAAGAAGAGTGTAAACAGAAAAACAAGAAGCATGAAACAATCAACTAGACAGACAGATCATAGATGCAGCAAACTCTGTTATGGAATCTCTGTTTCGTGCATTTAGTAATAACACGTAAAAACGGCACTGTCTTTTACAGAAACTCCAAAACTGAATTTTCACATGGATAAAAGGTAATGTATCATGAAATGGGAGTGTGCTCTTAAAAGAAGTCAACTTTATGAACTTCAGATAGTGAAATTCTTCCCACTACTAACACCAAAAATATGTTCTTCCTAATATGCAGAAAAGATGAAAAACCTTGGAAAAAAAGCTAACAATCACGCTGCAAAGTAGAAAGAACAGTCCGATTGTGAATAAAAGCATCTTCCCCATATTGTGCAGGATCATAGTATCCTATAAGGAAATGCAGTCTTAGGAAGATGCTTTTATGGGCTCCTTCCATATTTAACTACCATACATGATACACCATAGTTAAGGGATCAAACGAGATTCTCTGGGGCAAGAATTTACCTCTAAGCAAAAGAGAAAAAGGCTTGTTGATCAATCAATCAGCTCTCTTGTAGGAAACATGTTTTCTAGCGGCCCTGGCATTCTCGTACTCAAACTTAAACACATTGGGTATGTGGGATGTGTCCTTGACATAGAAAAACCTCCCAAAAGCACTCTCTTCAATTGCCTGAAAATGTGGTCTAAAAACTGAATTCACAACCCAGAACCAAGAACCACCAAGAAAAGCCCCAAGAGCAGTTCCAGCTATGACCTGGGCAACACTATGATATCCCAAATATACCCTCGAATACAAGGTTAAAAACGTCAGAGGCCATACAACTAAACCCGCAACCCACATTTGTTTCCTACCTGAGCTCCCAATTTTGTTATAGCTCATTAGAGTGAAATAAACAGCGAAAAAGACCATGTATTGAGAATGGCCGGATGGCCATCCATGGGAATCGCAGATTTCAAGAAGAGCACATGTTGCTTCTGGACGGGCTTGCTTAAACCGATTCTTGATGAATTCGTTGAAGATATGTGAAATTAGGAGGCCGAAACCAAAGAACATACCTTGCAGCTCACGGCGAAAGATGAAATTGGATACGAAACCGCCGAGGCAGATGAAGACCGGAACAAGTGAAATCCATGCCAGAAGATGGCCTAATCGATCACCCTTTTGGTACCTAATATGGGTTAAGGTAACAGCTTTCATAAGATGCACCGGAGGAGGAGAGTCTGACATCGTTGAATCAGAGAATCGATCTAGGAAATGTGTAGATAGACGACTGGAAGTGGTATTGTATGGAGGCTTTGTTTTCTTCTACTTGTCTACTTCTTTCTTTTCCAGGATAGTGGAAATGTGATTTGTCAAGCAGCGAGGACTTATTTGGATGAAACGATCGGGATTGACCAAAGGAAACCAATTAGGAATTTATTCATGTAGGCGGTACGTGTAACAAATAAATAATAATAAAAATAATATAAAAAAGACACATATGTATCAAAAGACATGACACTGCGCCAGACGCACACATGTATTATCGCAGCATTTATTACTAACGGCGGCGATTACCTAATGTAAAAGCAAGTAATTAAAATTTAACGATACTTTATGAATACCGAATCAATTGTCACTTTATGTATCGAAAATGTCACTGCATAAATTAGTTCATTGCATTGTGTTGTTAAAAAAAAAAACTACAACACCAACCAAATTACTAATTTTCATGAAAATAGAATATACACATCACAAATATAACAATATTGAAAGTAGTGACATTGTGTATACCATGTCACTCTTTTTGAAATGACAATATATACACAATGTAACCAACTAAGAAAGACACCGTGAATTGTCACTACAGAAAAAGTGACACTACTGGTTGCAACAATTAGTTTGGACATTTCATCAAGCACTTTGTGTGCATTTTCATCCCAAAGCTGACAGCAGACACATGCACTCTTTAATGTGTTTGGCTCAATTTTTTGGTTGAGACTGTTCTCGGTCTGTGTGGATATTGATTGGAACAGTGACCTGCATGGTCAAGTTGTGAACTTAGTTAGGTGACTTTTAATTGTTAGTAAGAACACGTATATATTTGCATCTATTATGGTGAGTGTCAGCAAAGTGACTTAAACTCTACATCCGTAGAACTAATCTTGGTATCGATGAGTGATGGTCTGTGAGAAGTGTATATAAGTCTTTGAAAGTCACCGGGAAGCTCTTTGAATTTCTTACAGTGTCGGCTGACTCTTTGAGGGTCTACTGAGGTTTTGGATGCAGCTGAGTTCCACATCTGGGCAATGATCAGTTGAGTAGAATCAGCAGAGTGATACAACATCCGGGGCATTTATGTCAATCCGACAAATATTTTTGACGGTTAGGGTTTAGGGGTCTTTTCCTATAAATACCGACTGTATTGGTCATTGTAATGTGTGTAATCCGTCTGAAATTCAGTGCATAGTAAAATATCTCTTTTCTGTCCGTTGAGTAGTCTGCACAACGCCGGAAACCACGTTAAATAATGTGTTCTTCTTGTTTTTGTTATTTCTGTTGATTATTAATGTTAGATTGCATCTGTTAATTATCTATCTTGCATCTGGATTCCCTATCATGTTATAACAAATTGGTATCAAAACGTAGGTTTTTGAGAGAATAATCTGTACAGACAACCTTTATTTTCACCAAGACCTTCACCGGTGCTAGGAATCTATGATAAAAGTTGTGATCATTGGCAAGAAAGATGTCTGCAGTTAACGTAAAGATCGATAAATTTACAGAAAGAAACAGTTTTAGCCTGTGGAAAATCAAGATGCAGGCCTTGTTAAAACAACAAGGACTATGGATTCCTTTATATGGTAAAGGAGATGCCAGTTCAGCAGATTCTGTCAGTCTGGAAGAGAAATCACATTCAACCATCATGATGTGCTTATCTGATGATGTTATCACTGAAGTTGCTGAGGAAGACACAGCTGCCAACTTGTATCATATGTAGCCATATAACTTAGTGTGTGTCACACGCGAGGATTAAGTTTATGATGATACACTTAAATTGTTAGTCCGTGGTGAACTTAATCAAAGTATGGGGTCTATTGATTAAACCACCATTAATGCGTCCAGAACACTTTAAGGTGTGACCGTCCTATCCGGACCGTCGATATTGGTTATCTAAGTGGGCATTTATATATGATGTAGTCATATAGGACTGAACCAATTTAAACTACATTTCTCATATGATTCAGTGATTGAGAAATATTATTAAATCACAAGATGATCATATATGGATTAACCTTAATCCTGAAGTGATTGCAGACGCCTGCTTGTTTCAAGATAGGGTTTGATGTGTTCGTTAAGGATTGCTAAGAGGCGCGGTCCGAATCACTTTCACGTTGGCACTATTCTGGAATGAGTGAGGAGTGTGTGTATCACAGATATGGAATCCATTCCTTCATGCGGGAAGTTGAAAGACAATCCCCTTATTTGTTGATCTTAGAAACTGATCGATCGGCCGAGTTCATATTGGTTATGAACTAATTGATCACTGGTGGGTTGATGGTAAATAAGGATAAGATGCAATGAAGAAGGTTTACGGAAATATTTCCGCTTCGTTACGGATAGTCTATGGAGGGTCAGTCTGTATGTAATGATTATATAAATGGACACTTATTGACTCGAATTTTTGAGAATAAGTTATATCTATAATCGATAGAGTTCAGTTTCGGATTTATGGTGGCGTAATTCCGAAATTAATAAGTAGAGTAGAAATATTATGTTCGATGAATATTTTATTCAATTTATTGTAGCTACTGGTTATAGGTCCATGGTCCCCGGGATGGCTCCTAACACACGAGTGTTTTCTCATTTTGTGGAACCTCGAGAATAAATTAAATAGTTGGTATATTTAATGAACATGCGAATATTATTTATTTTTTAAATAATATGTATTATAGAAAAAAAATATTTTCTATTATCCCAAATGGCATAAAAATGGCGCCATATTTATTTGGTTTTGGGAAAAGAAATTTTCTCCTAATTAATTATAACGTGGATAATGTAATTATTTATGTGTTAAATAATTATAAATAAGAAATTAGTTTTCTTATTGGATAAATATGAAATTGTTTTCCTATTGGATAAAGGTTTTTATTTTCCTAAAAGGAAAAGATAAATTTGTGTGTAATAAACTCTCAAAATATTAGTTATTTTCCTATTAAAAAAAGAGTTTCTCCCAACATAAAATTGGAACAAAAAACCAACGTCATTTTAAATAAAATTTACGCCACTTTTAATAAAAAGTAGAAGAAAATTAGTTTCTTGTTCTAGAATGAGGAGAAAAACCTAGGGATTTTTTTAAGCATATTCAAGGAGGTTTTACTATGAGGATCAACGTCCACCAGTAGTCGATTGGAGATACAATCCGGAAGACTGCGGCTTCTCTTTTGTCGATTCCGGCTCTCTCTTCTGTTGGGTAAACTCTTCAACTTTCTTGTAGTTAATTAGTTTATTATGTGAATAAAATCGTGGTAAAATCGCATGCGAATTTAATTCGTAGCTTCCGCTGTGCATGATCGAGTGTCTCGATCGGTGCTGTGAATCAGATCTGACGATCCAATTATGGATCGGATCCGGATTTCTATATATCCAACACGGTTCACCGGGAATACTTTGATGTAGGTCTTAGGCTACCCTTATGTCCGGCTCTCCTTGCGGTGCTCCGACATTACGGGATAGGGCTTTCCCATATAGCCCTCAATGGTATCAGGGCCATCATTGGGTTTGCTATCTGGTGCCAGTTGCTAGACCTGAAATTTAGTGTGAAGAAATTTAGGCACTTTTACCACCGCGTAGGGGTAAAGGATCACCCCTACCGGTACTATTTTTCTAGGAGGCAGGTCGGTCTGATGACGTCCCCATACTCCCCAAAGGCAAGGACTCTTTCAAACGATGGAAAGAGAGATTCTTCTTTGTACGTCACGAGAATCACCCTGAGCTGAGTCAGTGGAATATGGACGAGCAGGATAAGGATGACCGTCCGGAGCTACCGGATAAGTTGGTGGAGAAAATTCACACGTCTGGGTACTCTATTGAGTGGCAAGATCTATATGACGAGCTAATCACAAGCACTCGGTTAGAGGATGTGGGACTGACCGCCACGTGGAATTCAATAAGATACTTATGCTTTCGTCCGATTAATACTTTGTTCATACTTGCAATGGCCGATTTCGCTGATCTACTAGCTGGAGCCGAAGGGGAGGTCACGGTTCGTCAATCCGAGCCGACCCCGTCTGTTCAACCCGTGCTTGCGGAGGATCCTATCATGGATGCTACTGTGGGTACTTCAATTTCTGCTCCTACTCAGGGGCAGGCCGATCCGGTTGTTCACGAGAAGGCGACAGAAAAGGATCAATCTATGGGGAAGAAGAGGCGGCCGAGGCAGATAGGATTTTGTTGTGCTATGTATCAGAGACACGGACACGCCGTACGATACGACACGGACACGACGAAACAGTTAATTCTAAAATTTAAGGATAATTTATGAATACCGAATCAATTGTCACTGTATCGAAAATGTCACTGTGTAAATTAGTTCATTGCATTGTATTGCTAAAAAAAACGCCACCACCAACCAAATTACTAATTTTCATGAAAATAGAATATACACATCACAAATATAACAATATTGAAAGTAGTGACATTGTGTATACCATGTCACTCTTTTTGAAACAACAATATATACACAACGTAACCAACCAAGAAAGACACCGTGAATTGTCACTACAGAAAAAGTGACACTACTTGTTGCAACAATTAGTTTGGACATTTCATCAAGCACTTTGTTGCATCTTCTTCCCAAAGCCAACATCAGACGCATGCACTCTTTAATGTGTTTGGCTCGAATTTATGGTTGAGACTGTTTTTAGTCCGTGTGGATAGTGATTGGAGCAATGACACGCATGGTGGTCAAGCTTTGTGAACTTAGTTAGGTGACTTTTGTCGGTAAGAACAAGTATAGATTTGTATCTCTTCGAGTGAGTTTGAGATTCTGTTGTAATTTGTAATCGAACATAATCATATAGTGGAATATCTGGTTTATGTGTATGTGATTCACAAAGTGTGAATCACAAGCTTGATTTGATTACCTTTCTTGTTTGGTATAATCAAACATAGTATTAAAGGCATCTCGCTTAACAAACTAAACAAGCTTAATAATTTGTGCTTGTCGATTAACTATTTGCTTGATTGTCAAACACAGAAGAAAGCATTCAGTTACCATGAAAAATAACTTGATATAACTTAGGTTTTGCACGTTAAAAGCGTTTAGTTCTTCCGCCTGCTCGTTTTAATTAAATTTAAGTTGCATAACTCTGAATTTAATATAAAGGTTTTGAACAAGTTTTGAACAAAAAATTTTAAACCTACGTACACCATTCAACCCATCTAGAGTATATTTCTAGAGAGTATTATCGACTTACCTTCGCTCGATTGCATTTCTAGTCTAGCGTAATAAAAAGATCGAACTCGACCGGCTCATGAAATGTTTGTAATTTAGGCCGAAACATATCTTCGTATACCCGGCCTATCGTTAAAAACCCCTTAAACCCAAGTATCATTTTTCTGCTGTCGTCTTGTTGATGCCACATAAACCTATCGAGCTCGAGCATAGTTTTAAGCCCGAGTTCTTTTAATCAAGTCAAGCTCAAGCCGTAGAGAGTATTATCGACTGAGCTTCCCTCGATTGCATTTCCAGTGTGATAAAAAGATCGAACTCAACCGGCTCATGAAATGTTTGTAATTTAGGCCGAAACCGGTCATCGTATTCCCGGCCCATCGTTAAAGACCTTAAACCCAAGTATCATTTTTCTCCTGCTGTCTTGTTGACGCCACATAAACCTCTGCAACACCGGAACAGCCTTCCTCCATAACACCGTCTCACGTTTTCGTGGGGTCGGAGTGGCCAAACCTAGTTCTTTATGCGATCTTAGACTTGTCACTGTGGAAATTAAAGTATATTAATCTTATTTTGTTTGCACAGTAACGCCTCGTTCCCGGATACCGAGCCACTTATCCGAAATCGACGTTCGGCACATATATAAATAAAATTTAATTCATTTATATATGTAAGCCTACAATCAATACAATCAAAGTGCGGCGAATTTAATGCTCGGGTAATAAATATCCATAAAGATACTAGAATACTGAAAGGTACTAAAAGTCGAAAGTGTATCAAAACAATACAATCAAGTCCTCGAAAGTCCAAACGAAATACTATGAAATAAGAAATAAAGATGAACACACGTCATCCCAAAGTACTATGAACAAAGTATATAAAATAGTGCAACATCTCAAATGTAAATGAAAGTGCATAAATAAAAGAATGAAATATCAAGCTTAGAGATCCTCCTAGGAACATACTCATAAGTAAAACTCGTAATCCTGTTTCGCTTTCTCACCCCAAGCACATACAATGAAATGCACAAGGGTAAGTATATAATACTCATTAAGGAAGAGAAATGCGTTTAAGCTTAGAATATAAGGTTTATTATTATTAGAGTTCTATCAAAAGGCAAGACAGGACTCGATTCTACGCATAAAGGTTACATCTCCCAATATGCCTAAATCTGTAGCTACTTAGCTTATCTTTGTTACAACATGCTATCAAGGCGGGCGTGACATATTGAAATCTTCAGATACAATAACCACGGAACGTATTGAAATCTTCAGGATACAATAACCGGTTCCGATAGTGTGAACGTACGGCGATGCCTATAGGCCTGCAGGCCGATAGGACACTCACTTTGACTGTCTGTTCACACATCACGCTATAGATCTTCAGGATCTACCCATGACCACATGGTGTTTAATCTTTTATCTAGCAAGTTGAGTAGAATTAGGTGATTAACTAGCCCTCCTAGTTCATTTAGATAACACTCCCTTACCGACACCACTCATCATGATCAAGAGACCAATTCTAGCTTAAGTAAAGTTTAAAGGTATTATAATAAATTAATAATACGTTTACAACGAGTTAAGGTTGATTAAACAACCCTAAACGATAGTCGGAAGCCAATTTAAATAAGGTGAGACCGGCTCAGGTGGGCGCCGTCTCGAGGACCAGGCGCCCGTCTGAAGGCTCGACGCCGCTCGTCAAAAAGTGGGCGCCCGTCCAGACATCCCCTTTCAATCTCAGTATCAAAAACCGCACCTCGAGGCGCCCGTCCGAGGATTCCAGGCCGCTCGTCTGGTTGGGCGCCCGTCCGAAAACCGGACGCCCGTCCGACTGGGAATTTCGGAAAAAAGCTGAAACGCGATCCTTCATCGTTTTCATTCGGTTTTCAATCCAAAACCCAATCTTTCTTAACCAAACTCCATCTAAATAATCTACCAACCATACCAAACATCAACCATATCATAGACATCAATTTAACGCAATTTAAAAACCTCAAAACAACAAGAAATCAACACAAATACCACATATTTCAAAACTGAAACGTAAGGGTTTCTCCTTACCTTTCTCTGCCTAAAACTCAGAAATGGCTGCTGTGCCTAGTACCGATGCAAAGCTCTCGTCACGAGGATTCTAACGGTATGCTACGATCTGAAAACGGAATAGAAACGAGGGAGATATCAAGGGTCGAAATTCGACGGATTACAAGGCAAAACGAATTTTGCTTCAAACTCGTCCGAAACACGTAAACCATAACTCCAAAACGACTAACCTTCACAGGGCGAAATTGGTATCCACACGATCCTTGTGTTCCGTAGAATGTTTTTCCCTTGAGAAGTCTGCACAACCGAGCAATGGTTTAGCCACAAAGATCAAAAGTTCTTCACCTCTTTTCTCACAAAACTTGCGCCAGCTGGCGATGAACCGTTTCCTTCTCCTTTTTTTTGAAACCGATTTTGATGAGGATAATGGGGATTAACTCCCAAATAACTCCCTTAAAGACAAATACCATTAATTCCCTTTTATTTTCTTTTTCTTAAATTCCAAAAATAAAAATATAATATTCCGATTTTTATTAAAAGACAAGAATGCCCTTTATCGAAAACCGGGATATCACATTCCTCCCCCCTTAAGAGGAGTTTCGTCCTCGAAACTTGAACGTACCTGGTAAATCCAAAAACTCCGGAAATTCGTTGATCATATCACCTTCAACTTCCCAAGTTGCTTCTTCGGGCGTATGGTTGCTCAATCAACAAGAACCAATCAAACCATCTTCCTCTTAATCATCTTTTCCTTCCTGTTCAGAATCTTAATCGGCTTTTCGTCATAAGCGAGGTTGTCCTGAAGTATTTCTGGATCCACTGTAGACTCAACCTCTGTCTTCGTCAAACACTTCTTCAACATTGAAACATGGAAGACGTTGTGAACTCTGGACATAGACTCGCAATCAAGTCTATAAAGGCTAAAGGTCCAATCCTCTCCGAGAATTTCAAAGGTCCAACATACCTCGGGCTCAACTTTCCTTTCGACCAAAACGCTTTACTCCTCTCTCATTGGTGATGCCTTCAAGTAAACACGGTCACCAACCTCAAACTCAAGCGGTCTCCGTCCTAACATCTCGCCCAACTTTTCGCGCCTATCTTGAGCTATCTGCAGATTCTTCTTCACTAATCGAACCCTCTCTTTGGCTTGCTCAACTAACTCTGGCCCAGGTGCTGTTTCTCCCCAACATCATCCCAAAACAAAGGCGTCCTGCATCTTCTACCATACAAAGCTTCAAACGGTGGCATGCCTATGCTCGCGTGATAACTGTTGTTGTAAGCAAACTCTGCAACTGGTAGATAATCTACCCAAGATCCTCCTACCTCCAAGACACATGCTCTAAGCATATCCTCAAGTGTGCTGGATAGTCCTCTCAGATCGACCATCCATGCGAGGATGAAATGATGTACTCAAATCCAACCGGGTACCAAATGCCTCCTATAAGCTCTGCCAAAACCGACTGACGAACCTCGAATCCCGATCAGAAACAATGGAGACTGGAACTCCATGAAGCTTCACTATATTGTCCATATATAGTTCCGTCATCTTTGCCAAGGGCATATTCATCTTGAAAGGCAAGAAATGAGCCGACTTGGTTAATCTATCAACGATTACCCAAATAGAATCGTGTCCACCCTTCGACTTAGGCAACCCGAAATAAAGTCCATAGTGATCTTTTCCCATTTCCACTCTGGGATATCCAATGACTTAAGCATCCCGCTTTGGCTTCCTATGCTCGACTTTCACTCTCGACCAGACGTCACACTCGAAACAAACTTAGCAATCTCTAGCTTCATTGAGGGCCACCAAAATCTCTCTTTCAAATCCTCAGCACATTTTGGTAGAGCCGGATGCACTACAAAAGCGATCTTGTGTGCCTCTTCCATAACTCTCCGTCTCAAATCTCCAACATTAGGCACACAGAGAGCGATCCACGATACCTGATTTCCACTCTGATCCAACACATAGCCAATCAAGGCTTCTCTCTTGCAACCTCTTCAAATCAACCAAAATCGCATCTTCGTCTTGCTTTGCTCGATCTCATCCATCAACTCGATCTAGCCAACAACGGTGCTTTAAAGCCGACGGTCCTCAATCTGATCAAATCTATTAAATCGCAAATCATCAACCCCTGCTTTGTGATAGCCTCAATCACTGGGCTCTAAAGCCATTGGTTTCTCTGCTTTCAAGGCATCTGCTACTACATTTGCCTTTCCCGGATGGTACCGAATGTCCAAGTCATAGTCCTTCACGAACTCTAGCCATCTCCGCCGCCTCGTATTCAAATTCTCCCGGTGAAGAAATACCTTAAACTTTTGTGATCGGTGAAGATTCTAGCCTTGACCCCATCTGGACTGAGATAGTGCCTCCAAGTCTTTAATGCGAAAACCACTGCACGCCAACTCTAAGTCGTGTGTGTGGGATAGTTCTTCTCATGTACTTTCAATTGCCTGGATGCATAGGCAATGACCTTTCCTCCATGCATCAACACACAACCTAGACCCTGCCCTGAAGCGTCGGTGTAGACGTCATAGTCATCGAACACCCCGGGTACTGCCAATACCGGTGTTGTAGTCAACCTGTCCTTTAACAACTCAAATGCTAACTCACACTCGGGTGTCCAATCAAACTTGGTGTTCTTCTGTGTAAGTCTGGTGAATGGAGTGGCTATCCTTACGAAATTCTTCACAAACTTTCAGTAGTAACCCGACCAAACCCGTAAAGCTCCTAACCTCTCAAATCAGTAGTCGGTGTAGGCCAACTCTTAATCGCCTCAATCTTGGCGGATCAACTCAATGCCATCACCTGAAATGACATGACCCAAGAAGCTCACTTGGTCCAACCAAAAGTCACACTTGGAAAACTTTGCATACAATCGCTCCTTCTTCAACGTTTCCAAAACAATCCGCAGATGTTCCTCATGCTCCGCCTCATCCTCAGAGTATACCAAAATATCATCGATGAAGACAATCACAAACTTATCTAGGTAAGGCATGAAGACCATTGCATCAAATCCATAAATGCGAGATGGAGCATTAGTGAGTCCAAAAGGCATAACAAGGAACTCATAATGTCCATATCTAGTATTGAATCTTTGTCTTCGAATATCTCGCCACTTTAACTTTCAACGATGGTAGCCTGACCGCAAATCAATCTTTGAAAACACTTTCCGACCACAATCAAGTTTGAACAGATCATCTATCCTCGGTAGGTGGGTACTTATTCTTGATAGTCGATTGTTCAAAGCCTGTAGTCAATACACATCCGCATCTTTGCCATCCATCCTTCTTCTTCACAAACAAAACTGGTGCTCCCAAGGTGAAGTACTAGGTGAATGATGTTCCTTTCTAACATCTCCTTGAGTTGAGCCTTCAACTCCTTCAATTCAGCCGGTGCCATCTCAGATGGTGCCTTAACTTGGCCCAATGCCGCCCACAGGACTAGTGTATATCTCAAACTCAATGGCCCCTGCATGGCATGTTCCCGGCAACTCATCCGGAAAAACCTCTGATAATCTCTCGACCACTCTAGTATCTTCCAACTTAGGCTTTGCTTGTTCCACATCCACTGCGTACAACAAGTAGCCCTCACATCCTTTCGACATGCCCGATGGCCTTGACCGCTGAAATGATAGGATGTCTCTTCTTGCTTGGCACAGAGCGTTACCACGATAAGTCTTATCTGCTTTCCCGGGACTCGAAAATGACTCTCTTGGCCTGCAATCCAGTGAACATAATTCTTGGATAGCCGCCTATCCCAAGAATCACGTCAAGTCTGAGAAATCCATGACCGTGAAGTCACTCTTACACCGATAAGGTCCAACTCGAACGCGATCCACTTGTGGTATCATCTTAACCACCTTATTTACCTTGCCTAGGGTGTAACAATCTCCATAGTATCTCTCAAAGGCTCCATAGGTAAATCTAGTTTCTTAGCAATCTGAGGACACAAAGGTGGTTGAAGCTCTGTATCAAATAAGGCCACGACTACTAGATTGCCTACTCTTATCATACCTATCATGCATTTGTCCAATTAACTAAAGTTACAACATGTTCCAAGCATGCTATAAATAACTCAAAAGGACAAAATCAAACATAAAATTTACCCGAGATCACATCATCCTCTGCTCAAACTCTCTGGCATCCATAGCAAACATCTCACACTCTTTACTTGGACTGCTCTGCTAGGGTGACTGCTGAGCGAGCACCGGCTACCTGCGTGGACAACTCACGGAGTAATGACCACCGCTTGCCACAAAAAAACAACTTTGAGGTAGCCGGTAGCCTAGGCGCCCGGTGGAGCGCCAACCCAATGGTCTAGTTGCGGTGCTTTGACTGGCGATGGGGCACCAACCGTGGTCTAACTGCCTGCTGTGTGGAAAACCTCTGAGCTATTTGCTGCGAGCCCTCTCGCCTTCGCTTCGGCGGTCCCGAAATCGTTTCGACCCATGTAACTTTCTTTCTAAAGGTCTCGACCTCTAAAGCTTTATTCATGATTCTGCCATGTTCCTTCTTTGTAAAGCCTAGCATACTGCTGAATCTCATCGCCAAACCGTCCTTATAACGGGCCATTTTAGATTCTTCCACTTGCATCAACTCCGGATAAAATCTCCCTAACTCATTGAACCGATTTGTATCTTGGGACACTTTGTCGTTTGATCACCTTGTGAAGTTTGAAAATCTAGCCTTTTCCGCTTGTACCGTTCTTTGGAAAGTATTCGTTGTAGAACATGGCTTTAAAAGCCGCCCAATCTGTTACCTTACCGCTGCTACTCTGAACCGCATCTATCCAAGCCTCGGCCGAGCCCAAAAGAAAACCGACCGCTAACTGGGCCATCTCCGTCTCAGGGACACCTATATTCCTACACGATTTCTCAAAACTTCTGATCCATTCCTCACCTTGGTATGTTCCACATTCCCATAAAAATCTTGCATACGGTTTCTTCTCACCCTAGTGTGCCAATCTCTTTGGTGGTCTTGACTCAACAACCGCCTAACTGGTGGGTAAACCGGAGGGTAACCATAAGGTATCTCTTTATTCTTCTTGAACCGGTGGCCTGAAAGGTGATAGACCGGGGGATAACCAAGGGTACTGCGCGTGCTGCGATAGTAATCTGAGCTGATGCTCGGCTGATAAGGAGGATACACTGGTGGATGCTGCGGGGATACGGCGGAGGGTACTGTGGGCTGCTGAAAACCATCTTGAGGGATAGCTTCGCTGCGATTGCTCGTGTCCTTTGGTGGTGGATAAACAACCGTCCTCTCTTGGCCCGCCTTACGACACAGGTTGATACGAAGAAGGCCAAAGTGACGCATGCATGGTTAACCACAGTGGAGAGGAGGTGGTGGTGGAGTCGATGTTGATCCCTCCCGGCTCGGTGAAGGTGTAGCAGTATGCGAGGGCGGTGGTGACAAAGCTGCGACGACCACAGAGAGGTTTCACCCTCTCTCAGACGGTGATTACCAAGAGCCAAAGTCTTCGATCTTGTGTTTCTACTCATCCCGACAACCAAGAGAACCAGAGTGTTACTAAGGATCTAAAGATAAGATTGAGTTAAACTCAAGAATAGAAGCCTAAGGAACACGTATCTACGATACCAACTCAGAACGCCCGTTCCCGGATACCGAGCCCTTATCCGGAAATACGACGTTCGGCACATATATAAATAAAATTTAATTCATTTATATATGTAAGCCTACAATCAATACAATCAAAGTGCGCGAATTTAATGCTCGGGTAATAAATATCCATAAAGATACTAGAATACGAAAAAGTACTAAAAGTCGAAAGTGTATCAAAACAATACAATGAAGTCCTCGAAAGTCCAAACGAAATACTATGAAATAAGAAATAAAGATGAACACACGTCATCCCAAAGTACTATGAACAAAGTATATAAAATAGTGCAACATCTCAAATGTAAATGAAAGTGCATAAATAAAAAGAATGAAATATCAAGCTTAGAGATCCTCCTAGGAACATACTCCTCATAAGTAACTCGTAATCCTGTTAGCTTTCTCACCCCCCAAGCACATACAACAATGAAATGCACAAGGGGTAAGTATATAATACTCGATGGGAAGAAGAAATGCGTTTAAGCTTAGAATATAAGGTTTATTATTATTAGAGTTCTATCAAAAGGCAAGACAGACTCGATTCTACGCATAAAGGTTACATCTCCCAATATGCCTAAATGTAGCTACTTAGCTTATCTTTGTTACAACATGCTATCAAGGCGGAGCGTGACATATTGAAATCTTGAGGATACAATAACCACGGAACGTATTGAAATCTTGAGGATACAATAACCGGTTCCGATAGTGTGAACGTGCGGCGATGCTATAGGCTGCGCAGCGATAGGACACTCACTTTGATTTGTCTGTTCACACATCACGCTATAGATCTTGAGGATCTACCCATGACCACATGGTGTTTAATCTTTTATCTAGCAAGTTGTGTAGAATTAGGTGATTAACTAGCCCTCCTAGTTCATTTAGATAACACTCCCTTACCGACACCACTCATCATGATCAAGAGACCAATTCTAGCTTAAGTAAAGTTTAAAGGTATTATAATAAATTAATAATACGTTTACAGCGAGTTAAGGTTGATTAAACAACCCTAAACGATAGTCGGAAGCCAATTTAAATAAGGTGGGAGACCCGGCTCCCAGGTGGACGCCCGTCGAAGGACCAGGCGCCCGTCTGGAAGGCTCGGGCGCTCGTCCAAAAAGTGGGCGCCCGTCCGGACATCCCTTTCAATCTCAGATCAAAAACCGCACCTCAGGCGCCCGTCCGAGGATTCCAGGCCTTCGTCCGAGGTTGGGCGCCCGTCCGAGAAAACCGGACGCCCGTCCGACTGAGAATTTCGGAAAAAGCGAAACGCGATCCTTCATCGTTTTCATTCGGTTTTCAATCCAAAACCCAATCTTTCTTAACCAAACTCCATCTAAATAATCTACCAACCATACCAAACATCAACCATATCATAGACATCAATTTAACGCAATTTAAAAACCTCAAAACAACAAGAAATCAACACAAATACCACATATTTCAAAACCGAAACGTAAGGGTTTCTCCTTACCTTTCTCTCGCCTAAAACTCGAAAATGGTCTCTGTGCCTAGTACCGATGCAAAGCTCTCGTCACGAGGATTAACGGTATGCTACGATCCAAAACGGAATAAAGCGAGGGAGATATCAAGGGTCGAAATTCGACGGATTACAAGGCAAAACGAATTTTGCTTCAAACTCGTCCGAAACACGTAAACCATAACTCCAAAACGACTAACCTTCACAGGGCGAAATTGGTATCCACACGATCCTTGTGTTCCGTAGAATGTTTTTCCCTTGAGAAGTCTGCACAACCGAGCAATGGTTTAGCCACAAAGATCAAAAGTTCTTCACCTCTTTTCTGTCAAAACTTGCGCTGCTTGCTGATGAACCGTTTCCCTTCTCCTTTTTTTTTGAAACTGATTTTGATGAGGATAATGGGGATTAACTCCCAAATAACTCCCCTTAAAGACAAATACCATTAATTCCCTTTTATTTTCTTTTTCTTAAATTCCAAAAATAAAAATATAATATTCCGATTTTTATTAAAAGACAAGAATGCCCTTTATCGAAAACCGGGATATCACATTGCCCTATATATTATCAATCCTGTAGTTTGCTCGATTTTCTTCAATGGCGGAGATGGACAACTCTTTCCTCTTCTCTGGCACCAGTTTCAATCGCAAAAAGTTCGCTAATGTCTTCGAAAGATTTAAGGCAGTTATATTCTTGCTTCTGAATCTAGTACATAAGTTAATTTACGTTATACTACTCAATTTTCATCGCTTATTAACCTTACTTTGGTCTAGACTACGAAAGGAATCGAGGATTTGAAAGCAGAGTCGACATTTGTGGAGGATGAGTTTTCAGGGGTTCAGAAAGATCGGGAAAACACACAAATTGTTGATAAGAAGAAGAGAAAGAGGAAGAAAACTGATCCAAGTATCATTTAGCTTATCAATTATTTCAGGAAATTTATTTTCTGTTTCGCCCTTCTTTATATTATTTATAAATTAAAATTGTGGGTATGCTGTGGCTTTGTGAAGGTGCTGGCGTTGTTGAAGGTTTTAGTGTCTTCACAACATCGAAGGCTGAGAGGCCTAGTGAAGATATTCAGCAAGCAGAAGATAAACTATGGCAGGGGAAGAAGGAGCATTATCGCCAGTTGGAGGTTTTCATCTCTCCTTCTCTTTTTGTGCTATATATATTGTAACAATTAAAGGTAGAGAAAAGGGACAACTTGTGAAATAGCTTGAGCACTTGGTTGTATAGGTTTCAAATCAGCTTCAAGTGGGTTGCCTTTAGGGTTATTGCTTACCCAGATTATTATTTTTAATTTTTTTTTCCAATTCTCACTCACTTTCAACTTTGGGAGTTTAGCGGGATGCCATCTTTAGGAAGAACCACAACATTCATGTTTCTGGGAGTAATGTTCCTTCACCTCTCCGGAGTTTTACAGAGTTAAAATCAAGGTAATTTTTATGTTTTTTCTAGCTTCTTGTGTGAAGCGTTTTATTCTTCATTATTTATTGGTTTGTTTGTAGTTACTGGTTTCTTAGTTACCTGACTAAATCTTTACTGCAGAAAAATTGTTTTGACCTGAGAAATTTAATTTTTTTTCGTTCTTTTCTCTTTGGCAGATATAATTGTAAATCATATCTGTTACGAAACTTGGCAAAACTTGGATTTACAGAACCAACACCAATCCAAAGGCAGGCTACTGCTGTCCTTTTATCTGTATGATCCTGCATTTTAGCTTATTGCCATTGTTTTCATGTTGGGGTTCTCCCATGCTACTAATTTTTAATCAAGCTGTTCCTTTCGTTGCAGTATTTTTAAACAACATTTTGACTGTATGTTAATTGCGTTAGGGACGAGAATGTTTTGCTTGTGCTCCAACTGGTTCTGGGAAAACCTTTGCCTTTGTCTGCCCAATTCTGATCAAACTCAAGGTTTGTATACATATCCAACTGCCTTGTTTAGGTGTGTTTTCATGCACTTACAGGAAAAATTCATTTGTTCAGCATGCTTCAAAGGACGGAATTCGTGCTTTGATTCTTTGTCCCACGCGGGAGTTGGCAGCTCAGACATCAAGGGAATGCAAAAAGTTGACTGAAGGAAAAAAATTTCGTGTCAAGTTGATGACCAAACAGCTTGTGAAAAGTGCTGACTTCACAAAACTGCCCTGCGACATACTCATTTCAACACCTTTTCGAGTGCAGTTTGCAGTTCAGAAAAGGAAACTAGATTTAAGCAAGTAAGTAGTAGCTTCTCTGTCTCAATTAGTAGGTGTTGTTAGTTGATTCTCAGTATTAACATCACCAGATAAGCTTGAATTTTTCTGTCCTGCTATTTTTCAAATCAAGCTGCCCTGTCAGAAAAAATCATAAATGAGTTAGATGGTTTTTTCTTGCTGGCCTTTTAAGGGTTTGTAATCACCTCTTCAGATTATGCATCTGAATGTCTCACCCGAATGGATTTACTTGTTTATAAGATCTTTACCTTGATTCATTGTTTAACTTTGGTGAATTTTTGTGAGCATACGTACTCTCTCCGTTCCTCTCTCTCTCTCCCTCCAGTTGATTATTCTAGTTATTTCTGGATTGGGTGTGGGCAACGGATGGATTAACCTCGGATTCAAGTTGTTTGTTGTCTAGTCGGTGAAATGACCAGCAACTCTTGGTTGAAGCATATTAGCCTGTTTGAACATACAGTTTTCTTGGTTTTTTCAGAAAATCCCATTTGGATAAGAGAGGTTTGGGTATGGAACTCCTTATCAGGAGGAGGAAAAAGCAGAAAAGGTGGAAAGACCATGTCCTGTACAACTGCAGATTTTTCCAACTCATGCCGTGCAATGAGTACTAGCTGTTGGCCCATGCCATCACTCTTCCCACCTCCTTCACTCTGCCTCTGTCTCCACTCCTTCTGCCCTAATGGACACCCTTGTCTTGCTCAGTAATAAGGTCCACCCTTTGTTGCCCAGGTGCTCGTGTCTGTTCGGTTTTTATGCACCCCCTTAATTGAGGTCGTTGATCGTCAGATATGAAGGGTCGACACATCCTTATTGGTAAATAAAAAAGGCAACTAGCTCAGCTTGCCTGCTCGTGCTTGGCAGCTTGTGTCTTACAAGTTGCAGCAAAAGGAACACATTTTTTTAGAAAATCAATACAGAATACTCACGATCTTCTTAGCCTAAGTGTGAAGCAATGTTACTTGAGTGGTTTGATGAATATCTTTGTGAAATTTAGTGGAACTGTGAAACGGGACTAATGAGGTTTGCAAAATGTTGGGGGATATACCTTGTTGAATCACTCAATGGATCCAGAACTTACTTAAGTTGGAATGAGCACATTATTTATTATTGTTATTTCCTTTTCTCCCTTTTCTCTTTTTTGCTTTCCATTTGAAGTCTATTTTCTTATGTTTCCCGTGTTTTCCCTTCAATATTTGTGAGTTCAAAGCAGCTAACTGGCTTGCTAATGCAAAAACTTGATTGAGAGTAGAGGTTGCTCTTTACTTTGTGGAGAATGTATAAGTTTGTCAAGATGTAACTGATTACTGATCCCATGGGAGTAACAATAATTTGGCATTTGTTTAAATGGAAAACCCAGGAGCACAACAATTGAACAGGTTGAAGTTGATTGTCTCATGATTCTTTTCTCCTGTGCAGGGTGGAATTTCTGGTGCTTGATGAATCAGATAAGCTTTTTGAGCTGGGTTTGGTGGAGCAGGTAGACTCAGTTGTCAAAGCATGCTCCAACCCGAGTATATTGCGGTCTTTGTTCAGTGCTACATTGCCTGATAAAGTTGAAGAACTTGCACGGACAATAATGCATGATGCTGTCCGAGTTATTATTGGCCGCAAGTGAGTACTAGTCTGCTTTTTTCACATACAATATAAACCGTCACTGCACTGAAACTAAGCTTTCAAGTCAATCAGTCTCTATCAATTCATGCAGTCCTTAGATATTGTTAATCTATAGCATATCTGTCAAAGTGTTCGGCAATGCCAAGCCATTGCCTGTCGCCTCAGCATCTTGGCGACAAAAATGCAAACCTGTGCTATGCCAGGGGATACAGAAGGAACAAATTAATCTGATCAGTTAATACATAAGATATGGATGGTTAATTTTGCTGTTGTCGCTAGTGTTTGTGTATTGTTTTTTCCTTTATGCTTATGTTTTTAGTCTAAGGCGGATCTTTCAGCTTGTGCTAATAAAAAATATAGAGTAATAGGTGTTGTGACTTGCAACAGTTGTGCTTCCACAATAGAGAGCATTTATTCTTAACATTTGCTGTGAAGAAGAAACAAAATAGGCGTGCTGCATAGCGTGTAAGATTCATAAGACACGGAAGATTTCAATTAGGAAACAGTTAAAGTACTAAAAAGTCCAGCTGAATAAAGAAGAATAGAACTACACAAGGCAAAATAAGGTATCGCTTTTGTGCCATGCGCCTTATGCAAGGCGTCACTCAGTCAAGGAAGGCGACGACCTTCTCATTTCCCCCCCATGTACACCTCACGGAGCTCCTCTGTTGACTCTCACCTTGGTGCACCTTTGACAGTGTTTCTATAGTTTCCCTTAACTTTAATAATATTTTCTTATTTTTGAACAGAAATTCTGCTTCTGAATTGGTTAAGCAAAAGTTGGTGTATGTGGGAAGTGAAGACGGAAAGCTTCTAGCTCTTCAACAGTCCTTTCATGAAGTAAGTTTTTCATACAGATATAAGAAATTCAGTTTCTCTTACTGCTGCTTGGCATGTTGAAAGTAGTAAATAGTGCCTTGTATTGGTTTGCTATATTAGTTTACTGCTTTGCTAAATTGAGTGATTTTTATTTTTTTGATCAACACTCAAGCTTATTTCCTGTATTAGTTGATTTCAAGTCTGTTTTTTTCCCAGAGCTTGAACCACTTGGTGCTTATATTTGTTCAAAACAAGGAGCGAGCAAAACAACTCTACAGAAAATAAAGTTTTTGATTATAGAGCCGATGTTATACATGCTGATCTATCCCAAGAACAGGTAATACTTCATGTTCTGATGTTAGGTTTGATTAATTTTGGAATTCTGATTACAGTGATTATATCCAGTTTTAGTTCTGTTTTACTTTAACTCTGGCAATCTCTAGTTCTTAAGTTAACATTCTTTTCTGTCATGTAATTGTTATGAAAAATCAGCCTACTATATCATCTAACCAGGTGTTAATGAAACCCTAAATATTTGAATACTGTATCCCAGTTTTTTTGCTGATATTTTCAAGATAAATATATACAGAGAGAAAGTGCAGTAGATAACTTCAGATCAGGAAAGACTTGGGTTTTGATAGCGACTGATGTTATTGCTCGTGGGATGGATTTTAAGGGTGTGAATTGTGTTATCAACTATGATTTTCCGATTCTGCAGCAGCATATATTCATCGAATCGGTTAGTCACCTGAATGCATCCGTCCTTGTATTCAGAAAATTATGTTGCAGTTATCATTGAGGCTGACTAGGGCTTTGTTCATCTGCAAATAAAACAGGTCGAACAGGAAGAGCAGGTAGGAGCGGAGAGGCAATCACCTTATACACAGGCGCGATACAACGCATTTGCGTAACATAGCAAATGTAATGACAGCTTCTGGATGTGAGGTTCCAGCTTGGATAACGTCGTTGCCAAAGAAGAAATGGAAGAAACATCGCCCACATAGAGAATCTATTTCAACCTTACCAGATGAAGAAGAATCATAAGAAGATCATACTAGACTTTTGACTCGAGTCTAGAAATTTTGGAGTTGTGTGTTTGTTAGTCAAATCCGTGTATTTCGGTCATTCAATTTCAATTTGAAAGCCTTTTTATTTTATTTTTTACTTTGCACATTCAGATGGTGAATTTTAGGTCAAAAGCCTAAGAAGAATAGTTGGCTGAAGTGAGGAAAGAGTAAAATCAAGTATATGCAGAAATGCAGAATTCAATTCTCAAGTGTTTAGAGAGGAAAAATTATTTAAAAAATACTTGTCTGTACGTGATAATGTGATATCCGTTTAATCGCCTGCAATATCTTCTGTTAAACTCCCCCACCCCCCAAAAAAAAAATATATATTGTCACCAACACTTAAATTTCTGATTGCTGATATTTTGACCTATGCCAATGCGTTAAAACGTGCATTGAAACACATATATCCCAAGAAATATTCAATTGTTCATCTCATGTTTTTTTATTTTCATCTCGTTGAGATTTTACTATTAAATGGATTAGAGCTGTTTTTTTTTTTTTTTTTTTTTTTTTTTTTGGTTGAAAAAACAATTATACTACCTCCCTCTTAAAATATAAGTCCATTTAGTTTTTTTTGGTTTTGATTTAAAATATAAATCGATTTAAAGCCAAATAAAGCGTTCTTATCTTTTCTCATTCTACCCCTATATATAATATCTGTGAATTTTTACTTCTTTTTGCGTTAATCTGAATGATAATGATTAGTCTTTTTAATCAAAATTAATAACACATGACAATTTTATTTTTATTTATTTTTATTTTAATAAAGGAAAGCGTAATGAAATTTAAGCTAACTTTCTTAATAAGTGTGAAAAAGTTCAAACGGATTTATATTTTGAGACGGGGTAGTAATATTAATGGATATTTTGTTGTAAAAACGATAAATGGTCTGGAAGATAAAGGCTATAAATTCTTATTTATTTTTTTGAAATATAATTACCTCAGATTTGTGTTAATAGATACATGCCGGACTTGGCAAAAGGATTGGAAAAGATGGAATCAATGCATGACGCCTAAGGGATCTAGGGGGACTTGGCTTTTGAGACCTTAACAGCTTTAATCTGTCGTTCAGTGCTAAGCAAGTCTGCAGAGTATTGAAGTTGCCTTCTTTTTGATAAGTCGTGCTTTGTGTGCAATGTACTTTCGGAATGGAAATATCCTTGATGCAGCGGCAGGACCCCGTCCTTCATTTCTCTAGCGGAGCCTTCTCCGAGGCCGCGATTTACTTGTTCAGAGGTTGCGTTGTTGTGTAGGAGATGGGACTTTGATCAATGTGTCCTCCGTTCTCCCGACTGAGACGAAAGTCAACGTGCTTATACATGCTGCAACACGCTCGTGGAATTGGGATCTTGTTCAGGCTTCCTTCTGGCCGTATGAGGCACGTGCAATTCTTAATATCCCTCTCCCGCTAGGACCGCAAAATGATGATATCATTTTACTTATTCGGTTCATGCATGATATTGGATGGCCACTCAGTTGCACCATGCAAAGCTGGGGGTGGGCCGAGCTTCCACTTCTTCATCACCAGACCGATTAAGACATCGCATATGGGGCTTAACCGTGCGCCCACGAGTCAAGCATTTCATTTGACGGAATGTGCATATATAATTTTCTAACGGTTGGGTCATTTCTACAAGGCCGAGGTGTTGGGGATGGCATGTTTCAATTGTGTGGACATCCCCAAGGGGACCTCAAGCATGACACTCTTCACTGTACCATACCTTCAGCGGTGTGGTCACGTTCGGGCAATGAAAGAATGAGTGTAGCACTCGCTCAAGTTCAGATTTTCAGGGGGTTTTCAATTCCTATGTGATAGCTGCGACATGAAGGAGTTCTCAGTCATTGTGTCACACTCTGGTATATTTGGAAGGCAAGATGCTCATGAGCCTTTGACCAAAAGCTGGTAAGTATTATCAATAAAGGCGGACAATATCCGGAAACACTGCATAATATATATATATAGGTATGGCCTAGAGGACGCTCTTAATAAGGATATCATTTCTTAGGGCTGAGAGAAACTTTTCCTTCCACCCGCTCAACTTCTTGCACACTCTATCCTCAAGATATGCCTAAATTTGTTGCTTTCTCTTTCCAATCATAAACGGAAGCCCCAAATATTTACCACTACCATCCCCCAAAGGAGTGTTCTATGCCTGCATGACCCCTGCCTTGTCCTCCGGCGAAACATCTTTGCTTAAATATAAACTCGACTTTTGTGCATTAACCATTTGGCCATAAATGAGTTCATATCGATCGAGTACATTTTAGCAAAAGCGCACTCTCGAAGTAGCTTGAAAGAAATCCACGAAAAATCTATATCTATATATGTTTTGAATGTATATTAAATCAATTACCATAAACCGCATTCAACCCGACCCAAACCCACTGTATATGCTGATGCAATTGATTTGATTATTAACTAAAAAGGAAAGGAAATAAACGTAATATGGCTAAAACCATAACATTGATTCCTAAAATCAAGTATTTGCAATTTGCGTTTATTCTCCTACACTTTTAAAAAAATGTGCCAAATTAAAATTGAAACCGATTCTACCTAGATACAACACCATCACCTACACCAATTCCATACTCATCGTAAATCTTATGCCTTCAAAACCAATTCCGTGCAGACAATCGGGTAAGTTTTGCATTCTTTCAACTACACACCATTTATATGCTAATTTGAATGATTATTTTATTACACAATAGATTTGAGCTATGTAATACACATTCAAAACAGATAAAAATATTTAGGATTATATAGATAGATTATATATTTTGAAGTTATATACATCACATTACATTTATCCTCTACTATCTTTGGATTATTTATGTCATTTTTATTGTGGTTGCAGGCTTTGGATACTAATTTTTATATTCCATCAACCTTCAAGCAGTCTACAAACTCAAATTACTACACAAATGAAATATTCAGGATTATATATATATAGATAGATTATATATTTTGAATTTATATACATCACATTACATTTATATATCATGTCTATCTTTGGATTGAAACATATCATTTTTATTATGGTTGCAGGTTTTGGATACTAATTTTTATATTAATCAACCTTCAAAACAGTCTGAAAAACTCAATTTACTACACAAATAGTGTACATGTACATACTTGATTGCATTTTTATTACCATGTGCATTGTCATTTCTTGGGGCAAGTAATATATAAAAGACAAACACAACTTATCATTTCCTTGAATACATATCATTATTTAATGTGTGATTTATAAAAATCATTGTTCCAAAAATCAAAATTTGAATGCAATAGTGTACATGTACATATACTTCAATTGCATTTTTTTATTACCATGTAGATTACCATTTCTTCATAAAAAAAAAATTACACGGTCAAAAAAAAATAAAAAAACACAATTTATTTAATCATTCCCGGCATTTCAATTATTCATTTCGACCCATTTATTTCACTAACAAAAGAATTAATGCAATGTATTTAATGTGTGATTCACACAAATCATTATATAGATGTAATGTATTTAATCGTGATTTACAAAAATCATTGTTCCAAAATTAAAATTTGAATGCATTTCACTTATTCATTTTGACCGATTTATTCCACTAAATTTTTTCTTAAGATCGAACAATCATTTATTTATTGCACTAAAATTTTATTGCATTTCAATTTAATCGTGATTTGCCAAAATCATTGTTCCAAATTTTAAAATTTGAATGCATTTCATTTATTCATTTTGACCCATTTATTCCAAAAAATATTGTTAAGATCGAGCAATCATTTATTTATTCCAAAAATCCCAATTTAATGTGTGAGTTAGAAAAATCATTGTTCCAAAATTAAAATTTGAATCATTTCGTTTATTCATTTGGACCAATCTATTAATTAAAAGAATTTAACTACGATCAATGATCGTTTGTTTATTAAACTAAAAGTTTTATTGCAGATCCAACCAATTGGACCGAAAAAATAACACTAATAAAATTTGAATGCATCTCATTGTCTTTCGGACCCATTTATTTTATCTTTGGCTTGATCTTGATAAAATTATTTTCCAATCAGTGAATTCAATTTACTTTATTTAAAGAAAAACATTAAAGAAAACCCTTTCGTGCAGATTTTTTTTTTTTTGAATGGATTGATGTCACACGTGGTGACGGTGCTAGAACTTAATTTGGTCAAATTATCATTATTGACTTTCTGAATTACATGAGAAAATAGTTGTTTGTATTTTCTCAAATATTCATAAAATATTGATTTGTGGATAAATTGTGTGATATGAAGTTCCATATATCATTGCTTTTCACTTGCTACATACGGGAGATATTGAATTGTATGACATTGTATTTATTTGATGTCGCAATTTTTAATGCATTTTAAATTTTAGGTGTATTCAAGTGTCATAGCTTTTGATTTTAAGATTTATTTGGTTTATGTTAAGTAAGGAGAGTCCCTGTAACTTATTTGATGTGATTGTTTTTTAGAATACAACCATCGTAAAAAAAATTATATCAAATGATACTCTTTATCTCATTTTATTTTAGTCTATTTTATATAGTAGGTGTGTATTATGTGAAAAAGAAAGAAGAAAAAAAGAATTTGTTGCATTTCATTTGATCTGATTTCTTATAATGACAGTATTATTATAAAAGCTCTTTGATTTACCGATTTTATGTCACGTCATGATGCTTGCTGATATTTAACTAGTATATAGATGTGATACATAAAAAAGATGAAATTAGGAAAATTAATCGTTTAGGATTGAAAATAGAGCATTAATAATTTAAAATTATGGATTCAACATGAAACATACTTTAAAGTAATAATTCAAGTAAATAATGATTTGAGTTTAAAAAATTTACGTGAACAATAATATTAATTAAATTGATTTTAAATGATAGTTTGTTTTTGTTTTTTCGTTTTAAAGATGATTCTACCTTTACCAATCTTTTTAAATTGAAATTTGGTTAAAAAAGATGAAAGTTTTTTTTTTTTTAAAGGAAAACATGTTTAGTGAACCGTGTCAAACAAGTGTCTAGAAGTTAGCAGGGTGATTCTCTTGTAGGGCTTCACCAGTAGGGAGGCTGCTACTGCGTGGCGGGATCTGAATTTCTGCGATTCACGAGGTGGAATACACGATGCCCTTGTGTGTGGAAATTGTGTGGTCAGGATCTTTGCGCGCGTGGCTGATTCTGAGTAAAGTCACTGAAGATAAATTTTCCGTCTAGAACATTGTGAGGAGATTCACGCCCCACTCCAACAACCCAACTCTTGATAAGCCTATGCTTGCAAGGTGATGAGCTGGCCGATTGCTGCCAATCGCTAACAAAAACAAGGTGAATCGGGAAAAACTTACAGCCAACAACTAACAATCAAAGACATTTCATCATAAAGATGAAAGATCATCCTCCATGGATTTGTAGTCGTAGCACACATGCTAAGGAATCCGCCTCTATTATAACTCGCCCGCACCTACTGAGATCTTTGTAAGATAAAAGGCATGAAGTATCGCGCCAAGCTCCAGAGACTCGTCATCAAGGTTTCATGTGATCTGTTGAAACCGCGTCGATAACTAACCTTTGTGATTGTGAATCAACACTCCAATAGGTGATGCTCCTCATCACTAGCACCATCCATGTTGATTTTCATAATCCCTGGTGAGGTGGTGACCAATGGGGCGACCATGAAGGAGGTGGTTGGCCAATTTACTTTGGAAAAATCCGAAACTTTTTAAAATCAATTCGTCTGGCTCGATTTCTAGAAAGATCGGAAGCAAATGTCAACATCTGCAAAATCAAAATTTTATCAAAGTATCGTTCTTAGTTAGATCGATTGTGATAACATTACTGGTGACTATTTTTCCTTATTATTTTACGACGATAATTACACTTTTAGTCCTCATATTTTTTAATTTATTCAAAACTAGCTTCTATATTTTATTGTTAAAATAAACAATCTTATTTATTCGTTTTTCACCTAAGGGCGTTTTATTATCGTAAATACGATTTTATTTATAGTAAGAATGAAAAAAAAAGATAATTTTGAGAAAATATAAAATTAGAGGACTAAAAATGTAATTATAAATATTTTAAGTGTAAACCATGAGGAAGTGACGCTCAGGGAGTCAGGGTTTTACCAGGCGAAGGGCCACGGCCGACGGGCGACTACCGCTTCTTCTTCCATAAACCCTACTCATACAAACTCCCTTTCATTTCAATTCAACTGCCAAAAGAATCTTGTGCTTCGTTTTTCACCATGAATTTCCTGAGGCGTTGTGCTCGAGCAGCAACTACATTACCATTATCACTATCTTCCCAAAACTCTAGACGATACACTTTATTTCTCCGCCCCTTAACCCGATCATCACCCTACTCCACCAACTTTACTTGGGCACAGGGGCACTCCTCTTCCTCCAGTTGGTCTCAGGAAGTGAACGAACAAGCTAAAGAACCCTTGACTGATTCCCCACGGCCACGAGAGATTCCTTACCAAGTGAAGGTGGCAAATTTAGTGAAACTAATTGGCCACATCAAGCTGCCTGTAAAGTTTCAATCTTTTCCAGACGGTAAGCATTATGCTGCTACACTTATCTCCGAAAATTATAGACCTATTGATAAGGCTTGCTGGATTCCGGTTTTGTTTGAGGGCGATTTGGCCCATGTAGTGTCTTGTCATGTTAAGGAAAATGACTGTGTTTATGTAACTGGTAAACTGAGTGCGGATCCTTTGCCTTTTGTTCTCCACGAAAATCAATGGCGTTTACATGTTTTGGCTGAAGATATCAATTTTGTGGAGGTTTTGATGAGAAAGCTCATGATTATTCAAGGAGGAAGAATGTAAAACTTGCAGCTGTCCCTGATTTCACTGATGGTAATCTTGATACCGGAAAAAAAGTAAGCAGTGAGGAAATTGATGATAATGTTAAGCATTCCCGCCGCAAAAGAAGTGCTCAGGATCTGAAAGAGGGAAACGTTTGGAGAGATCTTATGAAAAATCCAAACCAATGGCTGAATTATGCCGACGATAAGTCTAAAGGGTTGGTGTCACAAAAACACCCCGATTTTAAGCACATAGAAAGTGGCACTGCTTTGTGGCTTAATAGTGCTCCCGAGTGGTTTATTGCAAGAATTGAGAGTTTGGACTTGGGTAATGATAGTAGGAAAGAGAAGATGTGGAAGAGTTTAGTTGAAAACCGGATCAGTGGTGGGACAACAGGACAGGTAAGAAAACCGAAAAAGCACCAGACTTTAAGCATAAGAAAACTGGTCAAGGGTTGTGGCTTGAGGATTCACGGAATGGTTTGTGGCTAAGGACATTGGCATACTTAAGGACAAGAAAGCAGAGTCATGGAAGAGTTTAGTTGAAAATCCGAATCAGTGGTGGGACAATAGGCCGTATAAGAAATTTGAAAATTCACCTGATTTCAAGCATAAGGAAACTGGTGAAGGGCTTTGGCTTGACCGTTCACGGATTGGGTTGTGTCTAAGTTGCCTCCATTGAAACAGAATCAAAATGTTGGAGCTGTATGATGTTCTATTGCTGAGGGCTACATGTTTTTGAGGTAATGCGTATGTATGGCCTCGTAACAGCAAGTAGGAGCAACCTTATGGAAAATGTATATCACGAAAATGTAGATGTTTTCAGGCTGCTTAACTATGTTTTGAGGGCTCAGGCTAGTTTTCTGAAATTTTAATTGTTTTGGGTTTTCAATCTTATTATTCTGCATTTGAAAGAAAAAAATCTCAGGATTCATTTTTGTTTTTACCACTTTCTCAAAATGTAACAAATCCTGGCTTTTTGATGGTGAATAAGTTGTAAAAAATGATGATAATGGTTGGTTTCATGCATCATGCTGTCCTTTTCTTATGATAATGGTTGTTAATCAAATTTACAATCTTGTCCCTAAGCCTTAGTATTGTGTTTACATATGCATATCTAAGAACTTTGTACTTCACCACCCTGGATGATAGTTTTCTTGCTGTTTCTAATTGATTGAAAGAAACTAGTGTTCATCTCAAATGCTTAGGGACGTACTTGAGATTTCTTAAAAATTAAGGGCTTTCCATTTTATTTTATATTATTTTTTTTTCCCAGGTTCCTAAAACTTATGCAACAGAAATTAGGTAAAGATCTTGCATATCCAACCACTCTTTAGGTGCAACAGAAATTTTCAATTAAACACATTGTATCATTCATATTTACAACTTCTTTTCTTTTGCTTTAAGAGATGGCAAACATAGTACACCTTAACAAATATATAAAACAACTAATTACTTCTGCAACCATGCATTTCAATACTTTTATAAATAAATATATACACTCATATTTATGTTTCTAGCCATTTGTATAACAAAACCTTCTGGTAAAACATAAACATAAACATAAACATAGCATGCTTCAGTCCACATTCCTAAATCTTTACATAATATAGAAAGATTCAGCTGCAAATTTAGCAGTAGGATTTCAGAGAAAAAGGAAAATATGGAAAGATCAAAGAAAAAAGTGCTAGTGTGGAAGAAAGCTCTTTTCCATTTCTTGTTATGTTTTGTTATGGGATTCTTCACTGGCTTTGCCCCAACAGCCAAGACATCATCAATATTCTCAATTTTGTTTCTTCTGCACTTGCCGCTGCACTTAGCTAATGGATTTGCTTTTCTCCACAACCCTTGGAAATGGTGCATCAAATACACAATCAAGCGTACAAAGGGCGAAATCTGTCAAACAAAAGTACATCAAAGTTTGAAGAATCTGGAAGACAATTTGATCATGCCAAGATCTTAAGAGCAGAAAAACACTTGATTCCAAAAGAGTTGGTAATTATCGTCACTCCAACTACTAGTGTGAAAGACCGTCGTCGAGGGTCCCACCTCAGGCGGCTTGCAAGCACTCTGAGATTGGTGGCGCCGCCTCTATTATGGGTTGTTGTAGAGCAGCAATCTGAGTCAACAGAAATCTCGGAAATACTTAGGAAAACAGGGATCATGTACAGACATGTGGTGTTCAAAGAGAATTTTACAGACATTCAAGCTGAAATGGATCATCAAAGAAACATTGCTCTTAAACACATTGAGCACCACAGATTAAGTGGGATCGTTCATTTTGCAGGGCTTTCTAGTGTTTATGATCTTAGCTTCTTTGATGAGATTAGAGCAGCGAGTGAGTTTTACATTCTACCCCTTTAAAATTCCTTGTATCTTAAATTTGGTATTGGATGAAAGTGAAAAGTTTGGTGTTAATAATTGCAGGGTGTTTGGGACATGGGCAGTGGCATTTTTGTCAGCAAATAGTAAGGAAGTTGAAATACAAGGACCTGTCTGTAATTCTAATAGAGTTATAGGGTGGCATTTGAAGAAGAGTTTGAATAAATCAACAGACATGATCATACCTTCTTCTTCTTCTTCTTCGATTCCGATTTCAAGTTTTGCATTCAACAGTTCAATTTTATGGGATCCAGAAAGATGGGGAAGAACTTCACCTCTTCAAGACACATCACAGGTAAATTAAATAAAAATAATAATAGAGATATATATTGTAGAGATTTACAATCACAACACTATTTTTAAATGTGAATTTAATTTATGGCTGACATATTATTCTTGTTTGCAATGTGGTCAATTTTTTTGCACAGGATTCACTGAAATTTGTGGAAAAAGAGATTCTTGAGGAGGAGGCTAATTTGAAAGGAATTCCAGCAGAAAAAGATTGCACCAAAATTCTAGTTTGGAATCTCCAAACATATCTTTCTTATTAAATTATAGTATTATTTTTACTGGTAGTTTTCAACTTTCAATCAGGAAAATTATAGACTTGATTCTAAAATTTTACATAAAGTTTACGCCCTACATTATTTTCAAGTCCCGAGTATTTCCATTTTTTTTTTTTATAAATGAAAAATGTGTGGTGATATCATTTTCAATGTTACATAGTATCATCATTGGTAAACTGTTTAGTGTAATGTTGTTAGCTAAAATTCCAGACGATTTTAGCATCACAATCACCTTACGGAGAATTGCATGTGCCTGTGGGATATATATATATAAAATAATAATAATAATAATAATAATAATAATAACAGCAGTGGAATCTGGATTCAACCTTTCATTTTGCAATAAGAATTGGACTAATGCCTGTGGTATATATATATATATAACATGCTTTCAGAAAGAAAAAAAAAATCAGTAAAATGTGGGAGAATTAATGTCTGCAAAAGATGCCTAACTATCTAAACCTTCAACAATTTCATCAATGGCTTTCAAAGGACCAAGTGGGCTACCAAAAAGGGTTGAAAAGATTTGCCTGTGGCATTTTTCACATAAAAACAGATATGAATAATGGCCTTCTTCTGGTAGCTTGTGAACAACTGTATTTGGTAGAACCCTCGCAACATATTCCGTCATCACCGGTGGAACCACACGATCATCCATTCCCTGTTCACAAGCCAGAAATATGATATGAACCATGAATTTACGCAACCAAAAGTGATTCATCCCCCGGGGTTGGAATTATGCATACCTGCCATACATGGATGGGGCCACGATATCCAGTAGGTTGACATTCTACTTGTCCATAAAATGATCTTAGCCAAGGAAGAAATCCTTTTCCAGGACATTTGTTTTTGGCTTGAAGATCAGCCAGAGTAAAACCCCAATGAGAGACCTGGAGCACTGCCTCCTTAAGTAATGATGCTGTGCTGCCCTGACGGATCGTTTCTGCAAAATTTCTCTGCCATAATTCTTGAAACTCTGTATTTCCAATCTGATCCATATCCTAAATCACACAATGTGACTTATTAGTACCTCAAAATGTCTGTTACAGTCCTAGAAAATCACTGAGTCAAGCAATTTGTAAGCAAAATAAGAAGAAAAGTGAATGCAGAATGATTCTAAATACCTTATTTCCTAAAGATAAGGACAACCATTTATCAATCTGACCAAGTTTCCCAGAAAGAAACATTCTCCTGTAATAATAACCGAGGAGTTTAGGACATCTTGAGCTAAATAGAACATGAATCTCCTTCTTAGTGTCCATCCTTCTCTGATTGTAGTCAATTCATCTTTAGACATGGATGAGTCATACAGATTCACCAAAGGACCAAACATGGCTGCACCTGCAACTCGGTGTGGAATGTAGTTTAGTGCTGCCCAAGCGTGAATAGCACCGTCTGAATATCCAAGAATCCAGAATTTGTGTTTTATAGCAATGGCATCTGCCAAGTATAACATATCATGAGCTGAAGAGTTAAGATTTCTGTCTGGATGAGGATCGCTTTCCCCATAACCAGGACGATCGTAAGATATTAACCGTACACCGAATTCTTCTAGCACCGACAACTTAACACCAGGGATACCTAGAACACCACGAAAAACCAACAATTCCAGCAGAGTTAAATGTTACTTACAGCATTAATGTTTTCATAAATCGAGTATGGATCGTTAAGTACCTGCAAGCCGAGAGAAAAGGAAACCATGGATCACAATGAAAGAATATCTAGCTCTATCAGCTGAAACTCCAACCTCATGATATGCTAAGTTTCTACCATCAGGAAGCAATATTCGGACAGCAGTTGGAGGAGGTATGTCGACATTCTTTTCCAGTACAACACCCAAAGATTCATTCTTACAATTTGCACCAATGGCTGCTTAGATCATCAAACATAACGAATAAATAAACTTCATTGAAATCCAAATCAATCAATAAAGGCCCTGAATTCTTCTGCTTTACAAAATAGCAATAATATAAAGAAGTGGTAGGTACCTGCAACAGCAAGGATGAAAACGAAGAAGATGACAGAGCAAGCAAGTATTGGATCACGATCCTCAGGTAAAAACTCGTTTAGAAACTTCAATCTATCAGAAACCTCAGACAAAGGACCTCGTGTTTTCTTCACAATGTAAGAGTCTTCAGTCAACAAGTTCTGATCCACCACAGCTTTACAGCCTTTACCAAATTCCACCAACATTTCACCCCAAGCCTTGCCAAATCCCTTGATTTGTTCTTGCAAGCTCTCCTCCGACCTCCCTTCCACCGCCACCTCCTCCTCCGGTGGTGATCCGTACTCATATTTCTCCGGCAACAATGCTGACCTGCTGCTGGCATTAGCTTCACCGGTGGTGGTGGTGGTGAATCTGATCCCAGTTTCCTGGACTAAACTTACAAGCTCCTCTCTCCATGACGACGACTCCGATGATCCTCCAACTTCCCCCATTCGCTTCAAATGTAAGGATGATAAAAATGAATGAATTGATACAATGTTATAGAACAAGAGGTGGCCGGTATGAAATGGAGGTGACAGAGAGGATGATGGTGATAGAATTGATTGTGGAGCAATGGTGGAGAGAGAATATTCAAAGGAGGGAGGGGAGGAGTGGTATGGATAGAGAATCACGTGAAGATTGTGGTGATGATGATGAGAGAGAGATGGCGCCGAGCTTTGTTGTTGCAGGCAAGTTCAAGTGAGGAGGGAGGAATCAGGAATGGGGTATTAATTCATTGTTCTTGTTGTATTAATTAAATCAAGTAAAGAAAAGTGAAAGTGCCATTGTTGGCTCGAATCAGAACATTCCATTTATGCGATCTGCCACACTTTGCTTCAATCATAAGCTTTACAAATATTCCTCTTCCCCTTCCCCTTCCCTTCCCCTTCCCCTTCCCCTTCCTCTTCCTCTTCCTCTTCCTCAAAACAAAAAACAAAAAACAAAAAACAAAAAAAACAAAAGAAATTATCCTTCCTTCTTGTTGGTTCTTTAATAATTAATACAGTAATAATAGTAGTAGTTTCTGAACATGGGAAATGGTACACCACGCTTTCTAATAATTTCCAATAATTAGAATATCAATTATTTATTGTGATTGGTCCAAACAAAATATATTGTATTGATTGTGTTGTGTAGAATGTTGTGGTGAAATTAATAGTAGATGATGTATCACTACTCATCTAAACATCCGTTTGTTTTGGGTTGAAGTTTTTTTTTTTGAGGTTTTTAGATAAAATATTTAAGTAATGATTATAAAATTATGTTTTTTTGAAAATTTGTGTACATTATGAAATAATTGGTGAAAAAAAATAAAGTAGTATAATAAGTAAAATAATAGTAAAAAGGTTATAAATTTGATAAAGTGAAATGATGATAGATAATTTAATATTTTTTTATTTGTAGTTGAAGAAATGATTGGTAAGAGAATTGTAAGATATGATTGGTGAAGTGATATAAAAATCTCCGAAAAAAAAAGCTACAATGAAAGCAAGCGAGTCTGAGAAATTTTTTATTTTTATTTTTCTTTGACAAGAACATGAAGTAGTTGTTTTTATATACACTACAAATGTCCAAAAATGTAAATCCGTTTACGGTTTTTTATAAAAATTAACAAAATTGGTTATATAACATTAAATTTGATATAAAAAAATTTAAAATGACTTTTGACTGTTACTAAAGTAAAGTAAGAAAAAAAAAATGAGGATAATAACAAATAAGAGGTAAAATGATAAAAGTGTATTGACTTATATTTTAAAATGGAGATGTTATATTTTATGGCAACAAAAAAAAAAAAAAAAAAAAAAAAAAAAAACCGTAACTAAACTATTTCAACTGGATGTCATTTTGTAATTTTAAAACAAGATTAGCCAACACATGACTACCATTGTTGCATTTCTTAAGACTCGAAAATAAAGGAGTCAGATAAAAAAAAAATGTATGGATTTTCCAAATATCTTTGATAAACACGTCAGCTTGGTTTAGAGGAAACCGCAGTGGTGAAAGGAATTGATGTCTTTTTCTTAATGACAATTTTTTGACGCATGACGATTTATTACTAGTTTCATCTTTTAATGAAAGGTAAAGAGAATGAAGATGAAAGGATGCGGTAATGGTAAGAAATTGTCTCCTCTCTGTTCATCGACTATCCTATCCCTCAAGCACTCAAGGAGGATCTATTGAGGTAAGAGGTGTCATCGTAACTTTCGTTGAGATTCGAAGAATTTTTTAGTATTAAAAGCGATTTTGTATTGTTATTAAAAAATTGAAAAATGTAGTTTAGAGCAGTGGCCAAACTTGAATAAATTTTGGATGAAAAATATAGTTTCTGATCAGATGATTCATTGGAAAAAATTCAAGAATCCATCGTGCAAGCACTCCAATATAATCTTGTATATCTTAATCTCAGCGTATAGTAACAATGACATAGCCTGACAATTAAAAAATGAGTACAACTATATGGCCCTCATTATGGTTGCTTTTAACATCCTTCTTTATAATATGAAGGAGAATTCGAGAATCAATCGAAACTCCACATCTGGCAGTTGAAAATCAAAGAGTGTAGCATACATATTTAAATAACTTGAGAAAAAGTAAAAATAAATAGGGAATAAGAAATGATAAGAGCATAATTAAGAGAGAAATATGGAGAGATTTCATTAATACTCAACATATCATTTTCATGTTTACATTTAGTTAATATAGCCATAACAAATTGGGCAATAAGTCCCGACTTAAAAAATAGCGGATTTCAATAGAGATAACGTAATGACATCACATTTTAGATCAATGGCGTCATCAGCGGCTAACAACCAACATCAACGGTTCCCAGCGCGTTCATCAATGTTATTTCTAATTTCAACCTCGAATCGTGACATATCATCTCCCCCCCTCCATCCCCCCCATCACCCGAGAACAACCACTTTGCCTCGGCGGTGAGATGATAAACATAAATAAGGCATGAATCCCATACGGTTCTCAAACATCATTGCAAGCCACACACCGTCAAGGAAGTTTCTCTGTAGGTCGGTTGGTTTATATATTGCATAGAAGTCTATGCTTGCAATTGCCTTTAACCACGAACACATCTAAAGTCATAGCAAATTTGCGGAGGTCAATTACTTACAAGTAATGGTTGTTGTGGTGTTGTTAAGGTGTTGATCAAGCTAGTCTTGTGATCTAGCTTTGGCTTAGTGAATGCCGCCGAGTTGTACCACGTTGTGTAGTATAAGCTATCCGATAATAAAATAAATCCCGTTGAAGAGAGTTCAAATCCAAGCGACTTTTGCTCGTGATTATTTGGATGTTGGATGTTTTGTATCCTCTTGTTGGAACTTGTCTAAGCAGGCGTGTTCTTTACTTTGTGCATACTTCTTGCTTTGTGTTTGTTGTATGCTTGAATGCTTACTTTTTCTAAATTGATTGAACCCGTACCCAAATATTTACACCATCAACATTTCGTGAAACTTACCTACAATCTCGATCGCTTTGAGTACCGTCTTGAACTTGTCTTGGACACTCTTGGACTTGTCTAAGTGTTTTGGACTTGTATTGAGTTACACTTGATCTAACAAGTGTTATATTTTCCATTAATCCGCATCTTAACCATTTGAACATTGCTATAATCTCATACATTGAGAATCATAGAAGTTATACACTTATCATTGTATGAACTTTGAAATGAGATATTTTAAAGGGATAGTTTGGATCATAACCATTCACATTCTCTGGTTATCTAAGTGACCTAATCAGATCCTACATTGGGCATCAGAGTAAGGATATTTGTGTACTACTGCCTGATAAATCATGATCATTGCTTATGACTTCAGTGGCAGCTACAAAAGCTCCAGAGGTTATGTCTGGCATGAGACCACCTTTTTCCAATGGCAACTACTATAATCATTGGAAAAAATCCATGAAATTGCTCCTTGAATTTGGACACTTGACTTATGGTATGTCATTGAGGATGAACCTTTCATCCCAATTAACACCAACATTACTAATGATGTTATTAAATATGTTGCCAAAACAAGACAAGAATGGAAAGAGGTGACGAAGCGTGTGTGTTTGTAATATTGTGCTAGCGTTTCCGTCAATATATATATACACACAAGCGTGTGTGTTATTGAAGCCGTTGTTGTATTTTAATATTATTTAATAAAATTTCTAATTCTCTGTAAAAAGAAACTTCCGGTACCGCTATTATTTTACGTGACACCACTTTAATTTTACGTGATAATAACGTCTCTTCTAATGAAGTTCCTTTTTGAAAATTAAGCGTCGATGTGATAACGTTATTATAATTACATAAGTGTCACTGGTGAGTAACACAATGCCATTGAAGTTACTTTTACAAGGTAACATCGGTGAAATGTTGTTCATAGTATGGTATCAGAAGTAAAATAAAATTAAATATATGGTGTCAGAAGTAATTTCATTGTGCGACAGGACTCGTCGTAAAAAAAATATATATATGGGCCGACTTGTTCTTAGGAAGGACTAAACCAACAGCCCATTCGTTAATCCGCAACAGAAAAAGCCCAAGCCCCCAGTCGATATGAATGAATAGCGAACTTTCATTATAAAGACTAGGGTTTTTCGTATCCAGACTGGTCACTGCCACCCCCGTGTTCTCTCTCAACTTCAACAAAAGCTTCTGAAATCGGCGTCCTCCTCAGTTCGCAACCATGGGGTACTCGACTTTGCTTCTTGTTTTATGCTTTATTTCTGTGTTATGATTGATTGGATTTATTAGATCTTTGCATTTTGCATTTTTGTTAGTTTTTCTGATGCATAATCAATGGTTTTCCTTCTTTTGGCTGAGCCTGAGTGTAAAAAAAGGTTTTTGAACCTATTACTTTTAATTAATTGATTGAATTTATTGACCTCGAGCTGGTTTAGCTATTAGGCTTTTGCTACTATAGTCTTTTAGGTCTGGATATCGAGGAAGAGTAGTATGCAGTAATGATTAGATTTTGTTTTCATTTTCCTTTTTTTATTCTTCCAGATTTCCTCCCAGGAGAAATGGTTTTATGGGCCGGAACTGGGTTTGCCAGTTTATATTCCTTTTTATTGTGGTAGTTTTCCAGTTTATATTCATCAATTCCCTTTTTTTTGACCATGTTCTCCAGATTTTCATATTGTTTGTTTGGTTGCTATAATTATTGTGGATGTGTCGTCCTTTGGAGCATTCTCTTTTTGCTGTTGAAAACATCATGTAATATGATGGTTGCTAGACCATTTATAGAGTATGATTGCACTTGTCCTTAAGAACCTTAGTAGTTTCTGTTGGCACGTTTAAATTATCTATCTTGCAAAGTTAAAGAGACCGTGTGACATATGGAGGATATGAATTATTGCAATTTCACTTTTTAGCTATTGCAGTACAAGAATTTAGCTTACACTGACTATAAGTGCCTGTTTTGCTCCTTTGTATTGATCATTTAGTGAGGCGTCCATACATTTGTTTTCCAATGCCAATGTTTGGGTTATACTTGAGAAAATTTGCTGTCTTTTATGTGCCATAATCTTGTGAAATTGTTTATTTATAGTAAAACACGTGGAATGGGATCTGCCCATAAGCTAAGGAACCACCGTAGGAGACAAAGGTGGGCTGACAAGTCATACAAGAAGTCTCATCTTGAAATGAGTGGAAAAAACCATTTGCTGGTTCATCCCATGCAAAGGGAATTGTGCTGGAGAAGATGTGAGGATATTATCATGTCATATGTTTCTTTTAATCACATGGCCGTTAAAGATTAGTTGCATAATGTGTTGCTTTTTCTCTGACAACTCATTTACAGAGGTATTGAGGCTAAGCAGCCCAACTCTGCTATTAGAAAGTGTGCTAGAGTCCAACTCATTAAGAATGGAAAGAAAATTGCTGCTTTTGTGCCAAATGATGGTTGTTTGAACTACATTGAGGAGAATGTGAGTGTATTATTTTCTTGGCGTGATTTCTATGATGTAGTTCACGGTGCTGCCCATAATGGATCCTTGATATTTGATCTTTGACTCGTTTTGGATATATGGTGCAGGATGAGGTGTTGATTGCTGGATTTGGGCGTAAGGGACATGCTGTGGGAGATATTCCTGGGGTTAGGTTCAAGGTGGTGAAGGTGTCTGGTGTTTCTCTCTAGCTTTGTTCAAGGAGAAAAGGAGAAACCAAGATCTTAGATTTGAGGTCTCTTCAACCTACCTTTTGGTGCTAGTTACTTTTATTATGTTTTGAAGTAGAGTCTGGATTTTGTGTTCTGATTGAATATTACATCAAAGTGCAGCAACAATGTTCTGTTTTAATTATTTTCAAGTGATTGTGATTTTGATCCAGTATTATTGTCAATTGAAACCATTTGTTGGCTGTCAATTTGTTTTCTTTTTCCCCTCCTTCCCTTGGGAATGGATGGTCTGCATAATGCTTTTCAAGAGTGATCATTCTAGTTCTGAAAAGGAGTGATTGTTGTGTACGAATGAAGGTTTCTGTCATATATCCAAAAACGTCTTTTGCTTGTCACTTCCTAAAACGGTAATCTTCATCGATTAGACTGTTTTGAATGGCAACAATAATATTTTCAGAAATAACACGAGCAGTCGTTGGCATAATTTCATGCAAAAATATAATTTATATGGAATTACAATAGTTCCGAAATCATTCATTGGAATCACCTCCTTTTTATCTTCAGGTTAAGTAAGTAATTTAATGTATCATGTATCTTAAGAAAAGGAGGGGGCAATGTATGTCTTGCTGTGGCCGTATTTCAAATTTGTGTGTTTGCATGTAAATTCAAATTATTCAATCATTGGATTAAAATAATTCGTTTGCTCGATCATAGAGCAACCTAATCACGACTTGTGCAATGGCGTCATGCACTTCCAAGCTACTTCATTCTGATCTCAAATACAGACTGACAGTGCATTCAAAAAAAAAAAAAAAAAAAAAAGAAATTTATCATACAACACGAATTTGCCATGGCCGTTTATCATTTTCCAGCTAGATCCACCTAGGCAAATGGATCTCTGGATTTAAAATTGATGACAATAGCAGACCTTGTACTCGTAGAATCGCCAAAAGGACAAAATAGTGGTTGCAACTGTTCAAGGATTATTCAATAAGTTAAGAATAAATGGACACAGAGATCATGCATTGTAGACTTCCTCTTGCTCTTCTGCTAAAATGCATCCTTGTCTCTGATCAGTTTTCCCAACCTCTGTCTCATTTTCACCATCTTTAGCAACATTCTCATCCTTTCTATGTATCACCACCAGACTCTCCTTGTTGTGTTCAGGATTTGAACTAGCTATAACATCTGTGTCAATAATGGAGCCATTTGATTCAGTAGGTCCATCGTCTGAATCATGCGATATTACATCAGGGGCAATGACTTGAGGAGTTTTTCAGTATTCAGGCGCTTTCCAATCTTTGGCTTGGTGATAACTTGTTTCCCTGGACGACATACAACACCTGCTTTTGACAACGATGCAGAAACACTACGATGGGGCTGTGCCGACTCATTAGGAGCGTTAACTGATTTCACCTGCATTACACAACTGTTTTCAGTAAAAGAATTTGCTTATAGCATAAAAGTTTGAGAGGAAGTAAAACTGACCCCATCAAAAAAGCCAATCGTTGGCGATGGCATTCTTAGTCCTGATGGTTTTGCAGCAGCTGGATGAGCAAGTGCACCAGGCCGGCTAGATGGTACTTTTGTCTTTTGACTATGTGAATCTATTCCTCTATGTTCACATCCCTCTAACGTGTGATCTGAAGGGTGATCCAAATCTGAAGCAAGACTTTCATTGTCTAACGACTGGCAGGAACTGGCATCAAAGCTAGTCCTCAAATTGTTAAACTTTCCGTTGATGGTGAGCGATGATGTTGGCGAAACAGAGGACCACTCACTGATAGAACTGGCAGGCGATACACCAGAGGAGATTTTGAAGACTTCAAATAGGCTGACAGATTAGAACTCTTTGTTGCTGTCCGGTTATTTGCTGCAGATTTACTTGGTGTTTTAAGAGTTGAACCAGAAGGTGGTTTAAGTTGTTTTTCACCAACTTTTTTTCTGGCAGCAGCTACAGGGAATTTAGCAATGCAATCAGATGGATTACTTCCAGAACTATCAGTTGAAGATCTTGCCAATCCAGTTTTCAGTGTGGGCAAAGAAATAGAAGAGGATTTGGAAGATAGTCAGACTTGGGTAATATCCTACAGGCAACAATACTGGAAGCTGCCTTTACATCCTGAGCTCCTTTGTTAGCACCTGTGGGTTTCTAAGTAATTATACATGGGTACTGAAAAAGCAATCCTTGCCACAAGATAAACTGGAGTACATAATTCTTACCACTACTAGTTTTAGACCTATCATTTTCATTCTTGATGCCATGAGTTGCACGAAAGAATCTTTTTACAGATGAAGTTGAGATGGATCTTCCATTGCCAGAAATTTGGGAAGCTTAGTGGTCGCTGTGGTTGAATCTGCAACTTTAATAGACTACAATGAAAAGATATAGATAGTGTCAGCGAATAGCAGATTTATATTCCACATCAATATATGACAGAATACTGAAGAAGCCACTTAATATTTGTAGTCTTTTTTATTTATTGGGTGACATGATGATGAGGCTATGAGCCACACTTAACCTTTGTGTGACTCAAACCTGAGACTCGGTCTCAGGTCTCATAACTTCTTTACTTAATTTGGCTAGTTCCGTAACCAAAACCTAGAAAGTTGGAAACAGTTGTTTAAGAAGAAATAACCCAATGCAAGAAGACAGAGTTCATCGTGTAATATGCAAGGTTATTTGCAAGTCTTTGTCTACGATTATAAGGGCAACCCGCGGCATGGAATCATCCTGTCTATACAGGTTCATGAAAAAGCCTGCGGCAGTGCGCACTAAAACTCTTGCAATATGCAGGGTGTGGCGGCACAACACAAATCTCGCATTCCAAAATAAACATGCCTTTGTGGCTTCTGAAAGAGCAGAATCTTGCCCGTTGTTCTCACTGGCCCTTGCGCCGAAGATTTTGCTTTGGTGTTGCTTTTGACAACACATCAGGTTTCTTCATAGCAGTTTTGATTTCACCTGAAATAATATGTACAGACAGTCAGCGATGACAGATCAATCAGACAAATATACACTTAAATAAGTGATCCACAGTCATCTTTACTTGCCTGATTCTGTGGAGTAGGTCCCATCTTTCTGCCAGCTGCAACAGAAATTTCAAATTAATTGAAACAGAGCATTCCAGAAAGGTATAACATCGAAAATATTTTCCCTCTTTTCTTTTGGTAATGGACTGGGTGTAAAACAAGGCAGCCCTATATGCAAACCCTTAAGTCAACAGATGGCAAGCAAGCAGAATATTCCATTATGCCTAACCTTTGAAGGACCCATGGCCTTATTACTACATCCTCTGTCTACATACAATAAATCGTTCACAGAACCCAAATCACAGTTCTAGATAAGTGAAATGGAAAAGTGTTATGGAAACTAAAGTACCCAGAACAATACGAAAGAAAGAGGAAGAATTATGAGCACCAAAGGGTTGGCAAGACTCTAATTACTCATAAGTCTTTCCATAACAGTGGCAACATAAAAAACCTAACTTTTTGCAGACAGCATCCAAGAAAATTCATATCTCTAAGGAAAAAAATATATGCTTCAGTTTTCATGAGAACTTTTAACCAATTTTGTACTGGTGAGAAACACGTTAACGTGGTTTTACATTGCAAAAGTGCAGCTGAGGAAGTCTTTAGATTGTGAGACCTACAGGGAAGAGTGAGTGTTTTCTTGGATGCTTCTTTGTACCCAGGAGCAACTAATTTCTTACTGGATTTCTGGGTTGAAGCTCTAATATCTTCACACAACTCGCCTTCAAAGTTATCTGCTGTCAAGCTTTCACTTCCCAAAGAGGATATTGAATCAGTTGATCTTGCAACATCCTCTGCAATCCTTGGAAGAACATGGTTTTGCTCTTCTCCGCTCCTCCAATTATGCCGGACAATTCCTCAGCATCCAGGACACCTGATACAAAGTTGAATCCATACATAGAAAGCAGCCCCAAAAAAAAAAAAAAACGAGGCAAATGGAAACAAATGCAACACCTTCTCCATAACTGTTGAAAATACCTGGGCTGGTAAAAGAAAGCACTATCCATGCTAAACTCTTGCACAAGTTACAGTTCCCCTTCCTCCTCACTCTGTCAGGTTCAGATGAATCACTTACATCAGGCAACTGTTTGATCTGATCAATGCCTTCAACTGTAGCTGCTTCTGCTTCTGCTTCTTTGATATCATTCAAAGAGTCAAATAGATCAATACTCTGTGAATCTTTCCAATTTTCTGTATTACAAAAAGCAACATCAATGAAACATAAGGTCAACTACATTATCAAAATTAAATTTCCCTTTGATTACAACACTAAGGTTCTGTAAAAGTAAAATGAAGAAACTAAATTTAAGTCGTGCTCAAAAGAACAATAAGCATTGAGTACTTTCTTAGGGGTCCATTATAGTCCACTCTCTCCTTAATTTCAACCCTAATGGCAAAAGCTAAATACAGACTTGGATGCAAAAACTACGTACAAAGACGAAATACACAAGAAATTAGACCCGTCCGTTACTCAAGAGCATAAATAAAGTAAATGCCAACTTCAAAACAAAGAAAACAAAATTCAGCAAACCTGAAAGTAGATTGTGGCATTGAGTTAAAGATTCATCATCGAGGACTAGCGAGTCGTTCTCGGAAGAGAAATCAATAAGGCCAAAGGTACTTTCCTCGCCTTCAAGATGGATTAAATTCCACTCATCCATTTTTTTTTTCTTTTCAGGGATAAATTAAAGTTGAATTATCACTGGAAAATTTTGTAGGAAGCAAAAGCCTCAAAGCGAAAAATATGAAGTAAATCTAAAAACTACTACTGTGGACAGTAGAGTGGCTTTGTGGAGTGGAGGAGATCGGCGGAGGATTGGGTATGGACGGAAGTTGTCAGAGTTGAGAGAGCGCGCAATTTGTAATTTTCTCTTTCGAAAAACACTGCTCGAAGGCAGGGCGGGGGGGCTGCAGGGCATTCCTACAATTTTATTTTATTTTAGTTTAGATATAAATAAATGTTAGCTCCTTCGTTCAATAAATCAGCCTAATCTTGCCGACAAATGGGTTATTCTATTAAAAGAAAAAAGAAAAAAACAATTAATAAAGATTCTATAAATGTACAAACAGTCTTTGACCACAAAGAATTTTATTATAGTCGGGGCCAAAATCTCTTTTGGTGTCTTGGCCAAATAGGATTTGAATTTTTAGTGAGCATCTATGTATAAAAGCAATGTCCGTCGTATTTTTAAAGTGATGGCGTGGTGTTCAGCTTGGGCCAGGAATGGCCAGTCAAGCTACTAACTTTGACGAAGCATCCCAAGAACACAAATCGTCATTGTTTCAAATAAGCGTGAATACTTGATGAGGCTCTTAGAAATACATGATTTTCTGAAGATGTTTCGATTCATACAATCCGTTGTATCGTATCAATCTCAGGACTTTGTATTGAGGTTTACGGTGAGTAGCTCGTAAAAAATTTAATTAAGTCTGCTTTCGATAGAACATCTTTTCCGTTCTCGGCCGAACAGTAAAAGCCTCATGCCAGGAAGTGAGGCGTCAGTTAGATTGAATGTATAAGCTCGATTCTGTTGGCTCTGTCCGGCGTCTCAGTCTCATAAGTCGTCATCAAATATTACATGCTTATTTGTAAAAGCAATCTTAACTTACATTAAAATCTCTTTATTACAACACAACACAATGAAACTTGAAAAATTATTTTGACCTAACCTAACCTAACATATATAAGTGAATATAGTCACACATCAAAAGCGAAACTCGTTTATATACACATATATTTACTTGTATATAAGTGAATATGGTCACACATCAAAAAAGACAACAATATTCAATCTAACCATGTATTTGTGTGTGTGTGTATATATAATTATATATATATATCTGCTACATGACACATAGTTAGATATACATATATGTATATATACACACACAACACAATATGTATATACACACAATATACATAATATGTATATACACACACACAATATACACACAATATGTATACACACACAATATCACAATATGTATATACCTTTATAACGTCCGTTCCACGGACACGAGTCCGTATCCGACAGCATATGACGTTAAACACGCGTAATATTAAATAAATAATATTACCGTAAGCGCTACATTAAATAAATATCGAATGAAAGCAAGCAAAGCTAAAAGACTCGGATAATTTTTTCAAACAACCAAGAATAGAAATACTAAAGATAGAATAAAATGTAATACTTATTACATTGGAAAACCAAGCGAA